>JAKOOJ010000044.1:2742764-2857764 GCA_022577455.1 Arizona elegans
AATGCAAGATTTTTTTTGGGGGGGGGGCGGAATTTGCTGCTTTGAAATATGAACTGGAACTCCTCTTGAGCGCTGGGTTCAAGAACAAAGGCGGGGAACCATCAAATTCCACCGGTCTTTTGTAGCTTGACACTCGGACTGCATCCTTGAAGGATCTGCCAACCGGCCCAGAGTTTGTCGAATTTATGAGTCTGTTTTTCTCCATCTCTCTCTCTGTTTCTCGTCCTGGCACTGTTTCAAGGAAGAAACGAGATCCAGCGCTTTTAAAAAGAGGAGATTCCTTAATCATCCATGCTGGCTGAATGTCATTACATGTTGATTTGGGAGCTAAGCTCTGAAGATGGGAAAAGGCAAGGAGATTTGGGTTGCTAAGGAATAAAGAGGGCATATGATCCTTTGCTAATGTGCCTAATGGATACTCATCTGGCTGATGGGAACAACTGTCCTTGGGTATTCATTTTGCCCAGATCTCGTGTCTTTCTCAATGTTTTGCTCGGAAGGAAACTCCTGGGTCAGGGGTGAAATCCAGCAGGTTCTGACAGGTTCTGGAGAAACGGTAGCGGAAATTTTGAGCAGTTCAAAGAACCAGTAGTGGAAATTTTGAGTAATTCGGAGAACCAGCAAATGCCACCTCTGGCTGGCCCCAGAGTGGAATGGGAATGGGGATTTTGCAATATCCTTCCTCCAAGAGTGGGGAGGGAATGGGGATTTTGCAGTATCCTCCCTCCAGGAGTGGGGAAGGAATGGGGATTTTGCATTATCCTTCCCCCAAGAATGGGGAGGGAATGGGAATTTTGCAGTATTCTTCCCCTGCCATGCCCACCAAGCCACGCCCACCAAGCCACACCCATAGAACCGGTAGTAAAAAAATTTGGATTTCACCACTGCCCTGGGTGCGACTTAAGCTAAAGGTAGTCCTAGACTTACAATAGTTCGTTTAAGTGACTTTTACAATGAACTCGCTGAACAGATGTCTCGCTTAGCGATGGAAATTTTGGGCTCAATTGAGGACTGCCTGTATTGCAAACATTCCGGGGTATTTTTTTAGCTACTATGGCCTGAAAATTGTCACAATGTCTTGTCGTCTTCCGCATTGGGCAGACATTGTAAAAAGGGACCCTTTGCCTTGAGGACGTTTGGCTGAGCTGTAAGAAAATCAAGACTTCCTCCATGAGTAGCATGCAGTGCCCAGTTTATCCATCTCAAGCTAATAAATCGATTCATGGATGCAACAAACACATATCAATATTTAGAGACCGCAGATTGGTCAGCCAGCATCTCATTGTATGTGATTTGCTATCTGCTAATTAATTTACTATTAACTATTGCAAATTTTTTTGCAATAGTTTAGCTATTTTTAGCTACCGTGACTCCAAATTGTCACAGCATTTTGTCATCTTCAACACTGAGCAGACGTTGCGAGAGGACATTGAGAAAGTTTAGCTGAGCGGTGAGCAAATCAAAGAGACTTCCTCCATGAGGGCTGGCAGCATGCCGTGCCCCATTTATTCACATCAAGCTAAACAGATCGGCTCATGGATGCAACCCAGCGCATATCAACATTTAGAAGCCAACGTATCACTTTAGATACCTCGAACCGTCAGAGGTGTATTTCAAAACTGGGAATCAAACTGGAAGGCAAAGTTTAATATGGGAAATCTTCCTTTCCCATTGGTGAGAACAGGATTTAGAGATAAACTGGAGACCCAGCCGTGATCGTAGAGAAACACCCCCCGCCCCCAGAATCCGCGCCATTGAAACAAATAACTGGAGTGGTTTTTAAGAGACAGCTTGACACTTTTATGAGGGCGAAAACAAGATTTGTGAGCTGTTAGGACAAAGCCAGGAGGTTGACTGGAAATAACTCACGAGAGCCCAGGCACCTTGGACCAAGTAGCAGCTTCCTGCCTGATTTCCCTCCCCCCCCCCCACAATTTTGCCTCTTTCTAAGAAGGAAACAGGCTGGGTGTGAAAATGCCACAGCAGCCACGCCAGGAATGAGAACTCTGCAAAAAGCTGAAATGTTGAAAGCAGGCGCACAATTTGGCTTCATCAAGTGTGAACACTCAGGGGCACACGTGAAGTTTCAGTTAAGTTGATTTATTGGGCACGCCTGTTCCCAAGAATCTAAGTCAACTAACAGTCAGCACTAAATTGGCCCTAGATAAGAGATAACGGAACTCAAGTTGAGTTGGACAGACTACTTGTGGGAACGTAAGGATGCTTGGCTGATGACTTTCTTGATGCCACCCCCAGTCTTTATCTCTTCTTCATATCCATATCCATATCCATATCCTTATCCTTATCCTTATCCTTATCCTTATCCTTATCCTTATCCTTATCCATATCCATATCCATATCCATATCCATATCCATATCCATATCTATATCTATATATCTATATCTATCTATATCCATATCTATATCTATATCTATATCTATATCTCACTCATGCCCTCGTCGGGCCTGGAGGCTCCAACTGGCGCAGAGTGCGGCCGCGCAGGTGGTTATGGGAGCGACATGGTGTTCCCATGTAACGCCTCTCCTGCGCGAGCTGCACTGGCTCCTGGTGGTCTTCTGTGTGCGCTTCAAGGTCTTGGTTACCACCTTTAGAGCGCTCCATGGCTTAGGACCTGGTTATCTACGAGACCGCCTGCTACCACCAGTAGCCCCCCACCGGCCGGTATGCTCTCATAGAGAGGGGCTCCTCCGGGTGCCGTCGGTCAAACAATGTCGACTGGCAGCCCCCAGGGGAAGAGCCTTCTCTGTGGGGGCACCTATTATCTGGAATGAGCTCCCCCCGGAGATACGGAGGATCCCGGATCTACGCACCTTCCGCCGCGCTCTTAAAACCTTTTTATTCCATCAGGCTGGCCTGGCCTAATTTTTTTTTCCTTTTTCCCTTTTAAAACACAAATTTTAATTGGTTTTTAAATTATTGGGGTATTTTAAATCTGTCTTCGGCCAAATTGTTTAATTTGGTTTTATTCTGTTTTTAAATTTTGTATTTATGTGTTTTTATCTTGTGGCTGTTCACCGCCCTGAGTCCTTCGGGAATAGGGCGGTATACAAATAAAATAAAATAAAATAAATAAATAAAATCTATGTCCTCTCCTCTCCTCTCCCCTCTACTCTCCTCTCCTCTTTGTCTCTCATCTCTTCCCCTTCCCCTTCCCCTTTCCCTTCCCCATCTCCTTCTCCTTCCCCTTCCTTCTCCTGTCCTGTCCTGTCCTGTCCTGTCCTGTCCTGTCCTGTCCTCTCCTCTCCTCTCCTCTCCTCTCCTCTCCTCTCCGTCTTTCCTCTCCTTTCCTCTTTTCCCCTTCCCCTTCTCCTTCTCCTTTCCCTTCCTTCTCCTCTCCTGTCCTCTCCTCTCCTCTCCTGCTCTATTCCCATCCCATCCTATCAGAATCCTCACTATTTTGCTATCATAAACTAATCCAGTTATCCTCCTGCCATGTTTAAATCTTCATCTGAACTTCATCTGGCTACACTAATATTAACATTCACCCCACACCCCAAGTTTTACAAGCAACCCATCCTTTACTATGGTCAGAAACTCAAATTCCTCTGAAAGAAGATAGCCTTGAGATAGACACAATTAAGACTTACAAAAAGAAAAGAAAAGAGAGGAACTAAGTCCTCCATATGATTGGTTACAACCAAGCCAGCCAAGTGTGAAAAGCGCTCGTAAGTCCTACCAGAAACAGGACCATTTCAGGCCTCAAGAGGGCCTCCAGAGCCTGGGGAGGCTGTTTTTGCCCTCCTGGAGGCTCGAGGAAAGCCTCTGGAGCCCGGATAGGAGGCCAACTAGGCCATGCCCACCATGCCCACACTCACACAGCAACCGAGCAGAGAATCCCTTGCTAAAATTTTTAAAGCCCACCCCTGGTTATAAGAAGAGTGGTTTATCCTATTTAGAGGATGATGACCCCTTAGCCTCGTTCTTGCAAATTCGTTTCCTTTCGAGGCCATGGGTCACCAGCTTATGAGATCTGCTGGAGAGGACCCAGCCTAAAGAAATAATCATTTTCTTGATGCCACCTGGGGAAAAAAAATAAATAAGGCACTCCCTGAAACGGGTGCAATTTTATAACTTCAGGTGCCTTGGTTCCTGGGACGTTCAACCTCAAAGTCTTCTTCGAGTAGGTTCAGTTGATCCCTAAAGAAACAGCTCCAGGGTACTTATCTAAACCAGAGAGGTGCCCTTTGATCATGGCTGGCCAGTCATAACAACATTATGATACATCCGTAACAGCTTTCATGCTCAGGAGCCCGACGCCCATTGCAAACCTTCATTAATTCCTGCAACGCCCAATGCTGATTGCTCCTGTAATTATCCAACTGTCAGCTTCAAAGACAGTTCTCTACTAATGGGATCAGAGATGGTTGGTTTCAGCTCCCGGTGCCATCTCCTGAGGGAACCTCTGCCAATCCAGAGGGAACTCCAAGTTTTCCAACCTTCGCATCCCACAGGTCAAGAGTTCAGACCAGGGTGGGGATTTTACCCATCAGCATCTCTTCAAGGGAACCATCCAAGCCCTTCGGTTTGCAAGAACCTGCTTTGGAGGTATTGCAGAGCAGAAGATGCTTGGCGTGGCCGTCTAGGCAGCTGGCATGCGGTAGGCACAGGAGTGGGCAACCCACCCAACTCCTTTTCAATTGGGTACACAGACCCAGAAACCTTTTGTTGCAAGCACCAAAGGTCAAGTGCTCCTGGCCATTCCCATCTAAGGTCTAATCTGACCTTGCTTAGTTGACTTGGATTCAGCCAATATTGATCTTCTGCTGTTGATGATGTTATCCATCCAACTCTCTGGGGATTCTATGGGCCAGGTTTCTCCATGTCTTCTGATCTCGCCCTACTTGTTTGAGTTGTTCTATGCTGTGTCTGGGATGCGGTGGCTCGGTGGCTAAAACGCTGAGCTTGTCAATCGAAAGGTTGGCAGTGGCAGTTCAGCGGTTCGAATCCCTTGTGCCGCGTAACGGGGTGAGCTCCCGTGACTTGTCCCAGCTTCTGCCAACCTAGCAGTTCGAAAGCAGGTAAAAAATGCAAGTAGAAAAAATAGGGGCCACTTTGGTGGGAAGGAAAGAGCGTTCCGTGCGCCTTTGGCGTTGAGTCATGCCAGACACATGACCATGGAGACGTCTTCGGACAGCGCTGGCTCTTCGGCTTTGAAATGGAGATGAGCACCGCCCCCTAGAGTCAGGAACGACTAGCACATATGTGCGAGGGGAACCTTTACCTTTATGCTGTGTCTAGTGTCAGCTTTGATGGTGTCCAGCCACCATGTTCTTTGGTGGTTTCCTTTTACTCCTCCAAACACAATTGCTTTCTCTAGCAAATTCCCCTGCATGACATGAAATAAATGAGACACAAATCGTTCCTAAAACAGACAAGATGCTGAAATTTAGGCTGTTGGGTTCAACCTGGTGTGTAAACCAACAATCACGCCTGTTGCTCCCTTGTCCCCTGAAGCTGTGCCCCGATCCATTTGCTGGAGAGCCAACACTTCAAACGAGAAATCTCATTATCCCATTCAGATTTCGACTGCTGATTTCATCCATCCTGGCGACACCCCTTCCAAGTGTTGCCTAAAGCCAGGTGTTTTTCTTTTAAGGGTGGCTAAGGTGAACTTAAGCCTTGCCTGTGCCAAGCAAGGGCTCAACCCTTACCTGGCTGCATTGCTATTGGTGTTGTGGGAATAGAGTAGTGGAAATAGATGAACTTTTTGCTGATCAGTTGAGGTATGTAAGAATTATTATTATAAAGTATGTAAGTTAGAATAGAATTGAATACCAGAGTTGGAAGGGACCTTGGAGGTCTTCTAGTCCAACCCCCTACCCAGGCAGGAAACCCCACACCACTTCAGACAAATGGTTATCCAACATCTTCTTAAAAACTTCCAGTGTTGGAACATTCACAACTTCTGGTGGCAAGTTGTTCCACTGATTAATTGTTCTCACTGTCAGGAAATTTCTCCTTAGTTCTAAGTTGCTTCTCTCCTTGATGAGTTTCCACCCATTGCTTCTTGTCCTGCCCTCAGGTGCTTTGGAGAATAGTTTGACTCCCTCTTCTTTGGGGCAGCCCCTGAGATATTGGAACACTGCTATCATGTCTCCCCTAGTCCTTCTTTTCATTAAACTAGATGTACCCAGTTTCTGCAACCGTTCTTCATATGTTTTAGCCTCCAGTCCCCTAATCATCTTTATTGCTCTTCTCTGCATTCTTTCTAGAGTCTCAAAATCTTTTTTACATTGTGGCAACCAAAACTGAATGCAATATTCCAAGTGTGGCCTTACCAAGGCATTATAAAGTGGTATTAACACTTCACGTGATCTTGATTCTATCCCTCTGTTGATGCAGCCTAGAACTGTGTTGGCTTTTTTGGCAGTTGCTGGCTCAATATTTAAATGGTTGTCCACTAGGACTCCAAGATCCCTCTCACAGTTATTACTATTGAGCAAGGTACCACATACACGGTACCTGTGCATTTTGTTTTTCTTCCCTAAATGTAGAACCTTCCTTTTTTCACTGTTGAATTTCATTTTGTTAGATAGCGCCCATAAGGTATGTAAGTTAAGGTATGTAAATTAAGGTATGTAAGTTAAGGTATGTAAGTTAAGGTATGTAAGTTAAGGTATGTGTATTGTCAAGGCGATGGTTTTCCCAGTTGCAATGTATGGCTGTGAAAGTTGGACCATAAGGAAGGCTGAGCGCCAAAGAATGGGGAGGCCTCTGAACTCTGGTGCTGGAGAAGACTCCTGAGAGTCCCTTGGACTGCAAGGCGATCCAACCGGTCAGTCCTAAAGGAGATCAACCCTAACTGCTCTTTAGAAGGCCAGATCCTGAAGATGAAACTCAAATACTTTGGCCACCTAATGAGAAGGAAGGACTCCCTGGAGAAGAGCCTAATGCTGGGAACGATTAAGGGCAAAAGAAGAAGGGGACGGCAGAGAACGAGGTGGCTGGATGGAGTCATGAAGTGGTTGGCATGAGCTTCAATGGACTCCAGAGGATGGGAGAGGACAGGAAGGCCTGAAGGAACGTTGTCCATGGGGTCACAATGGGTCGGACATGACTTCGCAACTAACAACAAAAGAAGCTCACCACAACAGTAACATGGGACTTTAATTACCCTGACATGAACTGGGAGACAAACTCTGCTCCAAATGGAAGATCAAACAGGTTCCTGGCAGAGCTAGCAGACAATTTTGTTTACCAAAAACTAGAAAAGGGATCAGCCATAGTGGACGGAATTCTTACTGCCAGACATAAAATGATAATAGGCGTTGAAGTTATAGGAACCTTGAGGGGCAGTGACCATGCAATATTGGAATTGGATGGAAAGGGGGAGAGTGGGATAACAAGGAAGGAAGAAATTTCTGAGCTTAGTTTCATCCAAATGTCATGGTGTGTAGGAAAGATCTTGGGAGACAGGGGGAAGAAATGCCACCAAGGGAATGGTCAGGTAAGGAGCAGCTGAGCCCACTGCTGGATAATGGGTGGAGAAAGATACTCAGAAGAGACCTTCTCTAATTTCTTGGACTGTAAAGGAGAAGGCTGTAATGGTATGTAGGAAAGACCTTGGGAGACAGGGGGAAGAGATGCTGCCTAGGGAATGGTCAGATAAGAAAGAGTATCACCCACAGCTGCATAATGGGTGGGAAAAGAAGCCCAGAAGGGACCCTCCCTAGTTTCTCATCCTCTAAAGGAGATGACCTTAATGCTACGTGAGAAAGACCTTGAAAGACAGGGCGAAGAGATGCTACTTATCTCAGATTGATTACTTACTTAGGTCAGATAAGAGGCGGCATAGTCCACAGGTGCACAAGTGGGTGGAGAAAGATGCTCAGAAGGGACCCTCCCTAGTTTCTTATCCTGTAAAGGAGACGGCCGTAATGCTATATGAGAAAGACCTTGAGACAGGGAGAAGAGATGCTACTTATGGAATGGTCAGATAAGAGGTGGCATAGTCCACAGGTGAACAAATAGGTGGAGAAAGATGCTCAGAAGTGACCCTCCCTAGTTTTTTGTACTGTAAAGGAGAGGGCTGTAATGGTATGTAGGAAAATATTAATGTTAATGTAAGGAAGATGAAAATTTGTAAGGGGGAGGGAAGGGTTCAAGTTTTATATACAAAGGAGGGTTTTTTCCTTTTATCTGACATGAGTATACTAGGAAGTCTGGGGGGAGGGGAGGGTTAGGGTGGGTTAGGGAGGTTGGGAAGATTGGGGGGGTTGTCGGGGGGGGAAAAAGGGGTGAAAATGTAATTGTAAAACTTTTGCAATAAAAAAAAAAACACATAAAATTTACAAAATTTAAAAACCATTAAAATCAAATATACAAAAATTTGGCCCACAAATTAAAAACTGACATACACCCATTAAAATTCATATTCATGTTAGGCCTGAATGCTCAAAAGGGACCCTCCCTAGTTTCTCATCCTGTAAAGGAGACAGCTGGATTGCTATGTGAAAAAGATCTTGGGAGACAGGGCGAAGAGATGCTACTTATGGAATGGTCAGATAAGAGGTGGCATAATCCACAGTTGAACAAATAGGTGGAGAAAGATGCTCAGAAGTGACCTTCCCTAGTTTTTTGGACTGTAAAGGAGAGGGCTGTAATGGTATGTAGGAAAGACCTTGGGAGACAGGGGGAAGAGATGCTGCCTAGGGAATGGTCAGATAAGAAAGAGTAGCACCCACAGCTGCATAATGGGTGGGAAAAGAAGCCCAGAAGGGACCCTCCCTAGTTTCTCATCCTGTAAAGGAGATGACCGTAATGCTGTGTGAGGAAAGGAGAAGAGGGAAGAAGAGATGCTGCCAAGGGAATGGTTCAGATAAGATGTAGCTGAGCCCAGAGCTGCATAATGGGTACAGAAGAGACCCTGCCTTTTAGGTTCACAGGCTTTAAAGGAGATTGTGGGAGGTTTGTACTTTCAGACTTGTAGGTTTCTGTTAATGTAGCCTTACAGTAACGTAGAATTAGCTCATCTGGGTGTTTCCTGTCTAGTCTACCTGGAAAGGCTGACACCAACAGAGAGGTGTGGAGAGGCTTCACTCACACTTGGAATTATTTGGTTTTGTTTGGGGTTTATTTTCCCAAAGTCTGTCCTGGAGAAGGTCTATCTAGATCACTGTTTCTCAAACTTGACACAGCTGGCTCTTGAATCCTGGGGAATTGAAGTCCACACATCTTAAAAGTTGCCAGATCGGAGAGACACTGATCTAGATGGTTGCTAAGAGCTGAACTCAACATCACAGCACATAAACAAAAATCAAGCTCATTCATCAGAGTTAAAAGCACCACCATGATCATAGGTAAAGGTAAAGGTTCCCCTCGCACATATGTGCTAGTCCTTCCTGACTCTAGGAGGCGATGCTCATCTCCGTTTCAAAGCCAAAGAGCCACTGTCCGAAGACGTCTCCGTGGTCATGACTAAACGCCAAAGGCGCACGGAACGCTGTTCCCTTCCCACCAAAGGTGGTCCCTATTTTTCTACTTGCATTTTTTGCGTGCTTCCGAACTGCTAGGTTGGCAGAAGCTGGGACAAGTCACGGGAGCTCACCCCGTTACGCGGCACTAGGGATTCGAACCGCGGAACTGCTGACCTTTCGATCAACAAGCTCAGCGTCTTAGTCACTGAACCACCGCGTCCTTACCATGATCATAATCACCATCAATTAATTTTATATGCACCCCCCTTTGCTGATTCTCAACAATTAGAACAATTAACCAGTGGAACGACTTGCCTCCAGAAGTTGTGGGTGCCCCATCACTGGAGCACTGAAATGATATATTGAGCAGGAGGTTGGACTAGAAGTCCTCCAAGGTCCCTTCCAACTCTATTATTCTATTAATTCCAGGTGCTGGAAATAAAATGGAGGCTGATTGGAAAGAAGGATTCCATTTATTGATGAGCGGAATCACCGACAGCATATGGTTCTGGGGCAGCTGACCAATTGGTTGAATGAGTGGATGGATCTTTATAGGTTTCTGAGATGCTGCTGGGGATTGTGCAATGTTTGAAATGCCCCTAGATGTTATGCAATGAAGTGAGCTTTCTGTCTTTTGCAATTCTAATGGTGGTGGACAGGGTTGAAATTTACTTACCTTCCCTACTGGTTTGGAAGTGCGTGCGTGCATGTGTGATTTTAGACCCTCTGCACATGCGCAAAGCCTGCGCATGCGCAGAGGGTCAAAAACAGATTACTTCTTGGTTAAAACAGGAAGTAACGATGTCCGGGCAGGTGGGTGGGTGGAGCTTGTGCCGCCACCGCTCTCTGTTCTCCCGAACTGGTGCGAACTGGTAGCATTTCACCCCTGGTGGTGAGCTAATCCCATTATATCATAAAAGGTCATTGTCCTGTTCTTAGAATTTGGGTAGAGAAGTATGTAAATTTTAATCCCATCTCTGGAGATTAAGGTGTTTTGTTTGTGAACAGGCTGGCCCAGTCTTTCTTAATTGGCACAAAATATCCATTTCTAAAGACTTCGGGCATCTGCTGGAGGCTGTTAAGAAAGACTGGGGGCTGCTTTCTGCCTCCAAGAACATGTTTCTCCATTTCTCCTTTTGGGAAATATAATATTCTGCTTCTTAATATCCCCCAAAATATTTCATTCTCGGGGGAGGAGGGGGCTTCCCACACTGCTAAGGTCATAAGCGTGCAAAATAGTCCTAAGTCACTTTTTTCAGGGCCGTCATCACTTCAAACGGTCACTAAGTTTTAAGTCGAGGACTACCAGCCTTTTGAAAAAAGGAAAAAAAAAAAAGCACTATTATGACAATCCTGCAGGGATTTTCTGCTTTGGTGATTGGCCGTTCTGGATCCTGAACTTATGCAGAGAGTAAGGGAAAAAAAATTTTTTCTCTGCGTGTGACCGAATATAAACTTTATGGACTGGGACTAAGTGTTTAACCTCTGCTGCCTTCCAGTACCCAGAGACCCGTTCAGCATTGTATTCGGGAAATGAAGGAATTGGGCAAATGGATTGCTGATTATCTCGGCGCTCTTTTGCAAAAACAGGAACGAAAGGCAGACGGAGGCTTCCTCTGGAGAAGACAAGGACACAGTTCAATGGCCGTCGACATTTCCAGGGATCTGGCCCATTAACCGGTTTTGGTTGGGATGAAACTAAATTGTCCGTCAGGGTCTGAGAAAGCCGAAATCTTAGAGGTGGATGCGTTCCCTGATGATTGCTCCGAATGAACGAGAGAAGAGAAACAAACAAAAATCGGGCACGGCTAATCTGGTGAAGAGAAGGACCAGGGGAGACAGGATAGCAGTCTTCCAATATTTGAGGGGCTGCCACAGAGAGGAGGAGGGGGTCAGGCTATCTTCCAAAGCACCTGAAGGCCAGACAAGGAACAATGGATAGAAACTGAACAAGGAGAGATTCAACCTGGAAATAAGAAGGAATTTTCTGACAGTGAGAACAATCAACCGATGGAACAGAAGTTGTGGGAGCTTCATCACTGGAGGCTTTCAAGAAGAGACTGGACTGCCATCTGTCAAAAATGGTGCAGGGTCTCCCGCTTGGGCAGGGCAGTTGATTGGATGACCTACAAGGTTCCTTCCAACTCCATTAATCTGAATCTATCTAAGATGATCAAAGATCTGGAGACTTAAACAAACGACGAACGGTTGCAGGAACTGGGCATGGCTTGTCTAATGAAGAAAAGGACCAGGGGAGACATGAAAGAAGTGGTCCAATATTTGAGGGGCTGCCACAGAGAGGAGGAGAGGGTCAGGCTATTTTCCAAAGCACCTGAAGGCCAGACAAGGAAGAATGGATGGAAACTGAACAAGGAGAGATTCAATTTAGAAATAAGGAGGAATTTTCTGAGAGTGAGAACAATCAACCGATGGAACAGACGTTGCCTTTGGAAGTTGTGGGAGCTTCATCACTGGAGGCTTTCAAGAAGAGAGCGGACTGCCATTTGTCAAAAATAGTGTAGGGTCCCCTGCTTGGGTGGGGAGTTGGACTAGATGACCTACAAGGTCTCTTCCAACTCTGTTAATCTGTTATCTGTTATCTTAAGTACTAGGGGAGACATGATAGCAGTCTTCCAATATCTCAGGGGCTGCCCCAAAGAAGTGGGAGTCAAGATCTTCTCCAAAGCACCTGAGGGCAGGACAAGAAGCAACGGGTGGAAACTCATCAAGGAGAGAAGCAACCTAGAACTAAGGAGAAATTTCCTGACAGAACAATTAATCATCGGAACAAGTTGCCTCCAGAAGTTGTGGATGCTCCAACACTGGAAGATTTTAAGAAGAGGTTGGATAACCATTTTGTCAGAAGTGGTGTAGGGTTTCCTGCCTAAGCAGGGGGTTGGACTAGAAGACCTCCAAGATCCCTTCTTCCAACTCTGTTATTCTATTCTATTCTATTCTATTCTATTCTATTCTATTCTATTCTATTCTATTCTATTCTATTCTATTCTATTCTATTCTAACTCCCTGCTCGGGCAGGAAGCCCTATACCATTTCAGACAAATGGTTATCCAGTCACTTCTTAAAAACCTCCAGCGATGGAGCAACCAGTTTCTGGAGGCAATCTGTTCCACTGATTAATTGTTCTCGCTGTCAGGAAATTCCTCCTTAGTTCTAGGTTGCTTCTCTCCTCGATTCCTTTCCATCTGTTGCTTCTTGTTCTGCCTTCAGGTTGATTCCCCCCCCTCTTCCTTGTGGCAGCCCCTCAAATATTGAAACACCGCTATCCTATTTTCTACTCTGGGGAATGGGATGGTTGGGCTGGAGGGGAGGGGGAAAATACCTGGTTCTCCCCAAAATCGGAGCTGCGGGGAGGAAGGGAAGGAAGGAAACCATGGGTGATGGGTGTGTGTGTGTGTGAGGGCAATGGAGTTGGTAATAGAAGTGTTGTAGTTGGCGTGCTTGGGATTCTGGTTTCCAGCCAGCCGTGCAATTTGGGGAAATGTATACATTTCTAGCCAGGGTTGGGTCTTCTGTTCCCCCTCTAAATAGCCAGTGTTACCCACTGTGCTTGCCCAGTTAATATGGAGTTTTTTCGTCCCCTTCTCTATTATTACGAAAAACAAACGCTCTCGTCTTCTTCCTCTAGCTTTACCATGATAAGAAAAATCTCCCTTTGCTTCTCTGTTGTTAGGAAAAAATCTTATCTTCTCCTTTGCCTTTTATATTATTGTGAAAAGATATCTGTATCTTTATTCATTATTAAGAGAATAGCTTCTTTTTCTTGTCCTCTTTCTTCTCCTTCTCCTTCTTTCTCTTCCTCCTTCTCTTTTGTCCTCCTTCTCCGTTCTTTCCTTCTTCTCCTTCCTCTCCTTCTCCTTTCTCCTCCTCCTTCTCCTTTTTTCCTTCCTCTCCTTCTCCTCCTTCTCCTTCCTCTCCTCCTTCTCCTTCTCCTTTTTCCTCTCCTTCTCCTTCTTTCTCCTCCTTCTTTCTCCTGTTCCTCCTTCTCTTTTCTCCTCCTTCTCTGTTCTTTCCTTCTTCTCCTTCTTCTGCTTCCTCTCCTTCTCCTTTCTCCTTCTCCTCCTTCTCTTTCTCCTCCTCCTCCTCCTTTCTCCTCCTCCTTCTCTTTCTCCTCCTCCTCCTCTTTTCCTTCCTCTCCTTCTCCTCCTTCTCCTTCCTCTCCTTCTCCTCCTTCTCCTTCCTCTCCTTCTCCTCCTCCTCCTTCCTCTCCTCCTTCTCCTTTTTTCCTTCCTCTCCTTCTCCTTCTTTCTCCTCCTTCTCCTCCTTCTTTCTCCTTCTCCTTCTCTTTCTCCTCCTTCTCCTTCTCTGTCTGTTCCTCTTCTTCCTCCTCCTCCTCCTCATTCCTTTCTCCCTCTTTCCTTTCTCCTCCATTTTCAAAAAAATCTTCTTCACCTGGAAAATATCAGACTTTCTTGAATGATAGTAGAGAGGGATGGAGCTCAACAAGATCTGAATACCTTTTCAATAATTTTTGGAACATGTTTCACCCAGTGAGAAATCATGGAATGGTGATACTTTTTGTATGTTTGAGTTCTTCTAAAGGAAGGGAGAAGACCTCTTAACCAGGAGGACATTTCTTGAGAATCAACCTCAACAATTTTGGATGTTTGTAGCACTTATGCATGTGAATCTTCTCTTTCATCCAAGAATTCAAAATAGCATATCTAGTTCTGCTGAGTCTAAGGAGAAGGGCGGCATATAAATTAGACTAAATAAATAAATGAATAAATGAATGAATGAATAAATAAATAAATAAATAGTTTTCTATTCCCAAATGTGTTTGAGCATCCAATCCAGGGGTGGGCTGCTGGGGGTTCGTAGGGGTTTGGGAGAACCTCTAGTTTAAATTCTGTGCAGTTCAGAGAAACCCCCAAATCCCACTCCTGGCTGGGCCTGCCCTCCCCCCCTCCCAGGAGTCCCCACGTGGCCTGTTTTGGATGCAGGTAAGTGCAGGGAACACGCAGAGGCTCAGGGAGGGCAAAAAACAGGCCTACTGGAAGTTTGAGAAGGCCAGAAATGGGCCCGTTTCCGGCCTCCAGAGGGCCTCCAGAGCCTGAGGAGGCTGTTTTCGCCCTCCCGGAGGCTCGAAGAAAGCCTTTGGAGCCTGGGGAGGGCAAAACACCCCCTCCCCTGCTGTAGTGCAGGAGGCCAACTAGGCCTGCCCACCATGGCCATGTCCACTCAACAACTGGGCAGAGAACCCCTTGCTAAAATTTTTGAAGCCCACCCCTGATCCAATCAATCAGAATAGAGCTGGAAGGCACCTTGGAGGCCTTCAACGGTCAATATAATCTAATGGGTGTGCAGCTGGGATTGTTTGAAAGCTCTCTATTTTGAAAAGGCCAAAACCCGGTAAGCCAGGGAAAAGGATCAAACAGGAGTGAAAAGTACAATTTTTTTGTACTGTGCAAAAAAGAGGGGATCCCTTGTTTGATTGACACAAGAGTTCCAAATACATCACGGTGTGGTTACTCAACAGTGCTGACAGGTCAAGCTTCAGGGCTGGAACAAGAGACAGTTACAACCATCTTCTGGAGACACCAGAAAGCCCAGCTCCTCCCAAAGTAAGACATGGTGTATGTATGTCTGCTGCTTCACTTCTCTTTCTTGTCTCAACTGTACCACGGTCTGGGGCCAAAGATGAATCTCCTACCAGGGTTTTCAGAAGGTGCTTTTTTTTTTTTTTTTGAAACAGTCGGCTGGGAACCGTCTCCCTTGGTGGAGCGGGGTGGGTGTGGGAAGGCAGGAGACGAGGCAAGGTGTCAAGGTGATGAAGGTGTGGAGTGACTCACTGGCCTGCTGACAGCATGCTTGGAAGAGACTGATGGGGTTGATGGAAAACCACCTTCTCTGTAGACCAGTGGGCAGACTGGCGTAATGGGAAGAGTTATTCATTCACTAAGTCCCAGAAACCCCTACGGGACTCCTTCCCTCTCATTTCAAGGTGTTGTTGACCATGATTTTTGAAGGCCCTGCTGTAGAGTTGGAACTTTGTAGTTTCTAGATGCTGTAGACCAGAGGAGAAATCTACTTACCTTCCCTACCAGTTCAGAAGTGCACGCACCACATCACATGTATCACATGTGCACATGCAAACCATCTGCACATGCACAAACCCTTCTGCACATGCGCAGAGGCTAAAAAACAGGTCACGATGACCGGGCGGGTAGGCAGAGCCTTGCGCTGCCATCGCTACTGGTTCTCCTTGGGCAATTTGAGCTTCCTGAGCTGGCGCAGAAAGAACATTCTTTCTTGTGCTTTTTTGATGACGTTTTTGACGTTCCATTTTAGGTCTTGAGATATGATAGAACCTAGAAATTTGAAGGTCTCTACTGTTGATACTGGGTTGTCTAGTATTGTAAGAGGTGGTAGTATGGGAGGGTTTCTACAATGGGACCTGCCATATATGGAAGACCCAACCTGACCCTTGTTCCACACTTTTAATCCTGAATGTCTATGGAGATTCTCAGTCATCCAGGTCATGGTTGTCCTAAAGATGCTTTTTCAAGAGGCAACTGGACTTTCTGGTTTTTCTTTGAAGACCTTTCATTTCTCATCCAAGAAGTTTCTTCAGCTCTTTTGAGCCTGAAGATCTCAGATGTTCAACTTCTCTCTCGGGCAATCTGAAGGAGACCTTGGTGCTCTCTGAACCCAGTGGTTTCCTTGCAGATGTTTCATGACCAAACGAGGTAACATGATAGTACCGATGATTTTACCTAGTTTGGTCATGATTAAATGTCTGCAAGAAATCCACCAAGCTCAGAGAGCATCAAGAACCTCATAGTTCAGCCCTGAACTACAAATATTCTCCTCTATCAGTAATCTGAAGCAGACTTTATCGATACAAGCTCTCAACTGCATGTAATTATGGAGGTAACCATTTGGACATCACCCTGCCAACAAAAGTGTGTATAGTCAAGGCTATGGTTTTCCTAGTTGCAATGTAGGGCTGTGAAAGTTGGACCATAAGAAAGGCTGAGCGCCAAAGAATGGAGGCCTTTGAACTCTGGTGCTGGAGAAGACTCCTGCGAGTCCCTTGGACTGCAAGGCCATCCAACCTCTCGGTCCTAGAGGAGATCAACCCTGACTGCTCTTTAGAAGGCCAGATCCTGAAGAGGAAACTCAAAATACTTTGGCCACCTAATGAGAAGGAAGGACTCCCTTGAGAAGAGCCTAATGCTGGGAAAGATGGAGGGCAAAAGAAGAAGGGGACGGCAGAGAACGTGGTGGCTGGATGGAGTCACTGAAGGAGTCAGTGTGAACTTAAATGGACTCCAGGGGATGGTAGAGGACAGGAAGGCCTGGAGGAACATTGTCCATGGGGTTGCGATGTGTTGGACATGACTTCGCAACTAACAACAACAAACTATTTGGAATGGAGAGAATAATGAATTTTCTTCTATCTCTTTGCAGTTCAAAATTGCTCCAGCATGGTTTTTCCCTTCATCTTGAAGAAACAAAGACAAAATCCCTACTTCAGTTTGGAACTAAAGTACGGGTGACAAAGCAAGCCTTGAAAAAATACCCTTTCTATCTCCCATTTTACTATATCTTATCTCTGAAGGATGCTTGTCAGGTTCTAAACACAAGGTGGCACTACGTAAAACGAAATTTTTAAACCTTTTTTCATTGGAAGCGAAATTTGTAGTGTGATTATTATTATTATTATTTTTTGGTAATGTGGTTTTGGTGTGAAGGTCAGCAGATGGAAGAGAGGGAGATTAAAGTTTGCATGATGTCTGCTGATTGCAAATGAAGTAGGTAAACTATGGATACTCAGCGGTGGGGTAAACGAACTGTTCACTTGCTCAGATGGGTCCTAGTTTGCAATCGCTCTGGGATTTTTTTAAATTGCATATTATCTTTTAAAGTGTGGCAGTTTAAAAAGAATAACAGCATCAACCTCCCTTGTATAATAAATACTCAAAATCTATCCAGTTTTCAGATTATATTTGGAGTAAACTGCCCCAACAATCTATAGCTTTGTGGATTAACAAGAACAATATTTTTTTGAAACGCTCTCCTTCTCCTTCTTCTCCCTCTCCTTCTCCTTCTTCTGCTCTTTCTTGATTATGAAAATATCCTTCTTTCTCCATTATTATGAAAACATTTCCTTTTTATTTATTTATTTATTTTTATTTATTTGTCAAGCATGTATAAGATAACAGATATAAGTATAAACATGATTATGAATACAGGAAATGGATACGGATAAATGGGGGACATTAGGACAGGGACGGAAGGCACGCTGGTGCGTTTATGCACCCCCCTTACAGACCTCTTAGGAATGGGGTGAGGTCAACAGTAGACAGTCTAAGGTTAAAGTTTTGGGGGTTTGGGGAAGAAACCACAGGTAGAGTCAGGTGGTGCATTCCAGGCATTGACCCCTCTGTTGCTGAAGTCGTATTTTCTGCAATCGAGTTTGGAGCGGTTTACCTTGAGTTTGGATCTATTGTGTGCTCATGTATTATTGTGGATGAAGCTGAAGTAGCCATTGACAGGTAGGACATTGTAGCAGATAATTTTGTGTACTACGCTTAGGTCAGACCGAAGGCAGCATAGCTCTAAATTGCCTAAGTCCAAAATTTGAAGTCTGGTGGCATGAAGTATTTCTATTGTGAGCAGAGAAGTGGAGGACTCTTCGCATGAAATATCTCTGGACTCGCTCAATTGTATTCATGTCCGATATGCAGTGCGGGTTCCAGACAGATGAGTGTATTCGAGAATTGGTTTAGCAAAGGTTTTGTATGCTCTAGTTAGCAGTACAATATCACCAGAGAAGAAGCTACGCAAGATTAGGTTAACAACTCTTCATGCCTTTTTGGCAATGTTGTTACAGTGAGCTGTGGCACTTAGATCATTAGAGATGAGTACTGCAAGATCCTTGACAGAGTGAGGGTCATCTACAAGGTTGTATCTGCCCAGCTTGTATTTTGTGTTCTGATTTTTTTTTTTTTGCCAATGTGTAAGACAGAGCATTTGTTGGTTGAGATTTGGAGTTGCCAATTGTTTGACCATTCTGATACCGTTCTGACCATGTTTCTCTTTGTCCTTCTCCTTCTCCTCCTCCTCCTCTTTCTCCATTATTATGAAAAAAAAAACCTCTTCTCCATCTCCACTATTATGAAAACATCTCCATCTCTTTCTCCTTCTCCTCCTTCTTTTTCTCTTTGTCCTCCTCCTCCTCCTCCCAGTCCCTCTCCATCTGATTTTTATTTCTATTTGTATTTCAAAATTACAATAAACTGTTTTTAAAAAGGAAAAGAAATGGGAAATCTGCTTTCTCCTCCAAGAACTTAGCAAGCTGCAACCTTCTCAAGCTTCTGGGCTTGATGATCTCAGAACAAACGATGTTGCCGCACTGATTCCAATTAACATGTCATTTTCTTTAACATGTTTGGGATGTTTGATGTTGAAACATTTGCTGTCGGCGCATTGATTTACAGCCCCTTTTTTTTTTTTTGGAAAGGAGCTTTAGGCTGTGAAGTGTGAATGCTCCGGAGGTGTGCCTCCCATGTTCAAAGCATGTTCATCCGAGCTTCTGTCCTTCAACAAGCAGGATTGCCTCTCTAACCAACCTAATTTGCAAATGACAACCGCTGGGTAAATGCTAATTAGTACATATGGGCTTGGTGGATTCTTAGGGTGTAATTTGAGGGAGGGGGGGTGGTTTGTGAGAAATTGTGCCAAGTTAGCATAAAATCTTTCGCTCTGTCCCTGCTTGCTTCCTAAGCCTGGTTCTCAGATGAGAAGCCAAGATGGCTAACCCCAACCTGTAGGTTTTGCAGTTCTCCTCCCTTTCCTTTGGTGAGGCCTCCTCTTGAGGGTTTGAAAATGGTTTGGGGTTTTTAAGCCCACGAGAAAGGTCTCCTGTGAATTATGGGTTTGGCCAATCATCTTTGTCTTTGCCTCGACTGTAATTGTTTGGGCCGCTTGGTAAAAATGTCCTCTTTTCTTTTTCCTCTCCTCAGTCAAGAGGATTAAAATGCCATTTCAGGGCTATCATTTCATGCAGTACAAGCTGCCCCTCCTTCCTTTTTTCCTCCTTCCTTCCTTCCTTCCTTCCTTCCTTCCTTCCTTCCTCCTTTCCTTCCTTCGTTCCTTCCTTCGTTCCTTCCTTCTTTACTTCCTCCCTCTCTTCTTTCCTTCCATCATCCTTCTTCCTCCCTCCCTCCCTTTCATCATCCTTCCTTTTTTCCTTCCTTCCATTATCCTTCCTTTCTTCCATCATCCTTCCTTCCTTCCTTCCTCCCTTCCTTCCTTCCTCCCTTCCTTCCTCCCTCGGTCCCTCTCTTCCTCCCTTCCTCCCATCCTCCCATCAACCTTCTTTCTTTCCTTCCTTCCATCATCCTTCCTTCCTTCCTTCCTTCGTTCCTTCCTTCTTTACTTCCTCCCTTCCTCCTTCCCTTCCATCATCCTTCCTTCTTTCCTCCCTTCCATTGTCCTTCCTTCCTCCCATCATCCTCCCTTCCTCCCTCTGTCCCTCTCTTCCTCCCTTCCCATCAACCTTCCTCCTTTCCTTCTTTCCATCATCCTTCCTTCCTTCCTTCCTTCCTTCCTTCCTTCCTTCCTTCCTTCCTACCAGTCCAGGGGTTGAAGGCCACCCACCTTAAAGATGCCAAGTTTGGTAGACGCAGGTATTGTGTAAATTTGATTTTTTTGATTTTATTGGATTTATATACCGCCCTACTCCCGAAGGACTCAGGGCGATGAACAGCCACAGAATAAAACACATAAATACAAAAATTTAAAATAGAACACATTCCAGATATACAGGGTAGAGAATAACACAGCTAGAAGGTACCTTGGAGGTTTTCTAGTCCAACCCCCTGCTTAGGCAGGAAACCCTACACCACTTCAGACAAATGGTTATCCAACCTCTTCTTAAAAACTTCCAGTGTTGGAGCAGTCACAACTTCTGGAGGCAAGTTGTTCCACTGGTTAATTGTTCTCACTGTCAGGAAATTTCTCCTTAGTTCTAGGTTCTCTCTCGATTCTCTGTCCAGCATTCCTTTGAAGTAATATTAAGTAAATCATAGTTCTATCCAGGACATTTTAGTGAATCGATCTGTATTTTTCCACAGGAATGAAGCATTTGCTTGGATTTGCTCAGTCATTCAAACTTTCTTAGGTAAACTACCTCTCTAATTTTTCAGCACATCTCACGCTCCAGCATTCTGCCAGGAAAATCCAGCAAACATTCAGTCTCTCTCCAAAGCACCAAAGTGCAGAACATTTCTCCTTAGTTCTAAGTTGCTTCTCTCCTTGATTAGTTTCCATCCGTTGCTTCTTGTCCTGCTTTCTGGTGCTTTGGAGAATAGCTTGACTCCCTCTTCTTTGGGGCAGCCCCCGAGATATCCGAACACTGCTATCATATCACCTCTAGTCTTTCTTTTGTTAGGCTAGACCAGGGGTCTGCAACCTTAAACACTCAAAGAGCCATTTGGACCCGTTTCCCACAGAAAAGAAAACACCGGGAGCCACAAAACCCTTCCCGTGCCTGACTATTTCTTGAGCGGCCACAAAACTAGCATGTGTAGTTGAATTAAACATTCTGTTTTCTTCTGAAACTTTTCTTTTCTTGGATTTATCCATGGTTGGCCTACTGGGGGTTGAAAAGCTCAATAAATTCTGTTCCGGCGGGTGTCGCACATTGGCGGTTGTGACGCATATTTTGAGTGACAGGGAGCCGCAGCAGAGGGGCGAAAAAGCCACATGCGGCTCCTGAGCCACAGGTTGCTGACCCCTGGACTTCAATCTCCATCTCCTAATCAATATTGTTGCTCTTCTCTGCACTCTTTCCTGAGTCTCAACATCTTTGTTATAGCAATGGTGACCAGAACTGGATGCCATATTCCAAGTGTAGGTTATCCATAGGATCCATGGATATCCATGGAAGACTCCAAATATAACTAGTCCTCAACTTACAACAGTTTGCTTAGTGACCATTCAAAGTTACAACACCAGTGGAAAAAAAATGACACGGTCATTTTTCACAGTTACAACCTTTGCAGCATCTCCCCATGATCACGTGGATCAAAACTCAGAGGCTTAGCAACTGGCATGTACTTATGACCGTTGGCGTGTCCCAAAGTCACGTGATTCCCCCTTTTGCGACTTTCCGACAAGCAAAGTCAGTGGGGAAGAAGCCAGATTCACTGAACAACTGGGTTACTAACTTATCAACGGCAGTGATTCACTGAACAACTGTGGGAAGAAAGGTCCTAAAATGGGGGCAAGACTGCTCCTTAACAAATGTCTTACTTAGCAACAGAAATGTTGGGCTCGATTGTGGTCGTAAGTCGAGGACTACCTGTATACAGTGGACTGGAGTTCCACCGATGATCTCTTTGGTTCTGTCTGGGACCAAGGAAAGCCCAAACCCACAGGATCACCGACAGAAATGTAATATTTTTTTTTTTTCCTGTCCCACAGCTCAAATTTAGGAGCAAGGCGTATTGTCTCTGAAATGGAATTTCCTGTAAGCATTACACTTGTTGCAATAAAAATGAAACAGAGAGGAAGCAGCTGTGCATATGTCAAAACACTTTTTTCCCCCCCAAAAGAAAAAGAAAAAGAAAAAAAAAATTACAACTAGCTGGGCATTTTCTTCCAATATTTTTCCATCTTTCCTCCCCTCTCCCTTTCCCCGTCTTTCCAACAGGCCTGAATCCTGTGCAAACAATTTTCATTTTTACCCAGCTTCCTGCCGAATTGCAGCCAAGAAAAATAGGTCTCATTAAGCACGCACCGTATTGTCTGGGAATAGAATATGGGATTGGGGATTATAAACCCAGAGTTGGGAAAAGCTAAAAAAAATTTTTTATCAGCCCAGAATAAACAAGAGTGGAAACCGAGCTCTGTTTATTCAAGTCTTTAATAATGGGTTGATAAGCTTCTAAACTTTCAAGTTTCCTGTGATTGAAACCGGGGAGGGGGGGGGGAAGGAGAAGGAGGGAACGCGGTGTTCTGAAATCAACACAAATGTGGTAGAAAAGATAGATGGTTTTTTTTGTCAGTGCAACAGCCTGCAACCTTAAATACACTCGTGAGAACAGAGAACAGATTAACAGAGTTGGAAGGGACCTTATAGGTCATCTAGTCCAACCCGCTTCTCAAGCAAGAGACCCTACACCATTTCTGACAGATGGCTGTCCAGTCTCTTCTTGAAAGTCTCAAGTGATGAAGCTCCCACAACTTCCAAAGGCAACTTCTCTGTTCTATTAGTCGATTCCTCTCACTGTTAGAAAGTTCCTCCTCATTTCTAGGTTGAATCGCTCCTTGTTCAGTTTCCATCCATTATTCCTTGTCTGGCCTTTGGAAAATTGCCTGACCCCCTCCTCCTCTCTGTGGCAGCCCCTCAAATATTGGAAGACTGCTATCCTGTCTCCCCTGGTCCTTCTCTTCACTAGACTAGCCAGGCCCAGGTCCTGCAACCGTTCATCGTATGTTTTAGTCTCCAATCCTGGTTTGGTCCTCCATGCAGGAGAAGCACTGAGTAATGGAGGATGCAAGATTAGGATGTTAACAGAATGCAGAATAACAGATCTACCCCTCTACTCAAACAGGAGATCTTATAATATTTTTGACAAATGGCTGCCCAGTCTTTTCTTGAAAACCTCCAGAGTTGGAGCACCCATAACTTCTGGAGGCGAGTCATTCCACTGGTTTGTTGTTCCAACTATCAGGAAATTTCTCCTTAGTTCTAGGTTGCTTCCTCTCCTGGGTTCTTGTTTTGCCCTCTGGTGTGTTGGAGAATAGGTCGACCCCCTCTTCTTTGTGGAAGCCCCTCAAATACTGGAATACTGCTATCCTGTCACTCCCTCGTCCTTCTCTTTGTTAGAGCAGACAAAACTAATTCCCTCATTCATCGTATGATTTAGCCTCCAGCTCCCTAATCGTCCTTCTTGCTCTTCTTTGCATTCTTTAGAGAGTCTCAACATCTTGTTCTGTATTTTGGTGACCAAAACTGGATGTAAAGATTCTTATTAGAATCTTCAGGGATGGGGTGCTGGGTGGTTCGCAGGGGTTCAGGAGAACCTCTAGCTAAGATTCTGTGCAGTTCGGAGAACCCTGAAATCTCACTCCTGGCTGGCCCTGCCTTGCTCACCCTGCCCTGCCCTCCCAGGAGTCCCCACACAGCCTGTTTCGGATGCAGGTAAGTGCAGGGGGCACACAGAGGCTCGGGGATGGTGAGAAACAGGCCTACTGGAAGTTTGGGAAGGCTGGAAATGGGCCCGTTTCCAGCCTCCAGAGGGCCTCCGGAGCCTGGGGAGGCTGTTTTTGCCCTCCCGGAGGCTCGAGAAAAGCCTCCGGAGCCCGGGGAGGGCAAAAAGGCCCCCCCTCCCACGTGGTGCGGGAGGCCGACTAGGCCACACCCAACATGGCCACGCCTACTCAGCAACCGGGCAGAGAACCTCTTGCTAAAAAATTTTAAGCCCATCCCTGAGTATCTTCTTCTATGAAAGAATATTGAAGGCCGTTTCTCAAACTTGAGTTAAATTCGGGAGAGGAAAGTTAGAATTAGAATAGCGGAGTTGGAAGGGACTTTGGAGGTCTTCTAGTCCAACCCAACTGCTTAGACAGGAAACCCTAAACCACTTCAGACAAATGGTTCTCTTCTCTTCTCTTCTCTTCTCTTCTCTTCTCTTCTCTTCTCTTCTCTTCTCTTCTCTTCTCTTCTCTATTCCCTTCCCTTCCCTTCCCTTCCCTTCCCTTCCCTTCCCTTCCCTTCCCTTCCCTTCCCTTCCCTTCCCTTCTCTTCTCTTCTCTTCCCTTCTACTCAAGAAGCCGACAGTAAGCTAGGCTCAACAAATTGACAGTGGGTGCCATGTACATTAGGCTCAAGAAGCTGAAAATGGGTGCCTTTTAGGTTGAGCTCAGCAAGCTGAGAGTAGGTGCCTTGCAGTCTAGGCTCAACTGTCAAACTGACAGTGGGGGTCTTGTATCTAGGCTCAGGGGTGAAATCCAGCAGGTTCTGACAGGTTCTAGAGAACCGGTAGTTGAAATTTTGAGTAGTTTGGCGAACCGGCAAATACCACCTCTGGCTGGGGTGGGAATGGAGATTTTGCAATATCCTTCCCTTGGAGTAGGGTGGAAATGGAGATTTTGCAGAATCCTTCTCCTGCCATGCCCACCAAGCCACACCACGCCCACCAAGCCACGCCCACAGAACCGGTAGTAAAAAAAAATTGAATTCCACCACTGTCTAGGCTCAACAATCTGACAGTGGGTGCCTTGTAGTCTAGCTTCAAGAAGCTGAAAATGGATTCCCTGCAGACTGGATTCCACAAAGTGAAAGTGAATGACAGAGTCTGCAGAAGAGATGGTGGCTGAAGTTGGAAATAAATAAATAAATGAAGCCCCAGTTGGAGTGTTGGGGGGGGGGCGGCAAGGAAGTTGGCAGAATGCTTGGCACCACCCTGGTCTTTGCATAAACAGTTTTGGGTCCTGTTTCCTCCCTCAGTTCCTGTTTGCTTTTAAGCGTGTGAAAGAGAGAAACACAAGGGGAAGAAAAGAAAAGAAAAGGTATCTAAATAAACGAGTCCATTCTACCCGTACCACCAACCGAGCCGTGACATTGGATTTTCTTTTCTGTTCTTTCTGTCCTCACTCTTCCCACAAGCGGTCATTAAATATTGACTTGGTCTGTTTGCCAAACTAGAAAATCCAGTGCGTGAATCAACACGGATTCAGGAAAAAAGCTACTTTCTCTACTTTGAGGATTCACTTTTGTTGTTGTTAGTTGCGAAGTCATGTCCGACCCATCGCGACCCCATGGACAACGTTCCTCCAGACCTTCCTGTCCTCTACCATCCTCTGGAGTCCATTTAAGCTCATGCCAACCACTTCAGTGACTCCATCCAGCCACCTCGTTCTCTGCCGTCCCCTTCTTCTTTTGCCCTCCATTGTTCCCAGCATTAGGCTCTTCTCCAGGGAGTCCTTCCTTCTCATTAAGTGACCATTTGAGTATTTGAGTTTCCTCTTCAGGATCTGGCCTTCTAAAGAGCAGTCAGGGTGGATCTCCTCTAGGACTGACCGGTTGGATCGCCTTGCAGTCCAAGGGACTCACAGGAGTCTTCTCCAGCACCAGAGTTCAAAGGCCTCCATTCTTTGGCGCTCAGCCTTCCTTATGGTCCAACTTTCACAGCCAGACATTGCAACTGGGAAAACCATCGCCTTGACTATACACACTTTTGTTGGCAGGGAGATGTCTCTGCTTTTTAGTACGCTGTCTAGATTTGCCATGGCTTTCCTCCCCAGGAGCAAGCGTCTTTTAATTTCTTGGCTGCAGTCCCCATCTGCGGTGATCTTGGAACCCAGGAAAACAAAATCTGTCACTACCTCCATTTCTTCCCCATCTATTTGCCAGGAATTGAGAGGATTCCCTGGGGCTACCCAATTTCATTTGGAGGGCCAGGAAGAGACGACACAAAGCCCCTGTTGCCTTGTCATCCTCACTGAATCTCTGACTTCTGTGATGTTCACCAAGAACTTCAGAAGACCGAACAGTGTGAACTGAGCACTGAAGTTAAGCATCATCAGAACGATGGGAAGTTGCCTTCTCCACCAAATTGGGAATCTTGACTTCAAGGGCTGTGCACAAAATTTATTCTGGGGTGCAAAAATGTTTCTGTTGGCTCATATTAAAGTTCACCGTTTCGCTGTTGACTCGTATTTAAGAGGACAATCACTTAAATATGAGAGCCAACAGTGTGAAGCAGCAGTCAAAAAAAAATCCAACACCATCCTAGACTGCATTAATAGAGGGGCAGAATCAAGATCACATGAAGTATTAGTACCGCTTTACAAAGCCTTAGTAAGACCACACTTTGAATACTCTGCATCAAGTTTTGGTCTCCATGATATAAAAAAAGATTTTGAGACTCTAGGAAGAGTGCAGTGAAGAGCAACAAGAATGATTAAGGGGCTGGAGAATAAAACATACAAAGAACAGTTACAGGAACTGGGTATGTCTAGACTAATGAAAAGAAAGACTTGGGGTGACATGATAGCACTGTTCTGAAAGTTAAGGGACTGCCAGAAGGAAGAGGGGGTCAACCTATTCTCCAAAGCACCTGAAGGCAGGACAAGAAGCAATGGATGGAAACTAACCAAGGAGAGAACAACGCTAGAAGTAAGGATAAATTTCCTTATGGTGAGAGCAATTAATCAATGGAACAGAAGTTGCCTTCAGAAGTTGTGGGTGCTCCATGACTGGGTTTTTTTTAAAGAAGAGCCTGGACATCCATTTGTCCAGAATGGTATAGGGTTTCCTGCTTGACTAGGAGGTTGGATTAGAAGATCTCCAAGCTTCCTTCCAACTCTATTATTTTATGTTCTAATTCACGTTCAGGAACCAAAATTTGGAAGGATGTATTCAAGACGTAGCCACCAAACCTGCAACGTTGAGATGATTGACTATTATTACTATTTATTTATGATTATTTATTAAATATTTATTTAATAAATAAATATTTATATAAATTAAAAAAATGATTTATTATTATTACTGTATTACTATTACTCTTCTCCTCCTTACTAGTATCTGTCTGTTCCCACTTAGGACTATAACCGTGTGGCTTGTATCTTTCAATTTATTATACTGTTGTGTCTTTTTATTCTTGAAGAATGTATTTTATTCTCCTTTATGTACACTGAGAGCATATGCACCTAAAGCAAATCCCTTGTGTGTCCAATCACACTTGGCCAATAAATAATTCTATTCTATTCTATTCTATTCTATTCTATTCTATTCTATTCTATTCTATTCTATTCTATTCTATTCTGCTCTACTCTACTCTACTCTACTCTACTCTACTCTAATTCTATTCAAATTCTATTCTAATTCTAATTCTAATTCTATTCTATTCTATTCTATTCTATTCTATTCTATTCTACTCTACTCTACTCTACTCTACTCTACTCTACTCTACTCTACTCTACTCTACTCTACTCTATTCTGATGCAGATGCAACCAACACCTTGAAAATGATTTGAACTTGTGAGGTCCCTCCTTATGATCCCATCCCACCCATCCCACCCCCTTTCCCTCTTTCGTTCATTTCCCCTACAACAATAATGGAACCCTCCCATTTCCCATCATTCAGCCTTTGTAGCTCATGCATTCTGGCTCCTAATGATGTGAAGAGAGAAGAAAGGAAGGAACCATCGATCAAGCGGAGGTGAAGCTAGCCAAAACAGTCATTGCTTCTTCACCAGCATCCCTTTGGTACTCCCTGGGCAGGGAGAGATGAGCTTGCAAAATCCATATTCACATCCCCCTTTGTCTATCTTTCTTGGCAAACGTTGCAATGGGCTCTTGTGTGGATCTCTGATGATGGAATCATGCGAAGATGCGAAGGATGGCCAAAAGGAAGGATGGAGCTGAGTCAACAGTTGATTGGCCTCTTCCACCCATTCTCAAAGCAAAAAAAAAAAAAAGGGATGAGAGGGGAACGGTGATAAAAGAGAGTTGGGGGGGTGATTTTGAGTGGGGGAAAGGAAATACCATTGGCCTTGAGGGATCCAGCCAAATCCCCCTTGGTGCAGCAAGCCTGTTGGAAATCTTGCTTCCAACCCTGTTGGGGTAATTAATTTGATTTTGCTGCACTACAGATGCTTGGCACCTACACAAGATCTTTAATTGTCCATAAAATGATCTCTCCCATCTGCAGATGGTTTGTTCTTAGGAAAACAAAAGACTTGAAAAATGGATCCAGTTGGATGGAAAACACCTTTCTGCCGACAATACGGTGGGATATGTTAAACACATCTAGCCATATACCTGCCGCTCACACTTTTTCTCTTTCTTGGCTCTGCTGGAGAAAAAGCTCATGAATAGAACAATTTGGAGTTGACTTGGATTTCCCTCTTTGGATTTTGTTTTTCAGGGTGCACCAGGGGTGAAATGCTCCCGGTTCGGACCGGATCACCCGATCCGGAGGCGGGTAATTCGGAGAACTGGTAGCAAAAATCCCTGCTCCCCCCCCATTGCCCAGCTGTGTCGCGCAATCATCAGAGTCTTTTTTTTTTATTTTTAAAAGCATTTTTTCTACAACCGCTTCGCCCGAAAAAATGCTTTTAAAAGTAAAAAAAAAAAAAAGCCTCTGATGATCGTGCGGCTCAGCTGGGATCGTCAGAGGCTTTTAAAAGCATTTTTTCTACAACCTCTTCGGCTGAAGAGGTCATAGAAAAAATGTTTTTAAAAGGAAAAAAAAGTCTCTTCTTGAAAACCACCAGCGATGATGCACCAATGACTTTCAGAGATTAGCCATCCCAATAATTGATTGTTCTCACTATTGGAAAATTTCTCCTTAGTTTTTAGGTTGGATCTCTCTTTAATGATTTTTCACTCGTTACTTCTTGTCCTGACTTCAGGTGCTTTGGAGAATAGGTTGACCCCTCTTCTCTCTCAAATATTGATTTAACAGAGTTGGAAGGGACCTTGTAAATCATCTAGCCCAAACAGGAAACCCTACACCATTTCTGACAAATGGCAGTCCAATCTCTTCTTGAAAGCTTCCAGTGAAGAAGCTCCCACAACTTCCGAAGGCAACTTCTGTTCCATAGGTTGATTGTTCTCACGGTCAGGAAATTTCTCCTTATTTCCAGGTTGAATCTCTCCTTGTTCAGCTTCCATCCATTATTCCTTGTCTGGCCTTCAGGTGTTTTGGAAAACAGCTTGACTTCCCTCCTCTCTGTGGCAGCCCCTCAAATATTGGAAGACTGCTATCCTGTCTCCCCAGTCCTTTACTATTGCCATGTTAAACAACACAACTACACATTCTTGGAGGAATTCAACTCAAGCACCTGAATGTTCAGACAATGTGGCCGCAACCTCAAACCAGTCTGACAACTCTTTGATAGGTCTTGATTTGCATGTCTCTAACATCTTCTCACATTTCATCCGTGACACCGAGCTGACTATATGTATGTCAGCCTCCTCCTATTTTCCCTTTGTTTTCCGAACCTGATGACAAGTTCTCAAGAACTTCAAAGTTTGCGAACTAGGCGATGACCTTGAGTTGGCTTGGGCCAAATAAAGCTATTATCTCAGTATTTGCAGGAGCGATTTAAAGCAGGAGTTTGAGGTTCTTCCTAAGCTGCTCTCTCAAACATTCGTATCCACTGAATTAACAAGGAAGTTAGTAACAGGTTTGTATGAGAACAATAATCAACCCGTTTTCACTCTTCGTTTGGTAAATGAACAATTGTGTGCAGTCTTCACTGTTAGAAGGTGACCAGGCTGAGCCTGAAGGAGGGGTCAAACTTGTCATCAGTCTCGAATCCTTTCGCACCCACAAGAGATCGATGTGCAGCCCACCTTGAATTCCGTGGACTCTGATCTATTGCTAATTTCCTTTGACCATTAGTAGTTCAGATTCTTGAAAATTTGAAAACGGTAGCGAGATACACGTGTTTTCCCTACCACTATTCCCTAAAGTTTGGTAGGTGGTCCTCTACTTATGACAGTTCATTTAGACTGTTCACAGTTACAACACCACTGAAAAAAGTGACTTATAACCAGTGGTGGGATTCAAATAATTTAACAACCAGTTCTCTGCCCTAATGAATGGCTGGGTGGGTGTGGCCATGGTGGGCGTGGCCAAGGGGTATGACAGGCAGCATTCGGCCTCCCGCACCCCCCTGGGAGCAAAAACGGGCTGCGGGGGGAAGACACGCACCCCTGCACCCCATTTTACGCCTAGTAGGCCTCCCTGCAGCCTCCTGGGAATGAAAATGGGCCACGGGGCAGGGGGGCTGCATCCCGCCCATGCCCTGTTTTGGGCCTAGTAGGCCTCCTTGCAAGGATGCGGTGGCTCAGTGGCTAAGATGCTGAGCTTGTCAACCGAAAGGTCGGCAGTTCAGCAGTTTGAATCCCTAGCGCCGTGTAATAGGGTGAGCTCCCGTGACTTGTCCCAGCTTCTGCCAACCTAGCAGTTTGAAAGCATGCAAAAAATGCAAGTAAAAAAATAGGGACCCCCTTTGGTGGGAAGGGAACAGCGTTCCATGCACCTTTGGCGTTGAGTCATGCTGGCCACATGACCACGGAGACATCTTCGGACAGCGCTGGCTCTTCGGCTTTGAAACGGAGATGAGCACCGCCCCCTAGAGTCGGGAACAACTAACACGTATGTGCGAGGGGAACCTTTATCTTTACCTTAGGCCTTCCTGCACTTACCTGGGAGCCCAAATGGGGTATGTGGGGACTCCTGGAAGGGACGTTGAGGGGCGGGGCCAGCCAGCAATTTAACTACCGCCTGAACTGGCCCGAACCGGTTGAATCCCATCACTGCTTATAACCATTTTTCAAACATACGACCATTACAGAATCCCCGTGGTCACGGCATCAAAATTCAGATGCTTGGCCACTGGTTCATATTTATGACAGTTGCACTCTCCCCAGGGGTCACGTGATCTCCTTTTGTGACCTTCTGACGAGCAAAGTCAATTCACTTAACGACCTTGTGACTAACTTACGACAACTGCAGTGATTCGGTCTGCCAAGAAATGTTGTAAAATGGGGCTACTTAACAACTTTCTCCCTTAGCGAATGAAAATGTTGGGCCCGATGGTGGTGGTAAATCGAGGACCATCTGTATTAAGCATCGCTCTTAAAAATAACGTTGGTTTGATTGCCCCGAATCATTCCTTTGAAAGCTACCTTGTCCCACCAAGAGGTGAGCGAATCTGCTGAAGAGATATTCAGCTCATGTTCCGCTTAATTTAGACGGGCTCGGTGCGCCAGAAAACGAATACTGGCTCACACTTCCATTTGGGAATGATTAATGGGCCAGCACTCCATCATATGCCTACGTATGGGACAAAATATACAGATTATGGGAGAAACTGGGAATTCAGCAAACATCTGTTAACCCAAGCTAGACACATACTTTACACCACGATTGGATCATAAATCAGAACACAAAACTGTTCTGTTGTTTTTTTTTTATTATTATTTAAGAAAACCTGCAGATATTTTGACAACTCAGTCAAAAGGTTCTCGTAATAATTGTACCCACTTTTCTCTGATTGCTTTTTTCTCCCTGCCTTGGGCTATTTTAGAAGAATGCCTTAGACTTTGAATCCAAGGTGAAGGAAGATGTCTGGAATATCTCTACCTTGTTTCCAAGAACTTTCTGTCCTTTGCAGAGTCCTGGTTGCTCTCTGAGCTTAGTAGTTTTCTTGCAGACATTTTGTTAATTCATATCATCAGTGCTAGAAGGGAGTGGGATGTGGGAGGAAGAGGAGAAAGGAGGAGGAGGAGGAGGATTGTAGGGTCCTTGGTACTGAGCTTGGTGGTTTTCTTGCAGACCTTTATTTTTTTTTAAAGTTTTTTATTTTGAAAACATTAAAAACAAGACACAAACACACAACATTTATATACATATCACTTTTCCCTACAGCTACTTCGAAGGGATCCTTTCTTACTATTTACATCTATTCACACACATTTTAACTTTATCTTATTACTGAGCAGTTTCTACTAGGGATTTCCGTAGAAAACTATACTAAGGAAATATATTATTTAATATCACATATACTGACAGCAGCCCGCATAGTTCTAAGCGCAAAATAGGAAGAAGGAAAACTTACCATCAGAAGAAGATTTAATTAGGAAAATCTTAGAGCGTGCAGAGATGGACAAATTAACAAAAGAAATCAAGGAGAAAGAGGATACAGAATATTACAAAGTGTGGTGTAGGTGGTATGAATGGTTGGAGAATAGGAAAAACGAGAAAGAGGAATAAAGGAGAGGGGGAGAGAAAAAACGTTGAAGATCAAAGTACAATCTAGACGAAAGAAAGAATGATGGAAAATAAATTCTTGCAGACATTTCATTACCAAATTAAGAAACATCATCAGTGCTAGAAGGGAGTGGGATGTCGGAGGAGGAGGAGGAGGAGGAGGAGGAGGAGGAGGAGGAGGAGGAGGAGGAGGAGGGGGAGAAAGAGGAGGGGGAGGGAGAGGAGGAGGAGGAGGATTGTAGGGTCCTTGGTGCTCTCTGAGCTTGGTGGTTTTCTTGCAAACATTTTATTACCAAACGAAGTAGCATCATCAGTGCTCGAAGGGAGCATTAGAAGGTTTCCCTTCTGGCTCTAATAATGTTACCTAGTTTGGTCATGAAATGAAAGAAAACTGAAAGAAAACTACCATGGTATTTTCTTTCTTTTTTTAAAAAATAAATTTTATTAAGTATACAATTTAAAAACATTAGACTTGGTGTGACTTGTCTGATACATACTTTTCTAACACTTTTTCTTTCGCGTATATTACAATATAATATCATGCATATTCCATATATGCTTTTTGTACATTCAATCACACTTCAATCACATACAAATTCCCTTCGTCCCTATTCAAATCCAATTTATTCCTATCTAATATTTCTTAATTTAATTTTATTTATTTTTCTCCCCTTTTCTTCTAATTCTCTATCCCTACATTCCTCCTTTTCTCTAGCCATTTATAAAACATATTCCAGGTTACATAGAATTCCGATTCATCTTTATCTTTGAGCTCCATTTCTGCACAGGTCAATATTTTGTTAATTATTTCTACCTCTTGTGGGTTCTCTCTGCATTTCCAATTTTGTGCGAATATCAACCTCGCTGCCGTTAATATGTGTACCATAAGATATATTTCTTCTTTTTTTTGTAATTATCCCTTACTATACCTAGAAGGAAGAGTTCTGGCGTCATATCTATTGTTTTGTTTAACATCTCTTGTTAATACCTTGTGGTATTTTCCTGGTGGAAAATATGGATCATTTTTTTGAGCGGAGAGCCCCGAACAGGAAAATAAAATCAGAATCCAAAGGTACCTTCCACCAATTGGATCTGATGCACACCTGTGTTGAGGAGACATCAAACCTACAAATAATAATAATAATATTAAATTGGTAAAGCATCCCTTTGGGAAGATCAAAGCAAAAAATGTCTCCAACAGGATGGGATGAACGCAGATTGGTCACCTGCAGAACAAAACTTTCGAAAAAGAGGTGTTTTCGCCCAGCCATCCAACCGCACTCTCCGTGTTAAGGATGTTATTTCCTGTTGAGTGGTCATCCAGTGAGATAACAGGAAGAGGTCCTGCTGTCATTTCCTGAAGAGTTGAGTCCATTTCCCATAACCCAGGAGATTTAACGCACAGAGAGGAGGGGGTCTCCAAAGGCTTTGGATACATCCGGCTTCCCCGGGGCGGATTTCCCTCTCCTGTCGGGCTTTGACTGACACCTGGCCCAAATGCAGGAAGGAGCGAGGCACGACAAGAGGTAACCGTTGCCTGTTTGGCACGGAGAATCCGGCCTTAACAAAATAAACAAGGTGGCTAATTCATTTCCCATCAAGCCATGAGCTGAGTCCTCCCCAGCCAATTCTTCTCATAAACGTCGATGGATAGAGTCAATCCATCAGAATAGAGTTGGAAGGGACCTTGAAGGTCTTCTAGTCCAACCCCCTGCTCAAGCAGGAGAGACCCTATACCATTTCAGAACAGATGACTGTCCAGTCTTTTCTTTAAAACTTCCAGTTATGTTGTTGTTAGTTGTGAAGTCGTGTCCGACCCATCGCGACCCCATGGACAACGTTCCTCCAGGCCTTCCTGTCCTCTACCATCCTCCGGAGTCCATTCAAGCTCACGCCGACTGCTTCAGTGACTTCATCCAGCCACCTCGTTCTCTGCTGTCCCCTTCTTCTTTTCCCCTCCATCGTTCCCAGCATTAGGCTCTTCTCCAGGGAGTCTTTCCTTCTCATTAGGTGGCCAAAGTATTTGAGTTTCCTCTTCAGGATCTGGCCTTCTAAAGAGCAGTTCAGGGTTGATTTCCTCTAGGACTGACCGGTTGGATCACCTTGCAAAAAGTTCAGAAGCAGAAGACGCCGACAAGAAATAAATGCAGCAAGATGAAAAATGAATCTATCAATGTTGTTTTCTGACAAAGAGCCCAACAGCCATTGCTGGTCTTTTAAGCCGCCTGGGAGGGGCCAATCATCTCTTGGCCTTACTCCCGAGTCGTCCTTTTTGCTTTAGCTGCTCTTGCCTTCCGATCCAACCAGAAGTTGGCAAACGGGCCATTTCTGGCCTCTGGAAGGCCTCTAGGGGGCTGGGGAAGGCTGTTTTAACCCTCCCCAGACTCCTAGAGAGGCTCTGGAGCCTGGTGAGAGAGAAAAACAGGCCTACTAGGCCCATCGCGTGCCAGGAGTGAGGGAAGCGGGGGGGGCATGTACGGAGGGGTGGGGCGCATAGAATTATGGGTGTGGGCACACGTGCGCGACCCCCTGCCCTCCCCTCCTGGCACGCGATGACAAAAAGGTTAGCCATCACTGGTATAGGTTTCCTGTTGAGCAGGGGGTTGGACTAGAAGACCTCTGCGTTCCCTTCCAACTCTTGTTATTTTGTTATCCTGCGCCACATTTTCATACGAATGTAGGCCCGAGGAAGGAAAAAATGGGCCTCGCCTCAGCTCTGCATCTCCCGGTTCTATCCAGATGGAATGACGGCCATGCCCCTTTCATGGTGCTGCTTTTCAAGACAGCTTACATGTTTCAGCTGGTACAGAATGCAGCTGCTTTAAGCCTTGTTGGAGTTAGAAGCTTGGATCGTGTTACACCACTTCTCTGCCACCTGCAAGACTGGTGGGGGGGGAGGCAGGGGGGGATAGGCTAATTACAGCGCTAAGGTTGACCTTCAAAGTCCTGGAGAAGGTAATGGGGGAACTGGTGGCCCTTCAAGAAAGGGTAGTCCAACAGGGCCTCTTGCTGTGATTTTTGAAGTATATGAGACACCCACCCACCCACTCACCCCTCTCCTCTTCCAGTTCATGCTACTAAAATTTGGGAGCCAATATTGAATAACAGCACTGTTCCTCACCGGATTTTTGTGGGGAAGAGGGAAGAGAAGAAACCTGAGAAGCTTCAAGTTGGCTTCCCGTATCCCCCAAAATGGGGGAAACCACCCGGCTGAAAATTATACTTTGCTACGCCTTCGGGTGGATATTACAGTTCTGCCGTCTTTCCCTAAACAGCCAGAGAATAATCCTGATTGCAGAGGAATAGAAATAGTTGGTTTGGATTCCACAAATCTTTTCGGAAGCTTGAATCTGCCACTGAATTGATCAAACCAATAAATAAATAAATAACTTTATTGTCATTGTACGTGTAGACACAGTATACCCATACGACGAAATTCACTTAACACCCAAAGACCAGGTCCAACACACATAACAATCCCCAAACACACTCCCACCCACCACAAATTCCCCACCCCTAAACCACCTCCTACCCACCACAATTCTCCACCCCTAAAAATTGGATCATAATCAGGTCTCCCCCCAAAAAAAATCTCTTTTGAGAGGTCCTCGGGGCTCTCTGAGTTTGGTGGTTTTCTTGCAGACGTTTCATTACCCAAATTAGGTAACATCATCAGTGCTAGGAGGGAGTGGGGTTTGTATTGATGATGTTAGCTAGTTAGGTCATGAAACGTCTTTAAGAAAACAACCAAGCTGAGAGAGCAACAAGGACCACATAGTCGTCGTCGTCCTCCTCCTCCTCCTCCTCCTCCTCTTCCTCTTCCTCCTCCTCCTGCTCTTCTTCCTCTTCCTCCTCCTCCTCCTCTTCCTCCTCCTCCTCCTCCTCTTCCTCCTCCTCCTCCTCTTCCTCTTCCTCTTCTTCCTCCTCCTCCTCTTCTTCCTCTTCCTCTTCCTCTTCCTCCTCCTCCTCCTCTTCCTCTTCCTCTTCCTCTTCCTCCTCCTCCTCTTCCTCCTCCTCCTCTTCCTCTTCTTCCTCCTCCTCCTCTTCTTCCTCTTCCTCTTCCTCTTCCTCTTCCTCCTCCTCTTCCTCCTCCTCCTCCTCCTCCTCTTCCTTGCAAACCCACTCTCTTATAGAATTGATGAGGTTACCTAGTTAGGTCATGAAATGTCTGCAAGAAAACAACCAAGCTCAGAGAGCACCAAGGACCCCCTCATTTCAACCTTGATCTACAAATATTCTCCTTTATTGCCATCTCTTTCTTCCTTGAAGATGGAAAATGTCGCATATTCTGGCACGGTTTTTGACAAGTATCATCCCTTGGAGTAGTGTGTGAGTCTGTGCGATTGTGTGAATTTTTTGGGGGTGGGGGGAAAAAAGAGCAAGGGAGTTGGGAGTAAACCGAGAGACTACGAGCAGTCTCCGAGGCTCCTTGTAACACTCCGGCAAAAGTTGGATGGAAAAATTGCACGCTCCACTGAAGCATTACACCCATCAATCAAATCTGGGAAAACATTTCGCTGATGTGTCAAAAAGGAGGGGAAAAATGGGGAGGGGGTACAGCCAAGCAGAACAGCCCTCATTACAGGAGGATCAGGATGGTTAAAAAAGCCCCCAACAATCTGTCTGAATGGTGAAAGGCAAAAACATGGGAGGAAAAGAATCAGTCACAGGAGAAAAATAGATGTTGGCTGAAGGTCTCTTTTGATGCCACACTACTCAAGGAAACCCACCCATTAACTTTGGGCAAAGGTGCTCCAAAAGCATTGTTTGTGAATTGGAAAAGTCAGAATGTCATCAACAGATTCAGTTTTGGTCACCACGATGTGAAAAAGATGTGGAGACTCTAGAAAGAGTGCAGAGAAAAGCAACAAAGAGGATTAGGGGACTGGAGGCTAAAACATATGAAGAACGGTTGCAGAAACTGGGTATGTCTAGTTTGTTTATTTGTTTATTTATTTATTTATTGGTTCGATTTATATGCCGCCCTTTTCCGGAGTCTCAGGGCAGCTTACAATGTGTTAAGCAATTTGATGAAGAGAAGGACTAGGGGAGACATGATAGCAGTGTTCCGATATCTCAGGGGCTGCCCCAAAGAAGAGGGAGTCAAGCTATTCTCCAAAGCACCTGAGGGCAGGACAAGAAGCAACGGGTGGAAACTCATCAAGGAGAGAAGCAACCTAGAACTAAGGAGGAATTTCCTGACAGAACAATTAATCATCGGAACAAGTTGCCTCCAGAAGTTGTGGATGCTCCAACACTGGAAGTTTTTAAGAAGATGTTGGACAAGCATTTGTCTGAAGTGGTATAAAGTTTCCTACCTAAGCAGGGGGTTGGACTAGAAGACCTCCAAGGTCCCTTCCAACTCTGTTATTCTATTCTTTATATATTTTAGCGATGGTGTTATCCATTCCATTGTGTCCATCTCTTGGAGATTCTATGAGCCAGGTCTCTCCACATCTTCCGATCTTGCACGAGGTCTTTGAGTTGTTCTATGCTCTGGCTGGTGTCACCTTTGATGTTGTCCAGCCACTGTGTTCTTTGGTGGTTTCCTTTTACAGCTAGCATAATAGCTTTTTCCCCGTGAATTCCCTCACATGACACGGCCAAAGTTAAGTGAGATGCAGTTTCGTGATTTTGCTTTCTGGTGACCTGTCTGATGTTACCTACTCCAATGCTTGCTTGTTGCTCACCTTTGCTGTCCAATTTTATCCTAATTTTTAGTAGTGCTCCTCAAAATCACCTTCCAAAGCAAACACACAGTGGAATTGTGATGGTGTTGTAGTCCGTCAGCGGCCTGTGCAGCTGGTGGCTGATTCGGACAGCGAGAAGGCTGGTGTGGTGCTGCGCCAGCAGCCTGTGCAGCTGGCGCTCGAGTCGGACAGTGAGGAGGCTGGAGAAGATGTGGTGCCAGAGGCGGGGATTCAACCAGGGCCTTCAGAACCTCCAGAAGGTCCCTTAAGTGAAGAGGACATAGAGGAGAAGCCTCTTCTCGATGCACGGGCACACAGAGCTGCCAAAAGGCAGGAGTGGCTCCTCAGGAGGAGGTCTCCTCGAGAGTAAGGCTTGGGGCTAATTGGCCACTCCCTTAGCCTATTTAAGGAAGGACAATGACTACTACATTGATAAGAAGGATTGGTATATATTTGTCCATGTCTCAACAGTGGCGAGAATGGCATTTGCTCAGCTGTGGAAAGATGCAGACATGCCCCCTAACCATCTGATAATAAACAAGATTCTTTGATGTGCTGAGATGGACAGGCTAACGTATATCTTAAAAGACAAGAAAGATTCAGTATATAATAGAAGTTGGGACAGATGTTTTGTTTGGCTCAAAAGAAGGTTAAACTTAGGAGAAGGGTGATAAGATCGCCTAATTAGATTAACTAGATATTTACTAGGCTTTATAACTCTTTATAATTTTGATAAAAACAGACCAATTGTTTTGTAGTTAGTAAAAAGAATTTGATTGCATTGAAATGTTTGGCTAGGATGATATTAGTTAATATTAGTTGGGGAGTGAGTTTAACTCTCAGTCTTGCTTGTTGTTTCGTTTTAGTCCTGTGTTTAGGTGTTTCTATGTTTCGCTTCCTATATTGCTTTTCAACCATTATTGTGTGTTAATTTTATTGTAAATATTTAATAAAGACTTTTTTTTTAAAAAAAAAGGAAGGACGATGACTGAGGCAATTTGCAGGGAACAACTTCGTTCACTCTCCTTCGCGTCCTGATTTTAGTTCTCTTATCAGTTTCCTGCAAATTGTTTCTTGAGGGCTGCATATGATTTTGAGCATCAAAGCAGGGGTGAAATCCAGTAGGTTCTGACAGGTTCTGGAGAACTGGTAATGGAAAATTTGAGCAAACTGTTGTTAGTTTTCTCCATTCAACTCTGTCTAAATAAATGGCCATCATCAAATTCTACAGTATACAATAGATCAAGAAGTATCATTTTTCTTAGCTCTGAACGTCTTCACTCTTAGTTCCAATGGATCACCCCACCCTCTAATAAAAGCAAAAGAAGACAAGAAGGCATTTCATCCATGATCTCCATGCAATGAATGGTCTTCTATTGCAGGAGAAGAGTAGACAGAACTGGAAGGTGGAGTTAAATGCATCATTAGTTTAGCGTCTTTGTGTTGCCACAAGAGATCCAAGTTCAGCCCTCCTCGAATTCTGTGGGACCTTATCTAGTGCCAATTTACTGCTGACCATTAGTTGACTAAATTCTTGTCTATAGGTAAAGGTAAAGGCTCCCCTCGCACATACGTGCTACTCGTTCCCAACTCTAGGGGGCGGCGCTCATCTCCGTTTCAAACCCGAAGAGCCAGAGCTGTCCGAAGACATCTCCATGGTCATGTGGCCGGCATGACTCAACGCCAAAGGCGCACGGAACTCTGTTCCCTTCCCACCAAAGGTGATTCCTATTTTTCTACTTGCATTTTTTTTTAACGTGCTTTCGAACTGCTAGGTTGGCAGAAGCTGGGACAAGTAACAGGAGCTCACCCCATTATGCGGCACTAGGGATTCGAACCACTGAACTGCCGACCTTTCAATTGACCAGCTCAGCGTCTTAGCCACCAAACCACGCATCCCTAAATTCTTGTCAATAGCTTTGAATAAATCTTCTATGCTGCAATTTTATGAATAGTTCTGATTCTTTATGACACCTACAGTATACCTTCATCATGCCCTTCTGGGCTCTAAAATATCCTTTGTTTTTGAGAGGTGGTGACCAGAAGACTACACAGTCTTCTCAACACGGACCTCCTGAAGCAAAGCATGATTAATGAGAGAAAAATCATTTGCTGCTCCCCAAAGCTTGGGTTTCATAAGTGCCCACCGTCTTGATCCGTGCAGCCAGATGGACATTCTCCAGGGGACCGTCGCATGTCCCGTGATGGGGAGGAGGGCACCCTGTTGGCAATTGGCTGCTTTAGCTGACTCCTTAAATCCCTAACCAAAGTGCCAATGGATCTGCAACATTTTTAAGATGCTCCAGAGAGCAGACATTGATAAACGACGCGCCGGTTCAACCCCCTGCTAATTTTAGGATTCACGGGTGTTTACAAACAGCTGTTATGAGCTTCTGAGGTCCAAAAGGGAAAGAAGAATTTTTTCCTGTATACAGAAAGACCAAATCTCTGCTTTGGAATTAGTCCAGGAAAGGGGATAACTTTTCTCTCCGTTCCCTGGACAGCTCCTTGCACCAACATGGTTTAATGGGAGATATGATAGTTCTATCGTTTCCGCAGTTGCATTGTGACTAGGATAACTGCTTTTATCTTCATTATGAATGCCAGCATCCGATGGACACGGTAGCCTAGACCCCGTGACTGTGGTAGCTCTTTATCAGCTCTTTATCCACCAGATGCTATTTTGATGTGTCCTTCAAGGAAGGGAGATTACAGAGATTTTCCATCCATGGTTAAATTTTTAGATCAGGGTCTTATCTCCCTAGCCTTAAATAATTCTGTTTGGAAGTACATGCCTTCGACATTATCTGAAGATGGAAAATGTAGCTGGACTGGTCATAAAACTGGATAGGTCTCATCACCGACCCATTTCACACCCATCATGACCTATGACCATGACGGGTACGCTCTATTTTGGTTGCAAATCAAAAACTACCTGTTCCTTACATTACAACCCCTGCTTTCTTTCAACCAGAGCTTCCACAAGGCTGCAAACTGACCAGGAGTAGGCTGCTAGAGGTTCGCAGGGGTTCGGGAGAACCTCTAGCTTAGATTCTGTGCAGTTTGGAGAATCCCACTCCTGGCTGGCCCCACCCACCCCTCCCCACCCCTCCCAGGAGTTCCCACGCGGCCCGTTTTGGTTGCAGGTAAGTGCAGGGCATACACGGAGGCTCGGGACGGGTGAAAAACGGGCCTACTGGAAGTTCGGGAAGCCCCGTTTCCAGCCTCCAGAGGGGCTTCGGAGCCTGGGGAGGCCGTTTTCGCCTTCCCAGAGGCTCAAGAAAAGCCTCTGGAGCCCAAGGAGGACAAAACACCCCCCTCAGTGGTGCAGGAGGCTGACTAGGCCACGCCCACCATAGTCATGCCCACCCAGCAACCGGGCAGAGAACCCCTTGCTCAAATTTTTGAAGCCCACTCTTCAGTTTCGATCCACCACCAGTAGAAAGCAAAGAAGCGTTGACTTTCCCTGGCTCTCTCCGCTGTCCTTCAAAAGTGTCCTCTAGAGTCCTACAGTCCAGATCTCCAAACTGCGGACATCTGCAAAGCAGCTCCAAAGAGAGACAGCAAGAGGGAAACGAGACTGGGCTGGTTTTCGGTGTTTCTTTTGAAAACCAACATGGCCGTCCGGAGTCTCCAACTAGAGCGGGTCTTAGGGAAGACTGTTAACATCTAAACGTCGCTGTCTCTATGGCCTCCTGTCAGTTTGGGTGGCCCCAATTAAGTTCTCCCAAAGGATCCATTACAGGTGGTAAGCAGACAGGCCTGGAGCCTGAGCTGTACCACAAACCTCGGTGAGAAATGTGCTTCCCTAACCAAAAAAGCAGAATCTTATATTCTTAAAAACATTCCAGCTCCATCTGGGTGTTCCTCTGCACGCATTCCTTTTACGTGGGATTATTATTCTAGAGAATTTATAAAGTCATTCATTCCTCTAGCAGCCAGCGTACAGTGGAAGTTTTGCTTGAACGAGCGGACTCGGTGTGCACAGCTCCGAGAGAGAGCCGTGTGGGCCTGTGAAAACACAACAGTAAATAAATCAGCGGGCAGAATTTACACTTTGTCCTTCTGATTGTTTTTTTACTCCATGGCTCAGAAGCAGAGTCCGGAGTGTAAAATAAATAACTTCGTGGCACAGCTTAGCTGGCCGGTTAGTAGCTGTGCGAGACCGTAGATTTATTTACAAGCTGTGCTCTCCGAGCTGAAAAAAACGAAGCCGGGGTGGAGAGGCAGTTAGAATATACGACATTTTCTGGAGTGGCTTTCGGGCCCATACATCAGATTTTTATTACAGAGTTATCGCTGCCAGAATGACAGAGGAGCTATACATTTCTAAAAAAGCTCAAATCCATCATTCTTCTATTCTGGGCCACTGCTACCTTGCACTCCTGGCGCGGAGTTTCGGTCACAGCCATGTTAAACTTGGCCTGAGACCAGAAGGAAAAGCAAATTGTCACACAAGGCATAGGGATGCCTGAGAATAATTTTGTTCTCAGGGTTCAGAAATGGCTCATTGTTGTGACGGAGGTCAAAGAAAAATGTGCGTATGATGGGCTCTGGAAACCAAGCCTTGTTGCGCGCAGTGAAAAATGGGAAAGTGGGATGAGATGTGAACTTCATCAGGGTTTTGAGGAACGGAGGTTGGAATGGGGAAGGGGCAGAACATTTATTTTATATTATGAAGGTTTGTTGCACAGTCAGCCAGATGTTCAGACCTTTACTACCAGTTCGCAATGGCGCATGTGCAGACGCTTCTTGATGACGTCAGGGTTGGTGGGCGGAGCCTTCCCCCAGTTTTACTACCGGTTCTTGCAAACCGGTCCGAACCGGGAGCAACCCACCACTGGTTCAGACTGGATTTGGCATTTTTCTCCACCTATCGAGTCTTTTTCAAGGATCTGGGGTAGGCAGAGGTGGTTGTTTGATGGCATTAAAAGCATCATTGCAGGATGTAAGCTGTTCCGAGTAGAGCTGCCTTTTGCAATTGACAGACAGTGATATTGTCGATGCTGATGGTGATCAAGGGGGGCTCCAAATATTTTGGGATAGCACGCAAAGTGCCTATTGCTATTGGTACCAACTTTTTCCCCCCCTTTTACCATAGTAGTTCTTTTTCTATTTTTTTTTTAAATTATTATTATTTATATACCGTCCTTCTCCGGAGACTCAGGGCAGCTTACAATGTGCTCAGCAATAGCCTTCATCCTTTTGTATATTTATACAAAGTCAGCATATTGCCCCCACAAATTGGGTCCTCAATTTACCCACCTTAGAAAGGATGGAAGGCTGAGTCAACCTTGAGCCTGGTGAGATTCGATCTTACTTATTTGTAGGTCTTCGTATTTTGTTATCTTCTCCAGTTCTTTCTCTTCTATTAGTATCTCTTTTATTCATTCAACATGAAATTCAGTCAACTCAACATTTAAAAATGTGCCACAAATACGATGGACTGGTGCTAGTGGTTGATACGAGTTGCTGCCAGCGTCCTAGGTATCAACCGAGTATCTTCTTAAAATATACGATGTTCTGAGTAGCGCAGGTTTTTGCAATTCCGCTGGTATTATTGCAGGAAGCTGCGATTTCTTGATGTGTTTTGTAAAATTCTTGGACATGGTACCAGGTGCCCTGATGACAATGGGTATCACTGTTACATGTTTCATCCATATCTGTGTATTATTATTATTATTATTATTATTATTATTATTATTATTATTATTCTATAAAATACAAAGAAAAAGAAAAAGAAAGGGGAAAGATAGATAGATAGATAGACAGACAGACAGACAGACAGACAGATATGCAGGCAGGCAGGCAGGCAGGTAGGTAGGTAGATAGATACATGTAGATAATTGTGAGCGCTGACCAGCTGGTCTTCGGGTTTCTGGTGCACCAGCTGGTCTTTGCAGGTGCTGGAGCACTGGAAAATGCCCTGAAAACAGCCTGGAAATGAGCCTGAAAACAGCCCCCAAAATTGCCAAAAAACAGGCATGTGAGCGCCGACTAGCTGATCTTTGGGTTTCCGGTGCCAGCGTACATGCTCATGGCGGAAATCTGAAGACCAGCTGACTGGTGCACAGTGCTTTGGGTTTCTAGTGCTCCGGCGCGTGCACATACACACAAACACTTGGGCACTCGGTGCCAAAAAGGTTTGCCATCGTTGTTCTAAACCATCATAGTTTTGGGATCTGGGGTAGCCCCTTGTTTAGTGGAGGAGCTCCTTTCTTTGCCTAGATTTTGGCTCCCAGCTGAAATTAAACGTACAAAAAAAAAAAAAAAACCCCGTGCGCAAACTTGGAACCTGTTTGGAATCTCAATTGTCGACAAGTGAGCCTTGCAATGAAATGTTGAAATGTATGATCTCTTCGCGGGATAATTCTCTCTGAGGATCTATTTCCCTAAGGAGAATAAAAAGCTGAATTGCAAACAATTGACAGGATATGCCTGTAAAATCATTACGAAAGCATTGGCTCCACTGATATCCAACGGATGTACCATTGGGCACTGCTGATGACTGACGTGCCTCTGCTGCGCTTGTTTATTAACTTAATCAATTTATTAGGCAGGTAGCAGAGAGAGTTTGCAAAGATTGCCCTGCTCAAATCTAGCCGTAAATAAATGGAATGGAATGGAATACAAGGAGGAGGAAGAGGAGTAGTAGTAGTGAAGAAATAGAATAGAATAGAATAGGATAGAATAGAATAGAATAGAATAGAATAGAATAGAATAGAATAAATATTGGAATAGGAAATATGGATAGAATAGAATAGAATAGAATAGAATAAATATTGGAATATGGAATGGAATGGAATGGAATGGAATGGAATGGAATGGAATGGAATAGAATAGAATAGAATAGAATAGAATAGAATAGAATAGAATAGAATAGAATAGAATAGAATAAGGAAAGAAGGAAGGAAGATGGAATGGAATGGAATGGAATGGAATAGAATAGAATAGAATAGAATAGAATAGAATAGATATTGGAATATAGAATAGATCAGAAGATAGAATAGAATAGAATAGAATAGAATAGAATAGAATAGAATAGAATAGAATAGAACACAACAGAACACAACAGAACACAACAGAACACAACAGAACACAACAGAACACAACAGAAAGGAAGAAGGAGAAGACAACACAACACAACACAATAACAAGTCCTGATTCTGATTTTCTGCTGATTTTTCTGTGACTTAAAAGGAAACCACAGATGAATACACCTTTGTCCCTTTTGCAAAAAGAAATTTCCCATTAGTTTTGGGATCAGGAGACATAGCAAGGTTGAAGAAAATAATAATTAGTAACCTAACATGAGCCAGTGAAAATTTGTGTGGGATTTGAATATAGGCTATCATATCTGGGGTGCAGAAGTTCAAGCGTCCACTAGGTAGCAGCACTGAGCTATTTTTTAAAAAATGTTTCTGCTACCATCTTGTGGTAGGACACTGCAACTGTCATAAATCCATGCCAGTTGCTGAGCATCTGAATGCTGATTCCTTGACCACGGGGAGGCTGCCACAGTCGTAAGTGTGAAAAATGGTTCTGAGTCATTTTTTCAGTGCTGATGTAACTTTGAACGGTCACCAGGCAAATTGTTGTAAGTTGAGGACTATCTGTATTGCTTTCTGGACCAGTTTTAGTACTTTTAAATCTTTTTACTATTGTGTCAGCCTCCCGGAGTCGCAGTACAAGTGAGCTGAGCAACGTAGAAAACCAATCAATCAATCAATCAATCAATCAATCAATCAAAGCTTCAAGTCAAAAGATTCCTTGATCCAGGATGTTTGACATGCCCAACCTTAACCCATTCTGGCTTTGCAATCATCCCAACAGCTCCATGCTCTGAAAATTGATTGGCACCGTGTATAGGGTGGTAATAATTATTCCGTAAATTGAATCAAAGAATCAAAGCCAAAATTGAGGCCATCCCATAATAGCAGCAGTGGGGGTTTGACTGCCGTACCGTTTGAGCAAACTCCTAACCAGTTACCGAGATATGCGCTATGTTTTCCTAAGCTTGTTTGCTTTGGAAAAAAATCTTCTAATCTGAATTCTCCAGTTGGTTAAGCTATTCTTTATTTTTTTCCCCCCCTTTATCTGTTTGGCTGAATTCTGGAACAGATTCAAGGCAAGCTACTTGGCTTCAGACTGGATGGCCTCCAGGATGAATCACTCAGGAGTATTTTGGATCTCTGCACAAGCAGCAGAAACAAATACGTTGGTCAGCCCTGTGATTTCAACAGTACGCCAATCTCAGAGGTAGGATGCTAATTTTGTGTAACTTTTACTCGCATGTCCAAGTGGCGAAATCAGGGGTGGGGCCGCTGGGGGTTTTCAGGGGTTCGGGAGAACCTCTAGCTAAGATTCTGTGCAGTTCGGAGAACCCCCAAATCCCACTCCTGACTGGCCCCGCCCACCCCACCCCACCCCTCCCAGGAGTCCCCACGTGGTCCATTTTGGATGCAGGTAAGTGCAGGGCACGTGCGGAGGATCAGGGAGGGTGAAAAACTGGCCTACCGGAAGTTCAGGGAGACTGGAAATGGGCCCGTTTCGGGCCTCCAGAGGGCCTCCGGAGCCTGGGGAGGCCGTTTTTGCCCTCCCAGAGGCTCAAATAAAGCCTCCAGAGCCTAGGGAGGGCAAAAATGTTTCCTTCCCCTCCCCCCACCTAGGCCACGCCTACCATGGCCATGCCCACCCAGCAACAGGGCAGAGAACCCCTTGCTAAAATTTTTGAAGCCCACCCCTGGGCGAAATGCATCTCATTTGTATGGAAGAGTAAGAACTCTTGCAATTTCAAGGTCATTTGTAAAACCTAGTAAAATCCAAGCTAGGTATAAGTCTATCTTACTAACAAAAGGGAACATGAACAGAACAAACCACTAGGATATAAAATGAAAGAAAGCCCCACTCCCTTCTAGCACTGGTGGTGTTAGGATAGGATAGGATAGGATAGGATAGGATAGGATAGGATAGGATAGGATAGGATAGATTAGAGAATAGGGGAGAGTAGGGTAGAGTAGGGTAGAGTAGGGTAGAGTAGGGTAGAGTAGGGTAGGGTAGGGTAGGGTTGGGTAGGCCAGGGTAGAGTAGAATAGAGTAGGATAGAGTAGGGTTGGGTAGAGTAGGGTAGGGTAGGGTAGGGTAGGGTAGGGTTGGGTAGGCCAGGGTAGAGTAGAATAGAGTAGGGTAGAGTAGGGTAGGGTAGAGTAGGGTTGGGTAGAGTAGGGTAGGGTAGGGTAGGGTAGGGTAGGGTAGGGTTGGGTAGGCCAGGGTAGAGTAGAATAGAGTAGGGTAGAGTAGAGTAGGGTAGGGTAGAGTAGAGTAGAGTAGAGTAGAGTAGAGTAGAGTAGAATAGGGTAGGGCAGGGCAGGGCAGGGCAGGGCAGGGCAGGGCAGAGCAGAGCAGAGCAGAGCAGAGCAGAGTAGAGTAGAGTAGAGTAGAGTAGAGTTGGGTAGGGTAGGGTAGGGTAGGGTACGGTAGAGTAGAGTGGAATAGGAATAGGAATAGGAATAGGAAAAGGAATAGGCTGTTTCTATTACATTGGTTAAATAATTGGATTAATTAAGTTTAAGGGGATAGTAACCTATTTTATCTATGAAAACCAGTTGGAATGTTTCTTGATTTTGCAATCTTGGTGATGGTGATATCAATTCTGCACTATATTTCAGCCGATTTATACAACAGAGAGAAACCTCCTCTGAGATATAAGCTTGTCTATATGCAGGACAGTTTTATTACGGATAAGACCTTGAAGTAAGAGGGGCTCCATATGTATTTGGAGGTGGTATACCACCTCCCAGATGTCTACACCACGTGCTTCTGAACACTGGAATTTAACTTTCTTAACTCTGAATCTAATTCCTATCGATGAGCACTGAAAAACAACCTGAGATTACATTTCCGTGTTATGACACTACATTTCTGCTGTAAAACCAGATTCTGAAGACTGGTTCAAAAGCTTGGGGAACAGGCTTAATGGGGAACAAGCTTGACTTGTGTCTCCATCAACAGTCTGCTGCTAACTGCAGAATGCAACAACAGGAAGTGTAGCTTAATTCCCACATAACAAACCAATGCCACCAAGAAGTGTTGAAATTCTTTGTGCACATGGCGTTGAAATATTCTTGAGCTTTGGAGCTTTCAAAGTTGGGGAGAAATTCAATTGTTGCTAGAATGAGGATTAGTATCTTTTTTTTTTTAATGCATTGGGCATAAATTGTAGGGTTTGTACAATTTCCAAGTCCAGCGCAATTACAATGATAATGTTTTGATTACAATTGTACAATGTAATTGCGTTGCACTATTAATGCTGATTTTTCTAATCTCGGAGGGTTTCTTGGGGTAAAAATATCAAAGTAAGAGGATTAAAATCAAGCCAGTAAAAATATACGGTAATGCATACAATGAATGAATAGAATTATACATAGTTATAAAAGATGAAGTGCGTATAGTCCAGGCGATGGTTTTCCCAGTTGCAATGTATGGCTGTGAAAGTTGGACCATAAGGAAGGCTGAGTGCCAAAGAATTTAGGCTTTTGAACTCTGGTGCTGGAAAAGACTCCTGAGAGTCCCTTGGACTGCAAGGCCATCCAACCGGTCAGTCCTAGAGGAGATCAACCCTGACTGCTCTTTAGAAGGCCAGATCCTGAAGAGGAAACTCAAATACTTTGGCCACCTAATGAGAAGGAAGGACTCCCTGGAGAAGAGCCTAATGCTGGGAACAATGGAGGGCAAAAGAAGAAGGGGACGGCAGAGAAGGAGGTGGCTGGATGGAGTCACTGAAGCAGTAGGCGTGAGCTTAAATGGACTTCAGAGGATGGTAGAGGACAGGAAGGCCTGCAAGAACATTGTCCATGGGGTCGTGATGGGCCAGACACAACTTCGCAACTAACAACAACAACAAATAAAAGATGAAGAACTATTGTGATTAGAAGAAGATGGATTTTGAGGACAGCTGCCATTATTTTCCCAGAATCCTCCAAACTTTGCATTCTGAGAAAATCAGGGAGAAAATGGAAGCCTCCAATGGAAATGGTCATTGTTCACTCTGTCAGAGGGCCATGAACCAATGCAACATCTGGAGCAATTAGAGATGGGATAGAGGACAATTGGTTGAATTAGCTCCCTTGCCATCCCCTGGAAAGCCATGCAAAGAAGGAATGGCAATCACAAAAATGTTTCCAAGCAGAATGAGAATCGTGGTGCAGGGTTTAAGATGCTAGATTAGAAAAAAGAAGATGTAAACTCTCATCCTACCTTAGGCACGAAACGTGGTTGGGTGACTTGGGCTGGAAAAAAAGGGACTGGCCCAATCCACCTCTCAGAGTTGCTGCTGTGGGGAAAATAGGAGTTGGGAGCATTATATCTGACACCTTCAATGGTAGAGAAGAAAGGTGGGATGATGGAGCAGGAGGTGGAGGAGAAAGAGAAGATATTTTCCCAATAATGGAGAAGGGGGTTTTTATATTTTGGAGGAGGAGGGGAGAAAAAGGAGAAGGAGAAAATGGAGAAAGAGGAGGAGAAAGAGGAGGAGGGGAAGAGGAAGGAGGAGGACGGAGGAGGAGGAGGAGGAGAAGGAGGAAGAGGAGAAGGAGAAGGAGAAGAAGGAAGAGAAGGAGAATCAGGAGAAGGTGAAGGAGAAAAAGGAGAAGGAGAAAATGGAGAAAGAGAAGGAGGAGAAGGGGAAGAGGAAAAGGGAGGAGGAGGAGGGTGGAGAAGGGAGGAGGAGGAGGAGGAGGAGGAAGAGGAGAAGGAGAAGGAGAAGAAGAGGAGAATCAGGAGAAGGAAAAGAGGAGAAGGAGAAGAGGAGAAGGAGAAGGAGAAGGAGAAGAAGGAAGAGAAGGAGAATCAGGAGAAGGTGAAGGAGAAAAAGGAGAAGGAGAAAATGGAGAAAGAGAAGGAGGAGAAGGGGAAGAGGAAAAGGGAGGAGGAGGAGGGTGGAGAAGGGAGGAGGAGGAGGAGGAGGAGGAAGAGGAGAAGGAGAAGGAGAAGAAGGAAGAGGAGAATCAGGAGAAGGAAAAGAGGAGAAGGAGAAGGAGAAGGAGGAGAAGGGGAAGAGGAAGAGGAAAAGGAAGGAGGAAGAGGGTGGAGAAGGGAGGAGGACGAGGAGGAGGAGGAGGAGGAGGAGGAGGAGAAGAAGAAGAAGAAGAAGAAGAAGAAGAAGAAGAAGAAGAAGAAGAAGAAACAACAACAACAACAACCTAAACCAGATCATCCTAAATATGCCTCTCATATGTTTTTGCTAAGATCTCTTTGACTTCCACTCTTCTAGGCCAACCACCATTTCTTCTCTGTCGAACAAAATGAGATTCAGTCCATACTGAATGTCTCGGGAATTGGCATTTCCAGCCAGTGAGGACATTTCCAGAGGGAAGTGATGTTTTTCTAAATCCACTTAACCAACGAATGCAAACGAAGGAAGCGGAATCGTCTCGTTGCCCCGTCGCCTCTATGCCGTCCTGCAGACCTCCCACTTTGTTCCCTTGTCCTCGACGAGGGATGTGGCTGCCTAAAGGGACTTGTAATGGGATAGGATGCCTTTCACCTCTGGGTCTCGAGTTCGAATTCCAAATCCAGTTCAGTTCACCGGTGAGCAAAGGTCACCCCCAGCCCTCAACTGCTCAGAAGCTTGTTTGAAACAAGTAGGTGGTCTCCTCTTGGGTTTTAGAAGGAAAGAGAAGAGGGAAAAGCTCTCACAGAGAAGCAGGAATTATTTTATGTGCCTATTTCCCACTTTCACTTATATAGAATAGTATAGAATAACAGAATTGGAAGGGACCTTGGAGGTCTTCTCGTCCAACCCCCTGCCTAGGCAGGAAACTCTACACAGCATTTCAGACAAATGGTTGTCCAACATCTTCTTAAAAATTTCCAGTGTTGCATTCACAACTTCTGGAGGCAAGTTATTCCACTGATTGTTTTAACTGTCAGGAAGTTTCTCCTTAGTTCTAAATTGCTTCTCTCTTTGATTAGTTTCCACCTGTTGCTCCTTGTCCTGCTCTCAAGTGCTTTGGAAAATAGCTTGATTCCCTCTTCTTTGGGGCAGCCCCTGAGATATCGGAAGACTGCTATCATGTCTCCCCTGGTCCTTCTCTTCATCAAACTAGACATACCCAGTTCCTGCAACCATTCTTCCTATGTTTTAGCCTCCAATCCCCTAATCATCTTTGTTGCTCTTCTCTGCACTCTTTCTAGAGTCTCCACATCTTTTTTACATCGTGGCGACCAAAACTGGATGCAGTATTCCAAGTGGTATAATTCCAAGGCCTTATAAAGTGGTATTAACACTTCACGTGATCTTGATTCTATCCCTCTGTTGATGCAGCCCAGAACTCTGTTGGCTTTTTTGGCAGCTGCTGTACACTGCTGGCTCCTATCTAAATGGTTGTCCACTAAGACTCCAAGATCCCTCTCACAGTTACTACTGTTGAGCAAAGTACCACATATACGGTACCTGTGCATTTTGTTTTTCTTCCCTAAATGTAGAACCTTGCTTATGATGCGATCTGATTTGGTTGACCATCAAGGAGGATCAGACGTAGCTCCAGATTGGGGGGGAGGGGGAGTGTCAGGGTGCTAATTAATCCCATTCTGCTTTTGGGTAATTGCACCTTGATTTAGAGAAATGGATCGTGACCTTTCCTTGAAGTATACGTTAAGAAAATAAACCTGAAGATATATTTTCTAAGAAAAACTCATTTATTTGTTATAAAGAAAATAAAACATCTCACTAATCTAATTAGTTACATCTTGGCAAAGCTTTCCCCGGCCACCTCTCTTGGCCGGACCTCTTGGCAGGAGAACAAAGGAAGTTAGAAGAAAGTAAAAGAATGTAGACATGCGCAGTATCAGTTTAACGATAAGAACTTGGCAAGCTACGGTAAGTCTGAAAGTCCAAAAATAATAGCTCATCTGGTAAATACAAAAAACGCAGTGACAGGAAGGAGGAAATTGGTGAAGATTTTGGAAATGTAGAGGTAAACCATCTCGTCCGTTGCTTATTCACTTGGGATGTCAGGAAATACGTAACAACCCATCCAAAGGATTTCTCTTCGTGTAGGAGAAGGAGGAGGAAAAGATGTTTTCATCAAAATGGAGAAGGAGAAGGATATTCTCATAATCAAGAGAAAGAGCAGGAGGAGGAGGAGAAGGAGAAGGAGTAACTAGGCACCAACTCAACTAATAGAAGAGAATATTTGTAGCTCAGAGTTGAACTGTTGGGTCCTTGGTGATCTCTGTGTTTGGCTGTTTTCTTGCAGACAATTCATGATCCAATTAGGTAACATCATCAGTGCAAGTGGGAGTGGGGGGCGGAGGAGGAGGAGAAGGAGCAGAAGGAGGAGAAGGAGATGTTGTCATAATAATGGAGAAAGAGAAAGAGAAAATGTTTTCATAATCAAGAAAGAGGAGGAGGAGGAGGAGGAGGAGGAGGAGGAGCTACAATGATTTACCAGGGGCAAAAACTAGGAATGGTGTCCACTATGACTGGCTATTGAGCAACAGGTGGAATAATGCATTCAACAAAGTCTCACCATTTCAGGGGCATGACAGCTGTCACCTGAGACTGACAGGTCATCGTGGGTCACAACTTACTAACATCCCGCTAACTAGGACCTCTCTCTTCTTTTGTTCTTCCTGCATCTCAGACCAGGATTTTAATCAAGGCTTTGTGTCCTTAAATAGCCACGATTCTGGGAAATCTCTCTCAATCACGTGGAAAAGACTATGAATGGAACTCGGTTGCTTATTCTTGGAGCATTTTCATTCTTTCCTACGGAGACTATGAATAGTATGTGTACGTGTGTGTGTGTGTGAGAGAGAGAGAGAGAGAGAGAGAGGGAGGGAGGGAGGGAGGGAGGGAGGGAGAGAGGAAAATGGAGAGGGAGAGACAGAGACAAAGAGAGACAGAGAGAGAGGGGGAGAGGGACAGAGAGGAAGAGGGAAATGGAGAGGGAGAGGAGGAGACAGAGAGAGAGAGACAGACAGACACACAGACACAGACAGACAGAGAGAGACAGAGAGGGAGAGGGAGAGGGAGATGGGGAGACAGAGAGAGAGAGAGGGACAGAGAGAGAGTGAGCCAGAGGGAGAGGGAGATGGGGCGACAGAGACACAGAGAGAGGGGGGGAGAGGGACAGAGAGGAAGAGGGAAATGGAGAGGGAGAGGAGGAGACAGAGAGAGAGAGACAGACAGACACAGACACAGACAGACAGAGAGAGACAGAGAGGGAGAGGGAGAGGGAGATGGGGAGACAGAGAGAGAGACAGAGAGAGAGTGAGACAGAGGGAGAGGGAGGTGGGTAGACAGAGACACACACACACACAGAGAGAGAGAAAGAGAGACAGACAGAGACAGAGGGACAGAGAGAGAGACAGAGAGAGAGGGAGAGAGAAATGGAGAGGGAGAGGGAGAGACAGAGACAGAGAGAGACATACAGAGAGAGACAGAGAGACACACAGAGAGAGACACACAGAGAGAGACAGAGAGAGAGAGAGACAGACAGAGACAGGGACAGAGAGAGAGAGAGACACACACACACACAGAGATCTGAAGATATTCAACTAGGGGAAGGTGAAAAATATACTGCAAGCTGGGTGAAGAAGGTTTAAGGAGACTTGGAGTAGGGAGGGGGGAGAAAGCGGGGAGAGAGAAAAATGTAGCACAGAGATACTGGGAAAGTGTGGCTTGTGAATTTTATGTAAAGATGGAATATAGGTAGAATAACAGAGCAGTAAGGGACCTTGGAGGTCTTCTAGTCCAACCCCCTGCTCGAATGCCGAAACAGGAATGTGTGCGTGTGTGGGACCACCGGAAACCGGAAAGGGCTCAATTATGGTCATGAATCAAGGACTAACAGTTCACTAGCGGAATGGCTTGCCTTCAGAAGTTGTGGATGCTCCATTACTAGAGGTTTTTAAGAAGAGACTGGACAGCCACTTGTCTGGAATGGAATAGGGTAGTGATGGAGAACCTATGGCATGTGTGCCAAAAGTGGCACGCAGAAACATCTCTCTGGGTACGTCAGATGTGTACCAGCCACCTGCTCTTCACGCACACGGGAGCCCCAGAAACCGGAAGAAGTCTGGCCAAGACTTCTTGGACATTCTAAGGGTGTATAGGAACTAAAGGTTATTTCATGGTTTTAAAATGTTGGGCAGTTATAACAAAAATAATAAATTACAACAGAGCCAACTCAGTCCTAGGGATAGAATCAAGCTCATGTGAAGTGTTAGTACCACTTTATAATGTCTTGGTAAGATCTCACTTGGAATACTGCATCTAGTTTTGTCTCCATAATATAAAAAAAGACGTTGAGACTTTAGAAAAAGTGCAGAGAAGAGCAACAAAGATGATTAAGGGACTGGAGGCTAAAACATATGAAGAACAGTTGCTGGAATTGGGGATGTCTAGTTTGATGAAAAGAAGGACCAGGGGAGACATGATAGCAGTCTTCCAATATCTCAGGGGCTGCCCCAAAGAAAAGGGAGTCAAGCTATTCTCCAAAGCACCTGAGGGCAGGACAAGAAGCAATGGATGGAAACTAATCATGGAAGCTAATCAAGAACCAACCTAGAACTAAGGAGAAATTTCCTCAGAGTGAAATAATAAACTAAGTTGTGGATGCTCCAACATTGGAAGTTTTTAAGAAGAGGCTGGACAGCCATTTGTCTGAAATGGTGTAGGGTTTTCTGCCTGAGTTGGGGGTTGGACTAGAAGACCTCCAAGGTCCCTTTCCTACTCTGTTATTCTATTATACATGAAGAGATAAAGAAGAAGAAAAAACTAATGTTTTAAGATGTTCATTCTTAAGTTTTCTTTTGTTCCTCTCTGTTTTTACTGTTGGTTGACTGTGATGGAAACACGAAACTAAAGAAACTCAGATCGTCTCAACCTTCTTAACCTTCTTCCCTGAACAATGGGAAGTCCCACCTCTGTCCGGTTTGAGTTGTCATCTCGTTTATAAGACTCGGGATCTGCCACACACTATTAGGTCCCATTAGCCCCTTCTCATCCCCCCCCCCAAAGCTGTCTCGGCGAATGCAGGAGATTTCAAAGGCCTTTCACGATCTACTAATCGCCAAGCTACTTCCCTTACGAGCTGCCCATTCCTTCTTTTCTCTCCTTCGCTTCCTCAAAGAAGCCTCTCTTCTCCCACCGTTGAGAAATTTCAACACCTTGATCGCTGGTCTCCCCATTTCTTTTTCTTTCTTTCTTTTTTTTCTGGCTCCTGTGCAAATAACTCAAATTCCAAGCTGAAAGGACCGTTGACACGATGATGGGGATTCGAAATCTCCCCAATTCATTAAGGCCTTTCCTTTCAAAGGCCCGGCTCTTTAATTTGGCAGCCCCAAAACATCTGAAAATAGCATTATCCTCGGAGGGAGAACCCACAATCGAGTCTTTCAATATTTTTATGTGTGTGGAGGAAAATCTCCCCACCCCCACCCCCAATGGCTGGGTTACTCAAGGAGTAGATCTTGAGCTCCATCTTTTCGTGCTGTGATGGCAAACCTCTGATACGTGTGCAAGAGGTGGCACGTAGTGCCCTCTCTATGGGCATGTGTGCCATCGCCAGATGCTCTTCGTGGGTGCCGGAGCACCAGAAAACAGCCTGAAAAAGGCCTGAAAAACTTCCCCAAAACAGGCTGTTTTCCAGGCCATTTTCCGGGCCATTTTTCAGACTGTTTTCAGGGCCATTTTTGGGCAAAAAACGGCCTGAAAATGCCCAAAAAACAGATATATGCACACTGGCCAGCTTGTCTTTGGGTTTCCGGCACTCCAGCACACGCACATGCTTGGACATGTATGTGCATTCAAGTTTGGGCACTCAGTGCCAAAAAGATTCACCATCAGTGGTATAGGGTCTCCTGTTTGAGCAGGAGGCTGGACTAGAAGACTTCCAAGATCCCTTCCAGCTCTGATTCTATTCTATTCTATTCAGCAAGTTTCTCAGGAAAGTCCTAATCTCGGTGACACTCGGGAAGAAGTCGATTTTTACTGGAGGAGGAGATGATTCTCTTCCATATGACATTGATTCGCTCACTCCATCTGCCGGCACTCTTCTCCCCCTCCCTCCCTCCCTCCCTCCCCACCCAACCCCATCACTTCCTGTTGAACAAATAAACATGGGGGTGTTGACAGCTGTCAGAAGGAACCTGATGGAAAATGGACGCTGTGGTGGAGCGAAGATCTGTGTTTTCCTACATAGGTGAGTTGGGCTTGGTGAGAAAGAATGACGCTTTTGTGTGGCCAGGCCAAGCAAGGATGAGGTAAACCTGGAAGCGGGGGCCAGAATGGGTGGTCTTTAGACGTTCCTCAAGCTTCATCCTGAAAATGAAGAGAAGGAGCTCATCACCTTGTGGACTCAGAAGGGGAAGAGACATTGGTCATCTGACTTCTGGGAATGAAGACATGAACTGAAAATTAGCAAACGTTCCTAAAAACTTTGTTGTTATTAGTTGCAAAGTCCATGTCCGACCCATGGACAATATTCCTCCAGGCCTTCCTGTCCTCTACCATCCTCTGGAGTCCATTTAAGCTCACGCCGACTGCTTCAGTGACTCCATCCAGCCCCCTCGTTCTCTGCCGTCCCCTTCTTCTTTTACCCTCCATCGTTCCCAGCATTAGGCTCTTCTCCAGGGAGTCCTTCCTTCTCATTAGGTGGCCAAAGTATTTGAGTTTCATCTTCAGGATCTGGTCTTCTAAAGAGCAGTCAGGGTTGATCTCCTCTAGGACTGACCGGTTGGATCGCCTTGCTCTGTCTGTCTGTCTGTCTGTCTGTCTGTCTGTATATCTATCTATCTATCTATCTATCTATCTATCTATCTATCTATCTATCTATCTATTGTTGTTGTTAGTTGTGAAGTCATGTCTGACCCATCGTGACCCCATGGACAAAGTTCCTCCAGGCCTTCCTGTCCTCTACCATCCTCCGGAGTCCCTTTAAGCTCACGCCGACTGCTTCAGTGACTCCATCCAGCCACCTCGTTCTCTGCCGTCCCCTTCTTCTTTTGCCCTCCATCGTTCCCAGCATTAGGCTCTTCTCCAGTGAGTCCTTCCTTCTCATTAGGTGGCCATAATATTTGCTTTTCCTCTTCAGGATCTGGCCTTCTCAAGAGCAGTCAAAACTAAAAATTTGGGAAACAACAAAAGGGAATTTTGTTGATTCTACTCAACTCTAGACTCTTTGCACCGGTAGTCTGTTTTGTACGGCCACAACTGAGCCCAACGTTTCTGTAGCTAAGCGAGACGTTTGTTAAGTGAGTTTTGCCCCCCCTTTCGCGACCTTTTTTTTAAAAATTAAATTTATATGCTGCCCTTCTCCAGAGACTCAGGGCGGCTTACAATGCGTTAAGCAATAGCCTTCATACTTTTGTATATTTATACAAAGTCAGCTTATTGCCCCCACAACTAGGTCCTCAATTTACCTACCTTAGAAAGGATGGAAGGCTGAGTCAACCTTGAGCCTGGGGAGATTCGATCTTACTTTAATTGCAGACAGCTGAATGTTAATAACAGGCTTTTTAGTCTGTTGAGCTATCCAGGCTCATTGTTAAGCAATGTTAAGCGAATCATTGCAGTTCAGATAGTAACAACAGTTGTTAAGTGAATCTGGCTTCCCCATGCTTGTCAGAAGATTGGAAAAGAGGATCCCCGGGACGCTGCTACCGTCATAAATATGAATCAGTTGCCAAGCGTCTGAATTTTGATCCCATGACCGTGGGGCTGCTGCATGGTCACTAAATGAACTGTTGTAAGTTGAAGACTAATTACCATTTTAGGCAAATGCAGAAGACCCTATTCCAAGCAAATGGGTCTCCAGTCTTTTCTTGAAAACCTCCAATGTTGGAGTACCCACAACTTCTAGAGGCCAGCAGTTCCACTGGTTAATTGTTCTCACTGTCAAGAAATTCCTCCTTCTGCAATTTGACTCTGCTAAGGCCCCAACCCAATCCCCCAGAGGCCCCCTCCCCAAAGAGAGAGGATTATCGATGGAAATATTGTGCAAAGGCATTGGTCCAGGCCGTTTCTGAATATATGCCTTTTCATAGGACAATTTTCGACGATACATTCTATTTTTAGGGAACTGTTGAGCCAAGAACAATGTCCCAAAATTCAGAGAACGGCATCAAACCAGCAGGTTGCCTTGGTTGCCTTTTTCTCCCAGGTGGCATATAAACTTAGATTTCTTTAGCCTTTAAAAAATGCAAATCTATCCAACATTGGATGGATTTGTCCAGCATTGCATCTTTCAACAAAGTTTATGCAAGTCAAAATGCTTGAAAGTCATAATAAACTTCTAAAAGTTTTGCTATGTCCGTTTCTGGATTCTGAATCAATCAATTCTGTCTGTCCGTCCGTCCGTCCGTCCGTCTGTCCATCCGTCCATCCGTAAATCCATCCATCCATCATCTATTTATCATCAACCATGCATCTATCGACCGACCTACCTACCTATCTATCTATTTATCTATCTATCTATCTATCTATCTATCTATCTATCTATCTATCTATCTATCTTTCTATCTATCCATCCATCTATCCATCCACCCATCCATCCATCCATCCATCCATCCATCCATCCATCATCTATTTATCATCAACCATATATCTATCTATCTATCTATCTATCTATCTATCTATCTATCTATCTATCTATCATCAAACATCTATATCATCTGTCTGTCTAGCTATCTATTACCTATATTACTATTACTATATTACTTACTCTTCTAGCTATATCAGTGAATATTTTGGCCCTCTTGTTACAATTTCTTTATATTTAAAATTCATAACTGTTCTGCATGCATTCACGACTTCCTTTAAATTCGGAGCAAAAAGAACCATTAAAAAAACCCTTTATAAGTAGCAATAGTTTTCATATAATCTTTCATATAATCTCTGGCCAAATCCTTTTTTTAAAGTTGATCAATCTGTCTGAATCGTGCCTACACATAAACAGCATTGGAGTGAATTCTGACCATTTATATGCAAAAGCATGTACTGGGTTACTACGGAGAGTCCAGAAAATAAACTTTTTGGTGATTAAAATACAGTATTAAGATTGTTTCTTAGATCAATAGGGAGTTTGCTTTAGATAAGTAGATGCCCTGTGTAATATTCATTTTCTTCTTAAGCATTTTGTATAGCCTCTTTGGATTTATCTGCCAAGAAAACTGCTGGAGCAAACATTTATGATATTAGCAATTCATTATTGCCAATGTTATTAAGATTATCCAAAACAGTTGGATTTTTTTATTTAAAAAATGCCTCAATTTTAAAAGAGAAATAAATAAAATACATTAGCATTTTAAAATTAGAAGGTTCTGAATGTAAATTCCATTTACAAATTAGCAAAAATATTTAAAAGGGTTCTCTTATATAACAAAAGAGATAATTACAAAGCATTCTCTTTCAGTTAAATTCTAATCTCACTAAGTGAATTGAAAGGAGCTTTCTTTTAAAATATACTTCGGTGGGGTTTTTTTTAGAAAGCAAAGCCCAGTTGTATCATTTATCAAACATAAGCATTGCACTGCATTGTATTCGTATAAAAATAAGCCGCCGTAGTAACTTTCTTTGTGGTATTAACTTTGAATGTCTCTTTTTTTCCCCTTATTTTACATTTTTTTCTATTTGTGAAAATGTGGTTGGAGAAAGTAAAGAACAACAATGAAAAGCGAACAAGGAAACAAAACTAAAATAACCAGTTCCTGTAATTTTATGCTACAAGCTGTTATGGCAGTTGATCGTAAAAAATAGGAATATTTCATAGGATTATTTTTGAGAAGGAAGGAAGGAAGGAAGGAAGGAAGGAAGGAAGGAAGGAAGGAAGGAGAGAGAAAGAAAGAAAGAAAGAAAGAAAGAAAGAAAGAGAAAGAAAGAAAGGGCTACAAAATACAGAGTAGTGTATATCAAAGAGATGCACTCTAAGTAGAAAAAATAAAATATTTGCAACAGAGTATTCTACTCAAGGTGTATTTCTACATCACAGTAAATTCATTTAAAACAACATGATGTTTTTTTTTCCACAAGCTTAAGTAGCTGTGCTATACATGGACAAAATTTGGGTAATGTTTACATAACAGCGGGAAACTTGATTTATGATTTCAATCTTCCTCTTTTCTTTCTATTTTTAAATGTAGATTTAGGCTGTCAACCCATTGTGACTGAAGATTCTTATGTTTAAGTCTCTTCTCACTTAGTAATCGACTTTTCATTTATTTAAAATGCACACAGGAATGCGTGCACCCACACAACTTCTTCCCTATGAATTAGAAGATAATTTTATCGACACCTATTATTTACCCAACGCGCTCTACTTTTTCAGGGTCAACTACACCCCACAATGAAACCACAAGTAGGAATCACCTCCACGATCTAAATTTCTTTGGCCAACACTTTCAAACTCCCCCCTTTTTTTTAGCAAAAGAGGGGGTGGTGGAGAATCAGTTAATAGTTCTCTGTTGCTTCTTTGACATAGGCAACAACATTCCCTGCAAACAGTTAGAATGTCCCGGTCAGTTTCAGCGCATTTGGGGCTACTGAATTACATGCAGAGCCATAACCTTTGTGCCAGCTAAATTCTCTAATCCAGAGAGGACATTACTATTCATGTAAACATTACATTTTCATTTTTAATCAAACTATTTTTATATTCTTTTTTCCCAACCGTATATATTAATGAATATTAATTATAAAAAGGAGGTGTTTATAGATGTATAAGGATGGAAAATAAAACAATGTGATTAAAATAGAAAAATAAAGAAGGATAGTATTGATAAAGAGGAGATTTTTATAGATGAATAAGAATGAATATGAATATGAGAAGAATCCAAGAAATTTTATTGATTTATACGGGGATGTGTCTGATGTAAGAATTAAATTTCAATGTTAAATTGGCAGAAAACAGAGAGGACATTACAAACTGTTTTACGATTACCCACAGCTAAGACACACAAGCAGCATTCTGACGTACTCCGACGCAGTATATTTTTATTTTTAATTAATAGTAGCCTAGGTCCAAGTCTTAAGGGAACAATCTCTCATCCTGCCCTTTGCACAGAGTCAGTCTGAACTGTGAAAACAAATGATGAGGGGATAGGGGCTGTTTTTATTCCTACCAAATAAATAAGAAAGATAAGCCTATTCATGTATTAGGCTCATTAGGGCTGAGACCATCCATCTAAATAATGTTAAACATTCAACTCAAGAGCTACCCCCGTATGAAATAAATATTGCTTTTGGTTATTCGGTACTCTGTTGCTGCCTAGGCGTCTCTCTTTTAAAAATATATTATTTGCACCACTGTTTCTGTGCATCTATAAACTCATGATGTTCAAGCTATGTTGTGATGTTGTAGCAGGGACATTGTTAAGATTTTGCTTTGCATTTGTGGATTTGCATTTGCTGAAGAAAAATATTGTCTTCAATGCCCAATTTTAAAATAAGGTGACATCCCGTCACCAAAAGAAACAGACAAAACCTGCTATAGAATAACATTGTTGTACAGAAAAGGCCGGTTTCTTATATAAACCAAGCCACTTATATAAAAAGCAGATATATTATAAACCATCCTCTTTGCCCAATAATTACATCAATACACATATAAAACAGAGACACAAGCAATATACAGCCACACACAATCTACACGCCAATATTTTTCCGATCAACAAGAATTCGGTAGACTTGGGAAATAAACAATTTTCAGCGTGGATGGATGGATGGCCCTGTCAGTTTCACAGCAGAAGGAGAAAATAAACAGTCATTCATACATTTTGCAAGATTGTCTGTTTCAGCAGGGATTTTTTTTTAAGGAATCTTGTAGATCTCGGAACTGGGCTAATTGATTTCCGTGTTCCTTCCACCCTTCAATTCTAGGATTCTAAGAGAGTAAAGCCATAACATTTTGTGGAATGTATAAAGTGGGGTAGAAGTACCTGGATTTGCTGAGAAGGGGGAAAAAAAACCACGTAAAATAAAAGTTTGTGAAGTCTCAGAAGAGGGGGGAAAAAAATCAGGAAAAAATACCTAGATTTGTCTTCCCCACCACAAGACCAACAAAACCCAAAGGATTCCCAAGTGATCTTGCTTGCCTGGCTGCAAACGGATTCAAGAACCCCAAGCAAGCAGATTTTAAAAAGTTTTTCTCTCTCTCTCCCTGCTTTCTATTATTTCTCAAATGCAATTCAGGAAGAAGATAAAAGTCTTTTCAAAGGCCACATATGAAACCCATCCAAGCTATCAATAGTGGTAAAATGCAATCAGCAAAATAGGGAGGGGAAAAAAAAGAAAGAATGAAAGAAAAGAATTTCATCTGTTCTCACCAGGGTTTTTATTTCTCATCTTTCGGATATAAAATTTCTCTTTTTCCATTGCCCTCTGTTTTCCTTTGCATTAACTAAACTTCCTTATAGAGGCTGTTATCGCCCGAGATTTATTCCCCGTTAGTAATGCCTTAATATTTCCCAGGTTGTATCGGATTTGTAAGGAGACAGGCACTATTCCTAGGAGTAAAAAACCGTGTAGCCAAGGATAACGCGCGAGTCAAAATAAAGCGTTTTGCTTTATTCAACACTTCCAGTTGGTCAGATCATGTCTCCAATTATGCCGCTTGTTTTGGTGGAAATGGGTTTTTTTTTCTTCCTCTTGAAGCCGTGTTGGAGAAGTTCAGCGAAGCTGGGGGGTTTTTTTAGGCGCTGGAAAAACGAAACCATTTTCTGCTTTGGGAAAAGGCCCTGGTGTTTGGATTTCACATCAAAGGATGTGGAGTTATTCTCTGAAAGGCCCAGAGAATTTGGGAACTCTTAAAATACCAAGTCCCCACCACAGGGAAAATCAAAAGTTCTGTGCAAGCCAAAATGATCTGGGTCTAATAGGGGGAATCGAGCGGGCGTCCCTGTTTTAATTTGCAAATTCAAGAAAGCAAGAAATGGACCTGTGTTACAGATTTGCAAACCGGGCTTTAGAAGAATTCCTTTCGGGGAGTTTCCGTCTTGATTTTTTTTAAAAATTTGATTGACATTTGGGGATTTGCATGTCTGAGTAAAGGACTTTTAGGAAACCCATCACTGCAGCTCAGTGGTTGGTTTCAAAACTTTTTACTACCGGTTCTGTGGGTGGGGCTTGGTGGGTGTGGCAGGGGAAGGATACTGTAAAATCTCCATTCCCTCCCCAATCCAGGGGAAGGATACTGCAAAATTCCCATTTCCTCCCGATCAGCTGAGATTTGGGAGGCAGAGAATAGAAGGGGGCGGGGCCAGTCAGAATTTTTACTACCGGTTCTCCGAACTACTCAAAATTTCTGCTACTGGTTCTCCAGAACTGGTCAGAACCTGCTGAAACCCACCTCTGCTGCAGCTGACCTGGTACATACCCAGCTACAGTGGATTAGAGGTGGACCTCTTGCTTCACAATCAGGAGGTTGTGAGTTTGATCCTAGGTAGAGCAGGGGTGAAATGCTCCCGGTTCAGACCGGTTCGGCTGAGCCGGTAGCAATGACAGCCAGTAGTTCAGAGATCTGGTAGCGATGGTCAGTATTTCGAAGTCAGAATTTCTGCCCCCCTCTGACCTGCACAAAAAGACCCCGAAGGGGGAGACTCTCTGCAGCAACACAAATGTTCATTGCACGTATCTGTCCCAGGGGCTGTAGTTTGAGGACCCCTGATTTAGTGCAATATTAAAAATGCAAATAATTTTTATGCGGGATCACCAAAATTTTCTCGTGGACCACCAGTTGGTGACCGCTGGACTAGAAGACCTCCAAGGTCCCTTCTAACTCTTGTTATTCTACTCTGCAGAGCAAATCAGGGAAGGTTCGGGAAGGCCATGTTTCATATCCCCTTAAATGTCAGTAAAAAGCCCGAAGGACATCAGATTTTCCTTTTTTCTCAGGATATGAACAAGCCCTGCAAACGATCTCCCTTTCAATTCAGCCATGTTTAGGCTAAGCTTGTGCGGAAGTGGAATTCTTCAAACGTTTCCCCTTGCTGCCTAATAATATCCATCAAAGCGTTTCCAGTCTGAAGAGCAAGGACACACTTCATAAAAGGTCCAGTCAGCAGGGAATTCTTCCTGGAAATGCAGAACGAGCATTTTTTCCAGCTTGCACGAAACCATCAGATTCTGGATGGATTCAGGCTGAACGTTCCAAATTCGTTTTTCTTTTCTGTCGCAAGGGATGTGGTGGTGGGTTGGATTTTTTTGTGTGTTTTTTTTTTTTGTGTGATCTCTGTTTTGCAGAGAAAAGAAATATAGGCTAGGCTCAAAGCGAACCTTTCAATTGTATTTATAATAATAACAGTAAGAAAAAAATTGTATTTATAATAATAATAACAGTAAGAGTTGGAAGGGACCTTGGAGATCTTCTACTCCAACCCCCTGCTCACACAGGAGACTGACTCATATTTAACAGTAAGAGAGCTGGAAGGGACTTTGGAGGTCATCTAGTCCAACCCCCTGCTCACGCAGGAGACCTGTACTAGGGATTCGAACCGCCAAACTGCCAACCTTTCTGATCTTGACAAGCTCAGTGTCTTAGCCACCTAGTCAGTTTTTAAATTATTTAAATTATTGCAATTTAGTTCTCAGTTTGGGGGTTCCCCCCCCCCCATTTTGTTCGGTACATTAGAAGTGTTCCAAAATCCATTTATCGTTTTTTTTAAAAAAAATAATGATGGTTTTATAGTATAAATTTTGTCATTAGTAATGGCTTGCGAAGATTGTTTTACGCTCCTGTAAAAAAACCCAAAAACTCATGAGATTGTTTAACTGGTTTCCAAACCAGTTTAAACTTTAGACTTCCAAACTCTTAACTCATCGGGTCATGGTTGTCTCAAAGGTATTTTTTCAAAAGGCAAATGGACTTTCCTTCCTTCCTTCCTTCCTTCCTTCCTTCCTTCCTTCCTTCCTTCCTTCCTTCCTTCCTTCCTTCCTTCCTTCCCCCAGGGATACGACTAATCCCGGACCTCCGGACCTCCGGACCTTCCGTCGGGCCCTGAAGACTTTTTTGTTTCAGCAAGCCGGGCTGGGTTAAAAATTTTTAATTGGGTGAATTTTATGGGTAACGGGGTTTTAAATTGGAGAAGCCTAAGATAATTTAATTTTGTTTTAACGTATTTTAATATTTGTATTGTGTGTTTTTAATTCTGGCTGTTCACCGCCCCGAGTCCTTCGGGAGAGGGGGCGGTATAAAAATTTAATAAATCTAATCTAATCTAATCTTCCTTCCTTCCTTCCTTCCTTCCTTCCTTCCTTCCTTCCTTCCTTCCTTCCTTCCTTCCTTCCTTCCTTCCTTCCTTCCTTTGAAGATATTTCACTTCTCACCCAAGAAGCTTCATCGGTTCTGGTGTAAACAGCAACTAAGACGATTAAAGGCCTGGAGACTAAAATATATGGTTGCAGGATTTGGGTTTGGCCAGTCTAGAGAAAAGAAGGATTGGGTTGGGACGGGACATTATACTAGTATTTCAGCATTAGAGGGGCTGCCAAAAAGAGGAGGGGATCAATTTATTTTCCAAAGCACCAGAAGGCAAGACAAGAAATGATGGCACCTAATCAAGGAGAGAAGCAACCTGGAATTACGGAGAAACTTCCTAACAGTGAGGACAATTAACCAGTGGAACAGCTTGCCACCAGAAGTTGTGGGTGCTTCATCATTGGAGCTTTTTAAGAAAAGACTGGACAGTCACATGTCTGAAATGGTATAGGATCTCCTGCTTGAGTAGGGGGATGGACTAGAAGACCTCCAAGGTCCCTTCCAGCTCGATTCCGATTCCAAAAGGCAAGGCAACTGAGCTGTGGATCTTCTGAATGTAAAGCTCACGTCCTTGAACTGACAGGTAATTTTGGGCCTCTCGGCTACGGTCCTTATTAGGAAAGATGGTTTCTCCTCTTACCTTCTCAAGGAGGTCAGCCAACCTCGGTACATTTAAGCCTCCATCTTGAGAGGCCCCCAAAGCCCTTCTTTGAAGGACCTTTGGTCTCTGATCTTCTTCGTGCAACTCAACAGACGTTGTGAAATCAAGCCTGCCGTTGATCTTGGCTTACAGTTCTCTATCTACTGCACCTTCCCCAACCATGCGCTTGGACAAGATTCAGGACAACCTGACTCTTTTCAAAAAAGCTAATGACTTATCACCAGTCTCGACCCGCTCCGATCCGTGTCAGCACCAGGGAGATAATCCCGTATCTCCCATATATTTTGTTACAGAGCCATTCAAAAGCAGTCATTACAGTGGCACACCCAGGAAAGTTTCAGTAGATATTTCAGTGTCCCTATTTACATTTTGGCCGTGAGCGAGAAAGTCTACTGCTAGAGTCAGTGAGATCTGAAGGAAAGGGGAGAACGGACGGACGCATGTTAAACTTCTCTGCCATTCACGGTGCACCATCTGTTCCTTAATTTCTTTCCCGCCGTCACAACGTGTTAAAAGTCCAACGATGCCACGTACTGTTGCTCTCCCGGCACACAAGATGAGAGACGAGAATCTCGTAAATGCTGATTTAAACCTGGAGCGAAAGCAGAAGGCAATCTACTCAGGGGGTGGGCTTCAAATATTTTAGCAAGAGGTTCACTTCCCTGGGTGGCCTAGTCAACCTCCTGCACCACAGTGGTGGTGGGGGGGACATTTTTGCCCTCCCTGGGCTCCGGAGGCTTTCCTCGAGCCTCCAGGAGGGCGAGAACGGCCTCCCCAGGCTCCAAAGGCCCTCTGGAGGCCAGAAACGGGCCGATTTCCGGCCTTCCTGAACTTCCAGTAGGCCCGTTTTTTGCCCTCCCCGAGCCTCCACGCACGCCCTGCACTTACCTGCATCCAAAATGGGCCACATGGGGACTCCTGGGAGGGGCAGGGCAGGTGAGGCAGGGCCAGCCAGGAGTGGGATTTGGGGGTTCTCCGAACTGTACAGAATCTTAGCTTCTCCTGAACGTCTGCGAACCCCCAGCAGCCCACCCCTGAATCTACTGTATATGGGTAAACCAGAGAGTTTTACTCTGGGGCAAAATATATACAGGTAGTCCTCGACTTACGACCACAACTAAGCCCAATATCTCTGTTGCTAAGCAAGACAGTTGTGAAGTGACTTTTGCCCCACATTACAACCTTCAGGGCCACAGTTGTTAAGTTAAACACATGCCCGGAATCTGGCTTCCCCATTTGACTTTGCTTGTCATAAGGTCGCAAAAGGGGGATTGTACGACCGATGGGACACTGTCATAAATATGAGTCAGGTGTCAAGCGTCTGAATTTTGATCATGCGACCATGGGCTGCAGGGGTTGTAAGTGTGGAAAATGTTCATAAGTCACTGTTTTTCAGTGCGGTTGGTAACTTTGAGCGGTCACCAAATCAACCTGTTATAAATTGAGGACTACCTGTATTTTGGAAAGTGCTAGTGCAGTGATGGCAAACCTTTTCGGCATCGAGTGCCCAAACCCAGCACCGGAAACTTGAAGACCAGCTGGCTGGTGCACTCATGCCTGTTTTGGGGCCATTTATGGCCATTTTTTGGGCCATTTTCAGGCCGTTTTTCGAGCTGTTTTCAAGCCGCCTAAAAAACGGCTGGAAAAATGGCCGGAAACAGCCTAGCACTGATGAAGCTACCTAGTTGGGTAATGAAATGTCTGCAAGAATACAACCAAACTCAGGGAGCACCAAGGACCCCACAATCCTCCTCCTCCTCCTCCTCTCCACAAATCCCACTCCCTTCTAGCACTGATGAAGTTACCTAGCTGGGTCATGAAACAACCCAGCTCAGAGAGCACCAGGGACCCTTCAATTCAACCCTGAGCTACAAATATTCACCTTGAGTGACAACTTTATTGACAGTAAGTCAACAAGATCTCACATCTAGAGGTAATTTCCTTGCTCGTCTGGCATGGCCCCACCACGACTCTTATATTGCTGCCACCCCAAGGCAGATGGCGATCAAGAATATCAGATCACAGTTCTGGAACACCGAATCTCATCCACTTTTGAGCATTCCCAAGCTTGAGGTGGCTGGATGGAGTCACCGAAGCAGTCGGCGTGAGCTTAAATGGACTCCGGGGGATGGTAGAGGACAGGAAGGCCTGGAGGAACGTTGTCCATGGCATCGCAATGGGTTGGACACGACTTCGCAACTAACAACCACAAAAAGCTTGACGTTCTGTGGATGTTCTACCTGGTTGCGAGGGAGGGGGCTCCGTAGCAAGAAGGGGGGCTACTGCTTTCCTACTTCCCAGCATGGGGAAACCATCTTGTTGTTCTAAACACAATCTGGTAATTAATTCACCAAGACTTCGAAAGTCCACCATTCCTCCGATGTCAGACCAGGCCAAGAAAAACAGGGTTTAGAGCAAATGTCAACAAATTGGAGAGCTAATCCATTCTGCTTCGTCCCTGGCCCAGGGCTGGGTGCCTTTGACATTTTCTTCACAGCTGCTTTTCCCCCCACACCTCTCTTTAGGTTCATTCTGTCTCCCCTTGACTTCCTCTTCGGTCCCCTTGGGTCACTACTCAATGTGTGTTCCGCCACAGAGGAAGTAGCCAATGAGTGTTACAAGCCTTCCTTTTTCTTGCCAATTGGCGGCAGATAATAAACAAAGTAAATTTGTCGACTTTTCTTTCTCTCCCCTTAACTGGGAGTTGAAAGGTTTCCTCGTTTTTTGTTTTTTTTTTGTCGTGTTTTTTTTTTTTACCTCAGTACCCTTAAATTTCCTCTTGATGTTTTGCAAAAGGAAGGAAGAAAGGAAGATTTGCCCAGCCTGGTTCCTGGGTAGCTTCCCATCCGTGCCTTTGTGAATACATTTTTAACCCATTGTCCTTACAATTCCACTCGCCGAGGAAGATCTTACCAACCAGTTTACTTGGATCTCCGCCAGGTCTCGCCAACGTTGCCATTGTGCTCGGTTGAAATATGGCAGAGAAATTTTTCTTATCCCAGAGTTCGGAACATCTCCAGTTCAAATGACATGGCATGGTGACATGACAACAGAGTTCCAATATCTGAGGGGCTTGTTGTGAACCAGGCCCATGTAGGTATTATCAAACAGTTTGAAAACAAACAGACTTTATTAGAACAGCTGAGAATTAACTCATTCTCAGCGTAGTCCAAACTAATTCAAAACAAATTCTTCATAACACAATTCTTCAGCTTTATCACCAACCTTGGTCTAATTAGGCAACCTACCAAAGGCTTTTCTTGGCAAAAGTTCAGAAGCAGAAGACGCTGACAAGAGATAAGTGCAGCAAGATAAGAACAAGTCTATCAACGTTGTTTTCCGACAAAGAGCCAAAGAGCCATTGCTGGTCTTTTAAGCCTTATGGGAGAGGCCAATCATCTCTTGGCCTTACTCCCGAGTTGTCTTCTTTGCTTGAGTGCTCTTGCCTTCTGGCAGCTCTTCTACATGCACTAGGAACAGGCTCCTCCTGTTCCTCTGCCTCTCTACTGTCAGCCTCTGGAGGCTCCAGAGTCCGCACATCACTCCCCGATGGCCCTGGCCCCCTCTCTGCCTCCGACGCAGAGCCCTCATCCGGGCCTTCCCCAGCCTCCAGGACTGGCCCATGTTCTTCCTCAGCCTCATCGCTGTCCAACAGGCTGCTGGCGGACCGCAACAGGGCTGCCACCAAGAAAGGGGGTCAGCCTATTTTCCAAAGCACCTGAAGGCAGAACAAGAAGCAATGGATGGAAACTAATCAAGGAGAGAAGCAACCTAGAACTAAGGAGGAAATTGTTCCTGACAGAACAATTAAATCAGTGCAATGGCTTGACTCCGGAAGTTCTGGACCCTCCATCACTGGAGGCTTTTAAAAAAAGATTGGACAAACATTTATGTGAAATAGTATAGGGCAGGGGTGTCAAATCCAAGACTCGGGGGTTGAATCTGGCCTGTGGGGTGCTTAGATCTTGCCCTCAGGGCCACCCTGGAAATAGTGAGGGACCAGCTCATGGTGCCTCTGCCAGTAAAATGGAGCTCATGAGGGCCACACACAGACCTCTCGAGCTCCATTTTCGGGGTTGCAGGAGGCCATCCCAGCTGAAAACGGACCTTGGGGGCCTGTTTTCACTGGCAGAGCACTCAGGCTACCACAGGTGCCCCCCAACATAAGTGACATGCTGGCCATGCCCCATGGCCACTCCCCCCTGTTCTGTCCCCGTCTCACACACGCACACAAACAGACAGCCGGGGGTTAAATAAACTGGCAGACAACCAATTCTTCCGATAAGACGCTTGGCAGCAACCCAGTAGCTGCTTGCCAAGAACTTTACTCATAAAACAAAATGCACACAGTCAAGAATTGTCCAGTTCGTAAAATAAATCCAAGGCCGATAATGTTGTTTCCAAAGATGCAATGTGACTCGATAGTAGTTAGTTTTGTCCATCACAGAGTCTGAATGGCCACCTCACCCCCTTTTATATCCTGTGGGGTGTGGTCCAGTGACTCAGATTAATCTCTGGCACGTCTTTTCTTCTGTTGCGCGCGCTTATCTCTGAGATGCTGCCGAGGATCCAGCCAAGACTCATTTCCCTCATCACTGTCCACCTGTGGCTGCATGGACGTGCTTGGCCCTGGCCCTATCTCTTGCCCTTCGGCGGACACCGAAGGCATTGCCAGAGAGGAGGATCCTGGAGAGGGAGGCCTTGCCAACTCCTCTCCTTCACTCTCGGAGTCCTCTCCTGCCGATGACTCAGGTAACGGAGCCACAACACCCCCCCCCCCAAGGTCAAACACAACCCTGATGCGGCCCTCAATGAAATCGAGTTTGACACCCCCGATATAGGATCTCCTGCTCCAGCATCCCTTCCAACTGTGTTATTCTGCTACTCTACTACCTAAGGCCGTCAACATTTTTCTGAGATTCAAATCCCGAGCTGTAGGGCTTACAGAAAGGGTAAATTAACTTAGTTACAGAGTCGGAAGGGACCTTGGAGGTCATCTAGTCCAACCCCCTGCCCACGCAGGAGACCCGTACTAGGGATTCGAACCGCTGAACTGCCAAGGAAAACCTTAAGATTTTGGGGGAGATGGGTCAGTCAGCCCAAGCGCTTCAGAACAGGTTGATAATAATGAATGGTTTTGGGGGGGCGGAAAAAAACCCCTCCACATATTTCTGTGTCGGTCTTCAAGGTGGGGAATGCCGATGATCCTAGATTAGCCCGATGACAGAACTGTACCGTAATGAAACCAGCATTCACCTGCCGTTCCTTTTCCGCCCCGCACTTTCCCCAGCCCGTTAGGAGAACCACCTCAAGGAAGGCCTGTCAATCAAGCCAGTCGAGATTCCAGCTCTGACTTTCAAGTGCTAATGAGCACTAATTAGGTAAACAACGGAAAGCCCCTTGGTGAAAGTCAGCACCAGCTTCCCAGATTCCAGGCGGCAACTGGCAGGAAGGCAGGCCTTTCTTTCCAGCATTTCCTTCCCTTTATTATTTGATTGAGTTGCACGTCACGGGGTGAGATAATTGTGATGCTCCAGTTGGGGTGGAACCGTAGTAGCTCAGCGGGGGCTACAAATGACCGACGAACTTTGGGGTGCCTGGTGTCTTTGCTTAACCGACATCTTCTGCTGGTTCTTATTTTAACAAGCATTTGACACGCAAGGCCTGGATGTGAGCATGAAAATACTTTCTTGGCTTGGGGTTTGTACTGGTGGCTATGTAGATAAAAAAAATAAAGGTAAAGGTTCCCTCGCACATATTGTGCTAGTCGTTCCCGACTCTAGGGGGCAGTGCTCATCTCCGTTTCAAAGCCGAAGAGCCAGCACTGTCCGAAGACGTCTCCGTGGTCATGTGGCTGGCATGACTCAACGCCAAAGGTGCACGGAACGCTGTTACAATCCCACCAAAGGTAGTCCCTATTTTTCTACTTGTGTTTTTCACGTGCTTTCCAACTGCTAGGTTGGCAGAAGCTGGGACAAGTCACGGAAGCTCCCCCCGTTACGCAGCACTAGGGATTCAAACCGCTGAACTGCTGACCTTTCGATCGACAAGCTCAGCGTCTTAGCTACCGAGCCACCGCGTCCCCTTCATAGATACATAGCTACATATATAGGTCTGTGTAATTTTCTTGGCAGTGACCTGGAAGTGATTTGCTACTGTCTTCTTCTAGGATTTTAAAAATTTTTTATTTGTAATTCCTAGCTGTACATACAGATGGATGGTTAGACTGGTGGATATATAGATGGACAGACATAGATGAATAGATAAGATGGATGGATGGAAAGAGAGAAATGGATGGGTATATAAAGATGGACAAATGGATGGACAGATACAGATGGGTAAAGTAGGTAAAGATGGATGGATGGATGGATGGATGGATGGATGGACAGATAGATATGGATAGGTAGATAAAGTATATAAAGATGGATGGATGGAAGGATGGATAAGCAGATATACCGGTAATGTGTACATACAGATGGATGGTTAGACTGATGGATATATAGATGGACAGACATAGATGAATAGATAAGATGGATGGATGGATGGATGGAAAGAGAGAAATGGATGGGTATATAAAGTTGGACAATTGGAAGGATGGATATGGATGGATGGGTGGAAAAAGAGAAATGGATGGGTATATATAGATGGACAAATGGATGGACAGATATGGATGGATGGATGGATGGATGGATGATATATTAGATGAGGGTAGATAAGCCAGATAATGTTAAAACGGCTATTTATCACTACCTTATTTATTTATTTTTATTTTATTAGATTTATTACCTTCATTCAAAGGAGTTTCACACCTCCCCACAATTATATTTGTCCCCCAACAGTAGACACAATACTTTGATAGTACACCTAAACACATTCTCAAGACGTAACCTAACTTTCACTCGTTACCAAAATTAGACGCTGAAAATAAAGACGCCACTCACCTCTGCGTCAAAGCTCTGATTTTTCACCAGCCACTAATCTAACTGGCCTTCCCCACTCCTCCAGTTTGGCTCCCACACGCAAATATTTAGACAGTCTCAAGTTTAACCCCGGTCATGTCCACACCTTGCTGCCCTCTGTCCATCAGAAGAGTCACACTGAAGCAACTTGGCTACTCCGTGTGAGATGCTTGCTTGGCATCGGCGATGATTTATGATGTGCCAAAAAACACGATCTTCCAAGCTCTGTTAACAAGATGATCTTCTGGTGGCTGTGACTTCATTTGAGAAGATCCCAAATTCTTTTCACATCCAGGTAGTGAGTTGCTTCTCGCCTGCCCCGCCTCCACATTTTTGGTCACCAAAGTCCCATGTTGAGATGATATATTGATAGGCCTTGAATGGGATCAAATGATCATACTTTGGACACGTTCTGCAGATATCGTGGAATAGGGCATCCAGTTTTGGTTGCCACGATATAAAAAAAAAAAAAAAAGATGTTGAGACTCTAGAAAGAGTGCAGAGAAGAGCAACAAAGATGATTAGGGGACTGGAGGCTAAAACATCCAAAGCACGGTTGCAGAATTGGGTTATGTCTATTTTAATGAAAAGGAGGACTAGGGAGACATGATAGCAGTCTTCCAATATTTTGGGAGCTGCCACAAAGAAGAAGGGGTCAACCTATTCTCCAAATCACCTGAAGATGGGACAAGAAGCAAGGGATGGAAACTAATCAAGGAGAGAAGCAACCTGGAATTAAGGAGAAACTTTCTGACAGTGAGAACAATGAATCAGTGGAAGAACTTGCCTCCAGAAGCTGTGAATGCTCCAACAGTAGAAGTTTTTAAGAAAAGCTTGGATAATCATTTGTCTGAAATGCTACAGGATTAGACTAGAAGGCCACCAAAGTCCAACTTCGTTATTCTGTTTTTCTACTCTATGATGGTGGAAATAGTGGAAACAAAAAGGAGGTAATGGCCAACCACAAGATAGATTAATTTAATTCTTGTTGCAATGCGTGCACCATTGGAAGAGTTGAAAGACCAGGTGTGGGACAGACCTGGAGAAAGTCTATTGTTGTGGCTGATAAGAGTCAACACTAACTTGATGGTACCTAATCAATCAATTGAAAGGAAGAAAGTCAGTAGAAAGCCCCATCCATCCATCCATCCGTCCGTCCATGGGGTTGCTAGGAGTGTTAAAATGACTTGACATCACCTAATCAATCAATCGATTGATTGATCAATCAAGCAATCAATCAATCAATCCCTTCCACTGATATTGGATCAATAACCTCATTTTCCTGCCCCCTTTTCCGAAGGTTTGTGCCCTGGCAATAAACTATTGTATAAATTATGCAGCATACTCTGGAGCTTGAATAAAACCACTGAGAATCATTTCGTGGGATTTAGTACAACAGAATCCAGATGCAACTCCTTTATAATAAACTCATGTTTTTTATTCATGAAGCCCCTTTTTATTTTTCATAATAAGCTTCTGCTCGTAATAAGTTGTTTATTATTCGTAATAAGCTATTTATTATTCAAAATAAACTCATCGTTGTTCATAATAAACTCATAATAAGCTCCACTTTATTATTCGTCATGAACTCCTGTTCAAAAGACACGCCAGAAATTTCATTGACTGAGTTAAAGAATATTCTTGGAAAGAGAATTCTCTTTTTCTCTCTTTCTTTTTCTTTCTTGCTTCTCTCTCTCTCCCTCACCCTCCCTCCTTCCCTTTCCCTCCCTCTCTCTCTTCTCTCTCTATGTCTTATTCTTTCTTTCTTCCTTCCTTCCACCCTCCCTGTCTCTCTCTTTCTCTCCCTCCCTCTCTTCTCTCTCCTTCCCTCCCTCTTACTCTTTCTCCCTCCCTTCCCTCTCTGTTTCTCTTTCTCTCCCTCCCTCCCTTCCCTCTCTCTGTCTTACTCTTTCTTTCTTTCTTTCTTTCTTTCTTTTTTTTTCTTCCATCCTCCTTCTCTCTCTCTCTTTCTTTCCCTCCCTCCCTCCCTCTTACTCTTTCTCCCTCCTTCTCTCCCTCCCTCTTACTCTTTCTCCCTCCCTCCCCTCTCTGTTTCTCTTTCTCTCCCTCCCTCCCTTCCCTCTCTCTCTTATTCTTTCTTTCTTTCTTTCTTTCTTTCTTTCTTTCTTTCTTCCATCCTCCTTCTCTCTCTCTCTTTCTTTCCCTCCCTCCCTCCCTCTTACTCTTTCTCCCTCCTTCTCTCCCTCCCTCTTACTCTTTCTCCCTCCCTCCCCTCTCTGTTTCTCTTTCTCTCCCTCCCTCCCTTCCCTCTCTCTCTTATTCTTTCTTTCTTTCTTTCTTTCTTTCTTTCTTTCTTTCTTTCTTCCATCCTCCTTCTCTCTCTCTCTTTCTTTCCTTCCCTCCCTCCCTCTTACTCTTTCTCCCTCCTTCCCTCCCTCCCTCCTTCTCTCTCTTTCTTCTCTTTCTTACTCTTTTTCTTTCCACCCACCATCCCTCTCTCTCTCTTTCTCTCCCTCCCTCTCTCGCTTACTCTTTATGTCTCCCTCCCACCCCCTCCCTCCCTCCCTCCCTCCTTCTCTCTCTCTCTCTCTCTTTCTTACTCTTTTTCTTTCCACCCACCATCCCTCTCTCTCTCTTTCTCTCCCTCCCTCTCTCGCTTACTCTTTATGTCTCCCTCCCACCCCCTCCCTCCCTCCCTCCCTCCTTCTCTCTCTCTCTCTCTCTTTCTTACTCTTTTTCTTTCCACCCACCATCCCTCTCTCTCTCTTTCTCTCCCTCCCTCTCTCGCTTACTCTTTATGTCTCCCTCCCACCCCCTCCCTCCCTCCCTCCCTCCTTCTCTCTCTCTCTCTCTCTTTCTCTTAGTGTAATACATCTCGTCTTCTCAAGGAGGAAAACAGAGCCCGAGTTCTACCAAGCCGTGTCAGCCATTCCCCCGCCTTCATTCTTTTCCCTTTTTAAGCCAGCCGTTCTATATTTAAACTCACCATGCCAGAAATAGTGTAACCTGAGTTGGTCATAAATGCGCTTTTTAATATTCTGCACACCCTAGAACATCCATCTTCTGGAGAAGTCTAATCCAGGCGTAAATCAACGCTCTCTCTGGGGTGTAGTTATCCACGGACTCCCCTTCAAAATGGACCCAGGCCTACAATAAAGTCCCACTGGGTTCTAGAGGGCTTCCTCTGTGAGTGGACTTCATATAATAATCATAATAATCATAATAATCATAGGTTTTTAATCCCCAGTTCTCTGGTTTCGTTGGTCTAAGGGAAGAGTTTCTCCACTGGAAGATGATTAAAAGGAATCTGATCTTCCCCTGTGCAGAAAGGAGATATTCTGGAGAGAAAAAGCATCTTTGTAGTAACTGCAGTGATTGTCATACTTATGATGTTGTAAGTTGCCCGGAGTTGCTCGATGGTCAGGTGGACGGTGCATAAATCATCATCATCACAAACCATAAAAGACTTGCAAGTAGAAGTAGAACCGGGGGTGGGGCTGCTGTGGCTTCGCAGGGGTTCGGGAGAACCTCTAGCTAAGATTCTGTGCGGTTCAGAGAACCCCCAAATCCAATTCCTGGCTACCCCTGCCCACCTCACCCCGCCCTTACCAGGAGTCCCCACACGGCCCATTTTGGATGTAGGTAAGTGCAGGGCACATGCGGAGGCTCGGTGAGGGCGAAAAATGGGCCTACCAGAAGCTCAAGAAGGGCGGAAACAGGGCCGTTTCTGGCCTCCAGAGGGCCTTTGGAGCCTGGGGAGGCTGTTTTCGCCCTCCCGGAGGCTTGAGGAAAGCCTCTGGAGCCCGGGAAGGGCAAACACACTCCCCCCCACCCCGGTGCAGGAGACTGACTAGGCCACACCCACCATGGCCACACCCACCCAGCAATTGGGCAGAGAACCCCTTGCTAAAATTTTTGAAGCCCACCCCTGAGTAGAACCACTGTTTTAACAGCAGCGAGGATTATATTCGCACAATGCTCGAAAAGTGAAAATACCCCGCAAGATGAAGAGAGAGTCAAGAAGTTATTAAATGGTGGAAAAATGGATAAGATTGACATTGAAAATTAAACAGAAAGAAGGTGCCGATGATGATCAAACATGGAATCTATTTTACCAGTGGCTGGTGAAAAAAAAAAGAGGCGGCGAAGAAGAGGTGGTAAATTTATAATATTAAGCAATACTTACCCAGACAACACGATGTTCATTAAGCACTAAGAAATGTATTTAATAGAAAACCAATGATTTTTTTTAAAAAAAGAAAAGACTTGCAAGTAGAAATAGAACCACCGTAGCAAAGGAAAGCAAAGATAGCACCAATGCAGTAGTCCTTGATTTACGATGGTTATTTACTGATTGTTCAAAATTACGACGGCACTAAAAAAAGTGACTTAGAATAGTTTTTCACACTTAGTGACCGTTGCAGCCTCCCCATCGTCAAGTGAATAAAATTCAGACCCTTGGCAACTGACTCATATTTATGACGGTTGCCATGTCCTGGGGTCACGCAATCTCCTTTTGTGACCTTCTGTCAATGGAGAAGCCAGATTCACTTAACAACCGTGTTGATATAGCAATAGCACTTAGACTTATATACCGCTTCACGGTGCTTTTACAGCCCTCTCTAAGCAGTTTTACAGAGTCAGCCTCTTGCCCCCAACAATCTGGGTCCTCGTTTTACCGACCTCGGAAGGATGGAAGGCTGAGTCAACCTTGAGCCGAAATCGAACTTCCGAACTGCTGACACAATACTCCACCACCAATTAATATCTTAACAACTACAATGTTTTACTTAACAAATGTGGCAAGGAAGGTCGTATAATAGGGCAAAATTCACTTACCAAATGTTTCACTTAGCAGCAGAAATGTTGGGCTCAATTGTGGTCGTACCTCAAGCACCACCTGTAGTGATAGATGCTTTGGGTGTAATTCTAAAGCTTCTGGAGCGCCACTTGAACCATCGTCGGCATTGACAAAATCCCCATCGGTCAATTGCGAAAGGCAGCTTTACTGGGAACAGCTTACATCCTGCAGTGAGACCTTTCACCCCAAACATTCACACCTGCCTATCTCAGGTTCTGGGGAAGGACTGGATAGGTGGGGGGAAATGCCAAATTCACTCTGAACATCTGGATGACTGCAATGAACCATAATATTGGCATTGACAAAAACCCCATTGGTCAATTGCAAAAGGCAGCTTTACTTGAAATAGCTTGCATCGTGCGACGAGGCCATCAAACATCCACATCTGTCTATCCCAGATCCTTGGGAAGGTGGATAAAAATGCCAAATCCAGCCTAAACATCTGGCTAACTGTACAACAAACCAGAATAATAATAATCACAATACAAGAGACAATTAACCAGCATCTATTTCTTTGCTAACCTTTACCAATAATTGTAGCTCACCTGGAATCTATCAAATACCCTTCCAAACCTCCAAAATGTAATAATAATAATAATAATAATAATAATAATAATAATAATAATAATACAGAACCTAACTTCAAAACATGGATCTGAGAGACATAAAATAAAATTTAAATAAATATCCAACCAACAGCATAATGAGTTTAAATCCATCAGATTTAGAGCAAAGCAACACAACACACACAGTATTTTATCAGGCAAAGAAAGCACCATCAAATTGTAGCTTTCATCAAAAAGGCCATTTATTCAACTTGTGTGTTGTTTTCCATTTCCTGAATATTTTTTTTTTAAAAAATGTGACAGGGTCCCAAGTTGCTCATTAAGAAATAAAAATAAAATTCTCCTACTTGCCTTGAGCGTGAAGGAGAATTCATAAAAGAACCAGACTGAAGCCATCTTAAAAGGGAACAAATTCAGGCTCTGTGTTTGTTTGTTTTTTAAAAAAATATATTATTATTCCCAAGGTTTGCACCCAGCAAACAAATCCATCCCTGGGGAGCTGGATTTCTCCCTGCAAGGATTCGTTTCTTGCTGATTTTCTGGGCAGAGAGCAGGGGGTGAAATCCAGCAGGTTCTGACAGGTTCTGGAGAACCAGTGGTGGAAATTTTGAGTAGTTCGGAGAACTGGCAAATACTACCTCTGGCTGGTCCCAGAGAGGGGTGGGAATGGAGATTTTGCAGTATCCTTCCCCCAGGAGTGGAGACAGAATGGGGATTTTGCAGTATCCTTTCCCTGCCACGCCCACCAAGCCACACCACACCCACCAAGCCACGCCCACAGAACCGGTCGTAAAAAAAATTGGATTTCACCACTGGCGGAGAGTCTACAGAATGGCGCTCAGAGGGTATAATAACAAGATGGTAGAACTATCTGGTGACCAATAAATCTAATTTTATTTCTAGATAGATTTATCTAATGATAAATAAATCTAATTTTCTATCTAGAATAGAAGAACAGAGTTGGAAGGGCCCTTGGAGGTCTTCTAGTCCAACCCTTTGTCCAGGCAGGAACTACTTCACCACTTCAGACAAATGGTTATCCAACATCTTTTTAAAAAGCTTCCAGTGTTGGAGCATTCACAACTTCTGGAGACAAGTTGTTCCACGGATTAATTGTTCTAAGTGTCAGGAAATTCCTCCTTAGTTCTAAGTTGCTTCTCTCCTTGATTAGTTTCCACCCGTTGCTTCTTCTCCTGCCCTCAAGTGCTTTGGAGAATAGCTTGACTCCCTCTTCTTTGGGGCAGCCCCTGAGATATTAAAACACTGCTATCATGTCTCCACTAATTCTTCTTTTCATCAGACTAGACATACCCAGTTTCTGCAACCGTTCTTCCTATGTTTTAGCCCCCTGTTCAACTTTGTTGCTCTTTTCTGCACCCTTTCTAGAGTCTCCATGTCTTTTTTACATCGTGGCGACCAAAACTGGATGCAGGATTCCAAGTGTGGCCTTACCAAGGCATTATAAAGTGGTATTAACACTTCACGTGATCTTGATTCTATCCCTCTGTTGATGCAGCCTAGAACTGTGTTGGCCTTTTTGCCAGCTGCTGCACACGGCTGGCTCATATCTAAATGGTTGTCCACTAGGACTCCAAGATCCCTCTCACAGTTAATACTATTGAGCAATAATAGTAGAATAATAGTAGAATGCTCTGAGCTGGTAGAGGAAACCTAACAAACGTGCTACTTATCTTGTTTATTTGTTCAGCCTAACAAGTAACAACACAACCATAACAATGCTGCAAAATGTTGACCTCCAACATTATCTTCATGGAAATTACAAGGAAGTATTAGCAGGACTCACACGGAGTGCTCAAAAAAAAATCAGGAACCATCCATGCTGTTTTCATGGGATGAGTCTGTCTGGGTGTCGGAGTAACCGGCTATTTGATGGATTGATTAATTGACTGATGGATGGATCAATTAACCCACAGATGGCCTGAAAAGGTTCTGGCTGGAGGTTAACGTGGAAGACAGAAAGCAAGTGTAGCTCAACACAGGCCTGGAAGCGAAAGTATTTGCACACAAACAGTGTCGAGTTGTTGGGGGTTTTGTGGGGCGGCAATCTAGCGTGTCGCCTGCTTGTCACGCCCCGCCTCCCAGCCAAGATTTATAACTGTGGGGGGGGGAAAGGGGGGAGAAATGCGTGGTGTAGAAGGGGTAGCTGTGTCCTTCAGCAAAAAGCAACCTTTTTCTTCCTCTGCACAAATACACATACACATAGAGAGAGAGAAACACAGAATCATTTTCAGCGTTCAAATCCCACAGAGATTTTTAGACAGTGCATATACAGTCCTAATCCTATAGTGCAGGTTAGCAAGATTGTTTTAGTTATTTCTGTTTAGCGTATGCGTATGGCATCTACAGAGGTCATGCCATCCCTAATATACAAATTTAGTTTAAATAATACATCAGGGGAGAGAGAGAGAGAGGATAGATGATAGATAGATAAATTAGATAGGGATAGATAAATAGAGAGAGAGATGATATAGATAATTAAGATAGATAGATAGATATATAGATAGATAGATAGATAGATAGATAGATAGATAGATAGATAGATAGATAGATTAGAGAGAGAAAGAGAGAGATGATATAGATAATTAGCTAGCTAGCTAGATGATAGATAGATAGATAGATAGATAGATAGATAGATAGATAGATAGATATCGATTAGGTATGTAGGTAGGTAAGTAGATAGATGATAGAGAGAGAGAGAGATGATACAGATAATTAAGATAGATAGATAGATAAATAGATAGATAGATAGATAGATTAGAGAGAAAAAAAGAGAGATGATATAGATAATTAGCTAGCTAGATGATAGATAGATAGATAGATAGATAGATAGATAGATAGATAGATATCGATTAGGTATGGCAATAGGTAGATAGATAGATAGACAGACAGACAGACTGATATCGATTAGGTATGGCGATAGGTAGGTAGATAGATAGATAGATAGATAAATGAGAGAGAGAGATGATATAGATAATTAAGATAGATAGATAGATAGATAGATATCGATTAGGTAGGTAGGTAGGTAGATAGATAGATGATAGATAGATAGAGAGAGAGAGAGAGATGATACAGATAATTTAGATAGATAGATAGATAGATAGATAGATAGATAGATTAGAGAGAGAAAAAGAGATGATATAGATAATTAGCTAGCTAGCTAGATGATAGATAGATAGATAGATAGATAGATAGATAGATAGATAGATATCGATTAGGTATGGAGGTAGGTAGATAGATAGATAGATAGATAGATAGATAGATAGATAGATAGAGAGACAGACAGACAGACAGACAGACTGACTGACTGACTGATATCGATTAGGTATGGCAATAGGTAGGTAGATAGATAGATAGATAGATAATACAATATAGAGAAGAGTATAGGAAATTAACATGAAACCATAATAAAATCATCATAACATGGAGCCACGGATGTCCCTTTTCCTTTTCTGTTTGGGGACGTTCTGGAAATCTTAAGATCAAATATTAAATTTTCCTTGTCTGCCTGTGGTTGCTCTTTGCTCCCCAAAAACAAAGCCCGCCATGTTTGCCCTGGGAAAAATCACCCCAGATCCCCGGGGAAAGAAATGGGTGAGGATTACGGAGATAATTTTCCCCTTCCTTTGGAGAAAACATGTTAGGGATGCATTGGTGCAGGTGTTAAGACAGCAGCTAGAATATCAGAAATATTATGAAGCTAAAGGTCCAGACAAAGGGATGGGGAGGGAGCGGGCCCTGGCTGGGAATCCTGGGTATTGTAGTTCTGATGCTTCCCGCAGGGGGACGTGCATGAATATACCTCTAGGCTTAAAAGTGGAAAAATGAGTAATAATGGTGTATCTTTGTGCCTCTTCTTCATTGCTGGCGTTTGGTTATTTGTGGGAATTATTTCTTGCCGGTTTCTTAGCCCACGTTTGTGATTCAAAGCCCAGCTTTGGGCTTGTGAGCAGAGACTATCATGGAGAGGTAGAGTTCCTTGTTGGGTGTATGCATGGCATATGAGGCCAAACACAGAAGTTGGTTTGGCCAACCTGGGTTTAGAGGGCATCCAAACCAGGCGGTTTGAAATGTTTCTTCGATTTTGTGTGAAGTTTTTCAGGAGACTAGCAAATAGCTCCTTCTCTTTTCTCTGTTCTCTCTTTTCTCCCTCCTTCCTTCCTTCCTTTGTTCCTTCCTTCTTCCTCTTCCTCTCTCTCTTCCTCTCTCTTCCTCTCTTTTTTCCTCTCTCTCTCTTCCTCCGTCCCTCCTCTCCTTCTCTTCCTCTCACTTTCTTTCTCTGTCTCTTTCTCTCATTTTTCCTCTCTCTCCCCCTCCCTCCTCTTTCTATTTCTATTTCTTTCTCTCTCTTTCTCTTTCTCTCACTCTTTCTCTCTCTCTCCCCCTCCCTTATTTTTCCTCTCTCCCTCTCTCCCTCCTCTCTCTCTCTTTCTCGTTCTCTTTCTCTCTCTCTCTGTCTCTCATTTTTCCTCTCTCTCTCCCTCCCTCCTCTCTTTCTCTTTCTCTCACTCTTTCTCTCTCTCTCTGTCTCTCTCTCTCCCTTATTTTTTCCTCTCTCCCCCTCTCTTTCTCTTTCTCTCACTCTTTCTCTCTCTCTCTCCCTTATTTTTTCCCTCTCTCTCCCCCCTCTCTTTCTCTTTCTCTCATACTTTCTCTCTATCTCTTTCTCTCTCTGTCTCCCTCCCTCCCTTATTTTCCTCTCTCTCCCCCTCCTCTCTTTCTCTTTCTCTCACTTTCTCTCTTTCTCTTTCTCTCTCTCTCCTGTGTCTCTCTCCCTCGCTTATGTAGCTATTCTAGATCTTTTCCCTACAAAGGAAAGAAAGAAAGAAGGAAGGAAGGAAGGAAGGAAGGAAGGAAGGAAGGAAGGAAGGAAGGGGGGAAGGGGAGAAGATAGGCAGGCCCCCGCAACGTCAGAGCGGACTTCTGGAAAGTGGACGTGGCCAAAGGCATCCATAATGAAGGAGCAGCGGCGAATTTCTCCTTGGGCTCAAGGGCCGAGCGCGGACTAAGCTGGGTTGAGCCCAGCGCTGAGCGATGGCGCCGGCCTGGACGGGGCACCTCCCGTTGTTGGCAAGGCGGGGAAGGGAGGGGAGGGGAGGGGGCCGGTCGGCAAGCCGGCTTGAAATTCAAGCTTCTGGAATTTCTCTTCTGGACGGAATTTCTCTGCCTTCAGCAAAAGCGAAGCCTTTGTTTTCCTGCTCTCTTTCCCGCACGTAAGAAATGTCTTAATATACGTGCAAGATTTATGCTTTCCGGGAGCCCCCCACCCCCGTTTTAACCCGGCCTAAGGTTAGGGAGACCCAGATTCAGATGCACCCAGAGGGGTCTCGGGTCCCCGCCTTTCCTTCTTAGGTTAGCCTACCCTGCGAGGTTGTTGTTGTTTAGGAAAAGTAGGAAGAAATGTTACTCTCAAGTATGTATGTATGTATGTATGTATGTATGTATGTATGTATGTAGTTAGTTAGTTAGTTAGTTAGTTAGTTAGTTAGTTAGTTAGTTAGTGGTTCGATTTATATGCCTCCCTTTCTCCGGAGACTCAGGGCGGCTTACAATGCTTTTAAGCAATAACCTTCATACTTTTGTATATACCTGCTTAGTAGGGCTTTCGCCCCCCCCCATCCCAAGCGGTGTTCTTTTTTATACAAAGTCAGCTTATTGCCCCCACAATCGGGGTCCTCATTTTACCTACCCCGAAAGGATGGAAGGCTGAGTCAACCTTGAGCCTGGTGAGATTCGAACTCGCAGTAATTGCAGGCAGCTGGTGCTACTTAAAAGCACTTTAGTCTGCTGCGCCACCAAGGCTCAGCAGACTAGTATTGGAGTGGGGGGGGGGGCTCGTGGGAGGACCCGAGGCTTGGGTTTTGGGGTTAAGCCCCCTAGCTCTTCCTTTCGAGGGGGAATGTAGGAAGAATCTCGCCCCTGCTTTTCCCCCCAAATGAGGGGGAGGGTCTCTGCGGGGTGGGCGGCAGGATAACCACTTCCATCGTCCAGGGTGCGTTAATTTTTATTTTTATTTTTCACAAGGGGGTAGTAGGGGATGTACGTGGACTTACTTAGCAAGCCAAGCGGGAGGGGGGAGGGGGAGTGGGAGGGAGGAGCAAGGCAGCCCCCTTTAAGGATATTTTCGAAATCCAGATTCGTTGCGGGGCGGGAAAAGAGGTTTAACAACTCCCGCAAACAAACAGAGCCGAATTGTTCCGTTTTGGCAAATAGTGGCTGGACGCCTCTATTTCTTGCATTTAAACGTTCATTTATTTATCCGTTACAAACATATAATTGTTGGCTTATACTTTATGTATTTATCCATTATACATGTATACTATTTTTAATAATTATCTGCCTACACTTCGTTTATTTATCAGTTATAAATGTATAATTCATTATTTATTTCTTATAAATGTGTGTTAATTCATTATATATATATATATATATATATATATATATATATATATATATATATATATATATATATATATATATATATATATATATATATAATTTTTGTTATATATATATGTTTCTCTTTAGCCAGGTTCTACCTACGTAAACCAAGATATTATGCAGCCCTAGTTCAGTGAAATCACAATTCACTAGTGAATATATAATTTCTTATACGGATTTATTTCTTTGTTTATTATTTTATTTCAACGTATCTATTTCTCCTCTAATTTCCATAAATAATATTCCGTCTTTTTTGGTCTATTTTTCCATCCATTTTCAATCGGTCTTCTCCCAGCATCTCTGCTCCCGGCTGATTTATTTTGTTTCGCTACCCAAAAGCGCAATCAAGTTAATTCAGTGAAAAGAAATGGTGTCGAAAATTGACAACGAAATAAAACCAGAGCGGATTTGAACGCCAGGGATAAGTATATACATCCCTAAAATCGCTTTTTTTTTTTTTGGTCTAGGAGTAAAACATATTTCTGACTTTTAAAACCGAAGCAGCGTTAAGGAAAAGACAGAAGAGATCATTGATTTTTTTTTTTTAGCTTGGGGTGTTCAGCGATTTTACAGCCGCCTTTCAAGTCTTACAAGTCCTTGGAAAGGAGAAGGACGCAGACAAGTTGAAATTCTCCCCGACCTCTGACAGACAGATGGTTCAGGATACCTGAATGTTTCCCCCCCCCCCCTGCGTTAATTGATTGTAACCATCGTCCTCCTACCAATATATATAATAATAACAATCATGTCAGTGAGGGTTTAGAAGATCTCACAATGAGGGCTAGACAAAGCTGGAAAATTGTGAAAATATCGTTGAATAGAAAAGGGAGGGAGGAAGGCAGAAAAGGGAGAGCGGGAGGGAGGAAAAAAAGGAAGAAAGAAGGAAAAAGGAAGAAAGAATGGAAGATAATGGAAGGAAGGAAGGAAAGGAAGGAAGGAAAGAAGGCAGAAAAGGGAAGGAGGGAAAGGGAAGAAGAAAGGGAGGGAGGAAAGAAAGAAGGAAGATAATGGAAGGAAGGGAGGGAGGCAGAAAAGGGAGGGAGGGAGAGAGGAAGAAAGGGAGGAAAGAAAGAAGGAAGGAAAAAGGACAGAATGGAAGATAATGGAAGGAAGGAAGGAAAGGAAGGGAGGAAGGCAGAAAAGGGAGGGAGGAAAAGGGAAGAAGAAAGGGAGGGAGGAAAGAAAGAAAAGGAAAAGGGAAAAGGAAGGAAGATAATGGAAGGAAGGAAAAAAGGGAGGGAGGGAAAGGGAGGGAGGAAAGAAGGAAAAAGAAAGACAGAATGGAAGATAATGGAAGGAAGGAAGGAAAGGAAGGAAGAAAAGGGAGGAAAGGAAAAAGGAAGAGTGAACGGAAGGTAATGGAAAGAAGGAAGGAAGGAAAAGGGAGGAAGGAAGAGAGGAAGGCAAGAAGAAGGAAAAGAGAGGGAGGGAGAGAGAGGAAGGAAGGAAGAAGAAAGGAAGGATGGGAGGGAAACGAAAGAAGAAGGAAAGAAGAAAGGAAGAAAACAATTCAGCCCCCATAAACTTTGCTTTAAGCCCCCCGGATGAGTTTCTAAGCACTCCCAGCTAAACACGCTTCGGTCTGGATCCCGCCCAGAGCCAGAGACGTGAGAACGGCGCCTCTTTATTCCTTTGCAGAGCGATATACATATATTTTTTTAAAAAAAACATCTCTCCAGAAGGGAAGAGCAAAGCTGTCCAGTTTCGGCAGCAAAACCAGCCACGAATCTTTGCAAACTTGACCTTCGAGTTTTACGCGCGCGGGAGCAGAAGGAAGCAATCCAAAACTAACAGCGAAGGCGCAAAGAGGCCGAAGATCCGGAGGGAACGCGGAGCAGCGCGGGGCAAAGGCCGGGCCTTGGTTCTTGCAACGCGGCTAAGTTTGCTGGGCTGCCCAGCGGAGGCGATCCAGAGCGAGGAGAGATCCAAACGGGCAGTATTATTATTATTCCAACAGTCAGAAGAAGCGCGTCTAGGGTGGCATTTGAAACCTGGAGACCAGCTAAGATAAACCCGGGATAAGCCCGAGATATCCCGACTTAGGTAGGGGAAAAAGTAGGCCCAGGTTTTCCTACTTCGTTAAAAGGCACCTGGCCACTGCTGGACGAGACGCGGTGCTGCCCCGGAGCATCAAATATGAAAAGGCCAGGATACCCCGCAATATTGGGAACAGCGATCCTTCTCTCTGGAGAGCAAAAAGAACATTTTCCTCCCCGAGAGTAGCAGCGAGGGAGAGTTTAAAGACTGAATTTTGGAGTGGGATGGATGGGGGTCTTCAGGTCTCTTGGGCGGGGGGCGTGATAGGTAGCGCTGGGCATGTATACATTGCATAGGATGCGGGCGATTAAAATCTGCGCTTTTCTGCCTGCTGCTTATTTTCTTTTTCCTCCAACGGATCGCTGCTCCTTTCCCCCTTTTCTCATTTTTTATCTCTCTCTCTTAAAAATGAAAAAGCTCGCCCTTCCCCACCCCCCTTCTCTGACCCGAGAGACCCCCACCCCACCCCCGTTCCAATAAGCCCTCGATAGTATCTCCATGGGGAAGTCCGCGCTGGAGTTCCTAAACCTGCAAACTCCCGCGCGACGACAGCTTAACCGGGGAACCAGTTCCGGAGTTGCTACGAATTTTACTTCGGTGTAAAAGAGACGCGGAAGAGGGAGACAGTGAGGCATTCTCGGGACCCCCAGCCTCCTTACCCGGAATCACAGTCCAGTTTGTGGACACACAAGTAGGAGGAGAAATTGTGCGAGAGGGGACGGTTCCTTATTTATTCCATCTTATTTGCACTCTTTGTCTTTCTTTTTCTTTCTTTCTTTCTTTCTTTCTTTCTTTCTTTCTTTCTTTCTTTCTTTCTTTCTTTTCTTTCTTTCTTTTTCTTCCTTTTTCTTTTTTCTTTTTTCTTTTTTCTTTATTGCTATCTATCATCTCTTTGTTTCTCCCTTTCTCCCCTTTTCTTTCTCTCTCTCCGTCTTTCTGTCTCTCTCTCTTATCTCTCCTATCTATCTATCTATCTATCTATCTAACATCTATCATCTATCTATCTTCTATCTATCATTTAGCATCTAATATTTATCATCTAATATCTATCTATCATCTGTCTATCTATTTATCTATCTATCTTTCTATCTGAATACCTATCTAATCTATTTATCTATCTAACTTTTACCTATCTATCTAAATATCTATCTATTTATTTATCTATCTATCTTCTATCTCTTTCTATCTAAATATCAAAATATGTAAATATCTATCTAATCTATCTATCTATCTATCAATCTATCTATCTATCTATCTTCTATCTATCTATCTTTCTATCTAAATATGTAAATATCTATATAATCTATTTATCTTTTATCTATCTAAATATCTAAATATCTATCTAATCTATTTATCTTTATTTAATGTCATCTATCATATATTTTTAGATTGCTATTTTTGTAACTGTTTTATCTTTTTCCCTTTTTCTTTTCTGTTTTGTTTGAAAAGGCCTTCGGGCTATTCAATAAACTATACTATACTATTTATCTATCTATCTTTCTATCTATCTAAATATGTAAATATCTATCTATCTATCTAATCTATCTAATCTATCTATCTATCTATCTATCTATCTATGAGACAGAGGGGGGGGGAGGGAGAGAGAGAGAGACTAGAACTCACAATCTCGGGGCCAAAGGCTGAAATGTGGTCAGGTGGAGAAACCCCACTCAATGGGATCTGAGCAAAAAGGTATAGGATGGCGCTGCGAACCAGCGCAGGTCATTCCGAATGGCATTGGTTTCAGTGGTTCCCCCCCCCCATCCTGCCACTGTTTCTATGGAGATAATACAACCGATTCTAGACCAAATTAAGAGATTAACTTGGTCTAGAAGCTAATGGATGCGGCAACGCGATGTAGGGACAAGCTGTGGCTTTTTCACAAACTTTATTTTTATTTTTTATATTTTGCGTGCACCGGAGACAGCCGGCTAACCGACTAGGAGTAGCTATTCTTTGGAATATCCAGGCGGCCCCTTGAATTAAATTCGGTTTGTGTTTTATTTATGTGGGTTTTGTCCCCCAGTCCACCAGCGCAGAATTAAAGTTCCAACACTGAAGGCATTGTTGGCGCAAACCTATTTAGAAACTGCTGGAAGATGGGCAGTTTTTTTTTAAAGTGAATTAAATCCTAGCAGTGGCTTTAAAGCTCGCCTTGCTATGAAACCAACAGATTTCTTTCTTTAGTTTAAAGTTTAAAACATCCCAACTTTGATTTTCTTGCAGAAGTTCCATTACCCAAACAAGTCATGATGTTATAATTCAGGTAAATGAAATGTCTGCAAGAAATAACCAAGCTCAGAGAGCACCAAGGACCCCACAGTCGCCCCTTCCCCCTCCTCCTCCTTTTAGACCTGATTATGTTACCTAGTTGGGTAATGAAACGTCTACAAGAAAACCACAAAGGACCCCTCCTTTTCAAACCCCAGCTGCAAATATTCTCCTTTATTGGTATATCCCAGCCTAAACGGATCATTTGCGCCCCCGCCACCCCTCCAATATTTTACCCGTTCCTCCCCCTCCCCCCCTCTACCGTTTTTCAGATTTCTCTTTTCCCAGCTATCACCCTGACATTCCCATAATAAGCCAGCCTCTTCTAGAAGCGCTGGGCGACAATTATGCCCATCATCCACAACCACTCAGGTATGCGGGAAAGGAGAGTCATGCGGTGTTTCTGGAAGGGAGGGGGAGTGCTCGTTGGAGAAAACCTGACCCGATATTTTAGGGGCTCCCTTGTTTAAAACGGAGAGGAGTTAATAAGCTTCTTACCACACCAGGGAGGGAGGGAGGAAGGAAGGAAGGAAGGGGAAGGAGGGAGGAAGGAAGGAAGAAAGGAGGGAGGAGGCAGGCAGGCAGGAAGGAAGGAAGGAAAGAAGAGGAAGGAGGGAGGAAGGAAGGAAGAAGGAAAGAAAGAAAGAAAGAAAGAAAGAAAGAAAGAAAGAAAGAAAGAAAGGGAAGGAAGGAAGGAAGGAAGGAAGGAAGGAAGGAAGGAAGGAAGGAAGGAAGGAAGGAAGGAAAAAATTAGCTCGTGCGAGGGAGGGGAGCAAGCGAAGCAGGGAAATGGGGGGGGGGAGAGAGAGAGCTCCCCTCCCCTCCTCTCCTTTGGAAATCTGGTTCTTCCATTCCGCACTGCGCAATTGCTCCCCGTTTCTTGGCTGGTGTGTGTGAAGCCACCCGCAAAACGAGGCAAGCAAGGCGGAGAGGCGTTATTCGTTCGTATGTGTGTGTGAGTGAGTGAGTGGGTGTGGGTGTGGGTGTTTAGCGGCGCCTCCCACTCCGGTCAGGAGGAACGGGAGAAAGACCAGCCGAAGGAAGACGGAGAATTCTCAAGGTGGGAGAAACTTTGGAAGCGAAAGGTTTTTTGCGGGGTTGGGGGGTTGGGGAGGGGGCGGATCAGGTGGGAGCGCGCCGATCTGCCCTACAGTCTCTTACTACCCTAAGTCTCCCCCACCCCGTTTAATCTTGTTCTTTGTTCGCCGACCTCGATCCTTAAAGAAGGGGAGGGATTGTCTCCCCCTCCTATTTTATTATTTTATTTTATTTTATTTTATTTTATTTTATTTTATTTTATTTTATTTTATTTTATTTTATTTTATTTTATTTTATTTTATTTTATTTTATTTTATTTTATTTTATTTTATTTTATTTTATTTTATTTTTTTTAAAAAAAAAACTAGCCTTTGGAATAAGAATGTTCGTGTCCAGAGTAGCTCCTCTTTTAAAAGGCTGCTCCTGGATTTGGGGGGGAGGAGGGGTGGGGAAAGGATATTTTGGCTCTTCTGCAAACTGCAAAGCTCAGCCAGGTAGATTTCCTGGTGAGATAAAACGGACGGCAGACTCCGAATTCTGCGTGGAAGGAAATAAAACGGGCTTGGCTTTAAATAAAGACGTATTAGGGATTTGTTTTTTTAAAAAAAAGCTTGTTTTATTGGTAATGCTCCAATATAGTAGTAGTAGTAGTAGTAGTAGTAGTAGTAGCAGTAGTAGCAGCATTAGCATTAGTAGTATTAGTATGGTATAAGTATTAGTATAAGTATAAGTATAAGTATTAGTAGTATGGTAATAGTATTAATATTAGTATCAGTATTAGTATAGTATACCATAATATGATATGATGTAATGTAATATAATAATATAATATAATATGATATGATATGATAAATATAATATAACATAACATGACATGACATGACATGACATGACATGACATGACATGACATGACATGACATGACATAACATAATATAACTCAAGGTTGACTCAGCCTTCCCATCCTTCCGAGGTGGGTAAAATGAGGACCCAGATTGTTGGGGGGCAAGAGGCTGATTCTGTAAACCGCTTAGAGAGGGCTGTAAAAGCACTGTGAAGCGGTATATAAGTGCTATTGCTATGATACGATACGATACGATACGATACGATACGATACATTTTTCGGTGGCTCTCTTGGTACAACTTCCTCACGGGTCCAAATTAGTCAAACCGCCGTTCTTGTCTTCCAATTTATTTTAAAAGTGGATCCATCTTTTTCTTTCCTTTTTTTAAAGGAGCATTTTTTGTTGAACTAAACTGCAGCCCGGGTGGAAATCTCGCTGGTTTTGAGGCGTGGGAGGCCCGCGTGGGAATTCCGCAGGTGCCGGAGAGAGTCCTGGTGTCAGGATAAATCCAGATTTTCCAGCCTGGGTGGCAAAATTGGCGTCTTGGCTTCGCGAGTTTTCCCCGAGCTGATTTGCTTATTTGTTTGAAGGGGTCGAGCTGGGAATTGGGGGACGAAGCGAAAAAGCGTTTCCTTCCCTCCCTTTGGCCCAAAACGCGGCTTCCAGACCCGTGTCCTGAGGTCCGAGCCGCAAAACAACTTTATATATCCCCAAGGGTGGAATTATATTCCGTTCACACGTGCATTGGGTACGCGTCTTCTCTTAGCGAGTTTGCAGACTGTTGGAAACCGAGACGGCTTGCAAGAGAGTTTAAAACTCGCCTCACCTCCCCCAAAAAAGTGGAATAATATTAAAATGCAGGACTAAATAAGACCTTCTCCTCAATAAAAACGGATCTAGAAGAATCTAGATTTAGCCCCAAGATCCGTGTTCAAGCCAACATGCTTTCCTTTCGAATGGAGCTACTCCAGTTCTGATTCCGTTTGGATCCAAACGCCTTGAATTCAACGGGACTGACTTCTAAGTGCTTGGTGCTACGAGCACTGATGAAGTTGCCTGGTTGGGTTGTGAGATGTCTCAAGAAAACAGCTAAATATAGAGACCATCAAAGACCCCACAATGTTCCTCCTCCTCCTCCTCCTCCTCCTCCTCCAACCCCACTCCCTCTCGCACTGATGATGTTACCTAGTTGGACCATGAAACATCTGCAATAAAATAGTCAAACACAGAGACCATCAAGGACCCCACAGTTCAACCCTGAGCTACCAATATTCTCTTCAAATATTCTCTTCTGAGCTACAAATATTCTATTAGTTGGGCTTGTGCCTAGTTGTTCCTCCTCCTCCTCCTCTTCTTCTCTTCCTCCTTCTCCTCTTCTTCCTCCTCCTCCTTCCTCTCCTCCTCCTCTTCTTCTCTTCCTCCTCCTCCTTCCTCCTCCTTCTCCTTCCTCCTCCACCTCCTCTTCCTCCTCCTCCTTCCTCTCCTCCTCCTCCTCTTCTTCTTCTCTTCCTCCTCCTCCTCCTTCCTCCTCCTTCTCCTTCCTCCTCCACCTCCTCCTCCTCTTCTTCTTCCTCCTCCTTCCTCTCTTCCTCCTGCTTCCTCCTTCTTCCTCCTCTTCTTCCTCCTCCCCCTTCCTCTCCTCCTCCTCTTCTTCTTCTCTTCCTCCTCCTCCTCCTTCCTCTTCCTCCTTCCTCCTCCACCTCCTCCTCCTCTTCTCTTCCTCCTCTTCCTCCTTCCTCTCCTCCTCCTCCTTCCTCTCCTCCTCCTCCTCCTCCTCTTCTCTTCCTCCTCCTCCTCTTCTTCCTCCTCCTTCCTCTCTTCCTCCTCCTTCCTCCTTCTTCCTCCTCTTCTTCCTCCTCCCCCTTCCTCTCCTCGTCCTCTTCCTCCTCCTCCTTCCTCTCCTCCTCTTCCTCCTCCTCCTTCTCCTCCTCCTCCTCCTCTTCTTCTCTTCCTCCTCCTCCTTCCTCCTCCACCTCCTCCACCTCCTTTATGCCAATTATTCCAATGTTCAAAATTCATTCATTCACTGCAGCTCATTCACTGTGAATCTGATCATCATCTCCAGCTAATCATTTCTGGCTTACCCATAAAGGAGAATATTACATTACATTTTGGTGGTTGTTGTTAGTTGCAAAGTCGTGTCTGACCCATCGCGACCCCCTGGATAACGCTCCTCCAGGCCTTCCTGTCCTCTACCATTCTCTGGAGTCCATTGAAGCTCACACCAACTGCTTCGGTGACTCCATCCAGCCACCTCGTTCTCTGCCGTCCCCTTCTTCTTTTGCCCTCCATCGTTCCTATCATTAGGCTCTTCTCCAGTGAGTCCTTCCTTCTCATTAGGTGGCCAAAGTATTTGAGTTTCCTCTTCAGGATCCGGCCTTCTCAAGAGCAGTCAGGGTTGATCTCCTCCAGGACTGGCCGGTTTGATTGCCTTGCAGTCCAAGGGTCTCACAGGAGTCTTCTCCAGCACCAGAGTTCAAAGGCCTCCATTCTTTAGCGCTCAGCCTTCCAACTTTCACAGTCATACATTGCAACTGGGAAAACCATACTTGACTATACACACTTTTGATGTCTCTGCTTTTTAGTAAGCTATCTAGATTTGCATTACATTACATTTATTGATTGTTTAGGCTTTGGGCCATATCAAAGGGCAGAGTTCCAGGAACAAATGATTACTAAAATTTGATAAAAGCAATTTACAATGGAATTGGGATAAAATACAATATCAAATGAAACTGGAATAAAATACAATTTAAAATGAAATTGGGATAAAATACAGTCTAAGACGAAATTGGAATACCATGCAATAATTTAAGATAAAAATGATAAAATTATATTTCGGTGCAAAGGGAAGGTCCTTGGTGCTCTTTTGAGCTTGGTGGTTTTCTTGAAGACGTTTCGTGACCCAACTAGGGAACATCGCCAGTCTTAGAAGGAATGGGATCTGTAGAGTGGAAGAGGAGGAGAACTGTGGGGTCCTTGGTGCTGCCTGAGCTTGCTGATTTCCTTGCAGACGTTTCATGACCCAACTAGGAAACATAATCAATGCTAGACATAACCAGAGCATCAAACACCCCTCAAAATTGGCATTACAACCATCTTCTGCCACTCAATCCCTTCCAGATGTTTTTAGCTATGACTTCCATTGTCCTTGATCTTGAGCTTCTGGGTGTTCTGCCCCAGCTACGGACCCCAAAGAACACAGCACACACAAAGTTTGTACAAAACTGAATTTACTAAAATAACTCAGTCTTTTTCAAAAACAAAGGCTGTTAATAAACTTTCTTAACTGCCTACAAGAAACCAAAGATAAAGTAATCACAATCTTACTAAGGTTGGCAGAAAGCCCAGAAGCAATTTGCAGAGAATCCAGACGCGAAGGAGAGTGAACTAAAGTTGTTCCCTGCAAATTGCTTCAGTCGGCGTTCCTCCTTAAATAGACTAAGGGAGTGGCCAATTAGCCCCAAGCCTTACTCTCGAGGAGACCTCCTCCTGAGGAGCCACTCCTGCCTTTTGGCAGGTCTGCGCACCCGTGCATCGAGAAGAGGCTCCTCCTCTTCCTCCTCTTCACTTATGGGAGTTTCTGGAGGTTCTGAAGGCCCTGGCTGAATCCCCCACCTCTGGTACCACATCTTCTCCAGCCTCCTCACTGTCTGACTCGAATGCCAGCTGCACAGGCTGCTGGCGCAACACCACACCAGCCTCCTCGCTGTCAGAATCAGCTACAATACGCCCAGGCTGCTGACGCACCATAACACTAGGTTAGATAAAACTGGGGTAGACAAATCTGGACACAAATGATAATTCAGAACGTCCATTCGACATCTTCCAACTCTGTTAATCTGTTAAATCTGTTAAACCCATTGGGGTTAATGATCCAGGAAACGAAAGACAGAAGATAGAAATTGGTGGAGCCCTGAAACTAGGTCCTTGAGATTTATTTCCATGGTCCTGTGAACATGTCAGTCAGCAAGCCAGATTCTGAAAAGGAGGTTCCTTCCCCTATATACGCCAGAAACAATTACCCTCCCCTCCCCTCCCTTCCCTTCTCCTCCCTTCCTCACTCTGCAGTTTTTCAAGAGAGATGCGTTTTGTAGATTGGATGCCAGGAGGGTGTGCAATCCTTTGGTCTCAGGAGACCTGCTTAAGGTGAAACATTACCTCCCCCCTCTCCAATTCAATGGGTCGATCCACCAGGCCTCACCATTCTGGGAGATCCTGGAGGAGAGGGGGAAAAGATTTCCAAAAATTGGATTGGAAAATAGAAACAAGATGGCCCAGGGAAAACACCTGGCTGTGTGTGCACTGTGCAGGCAACTGAGGGTGGGCTAAAACAATTTTTTTTTAAAATTTTTAACTGCAACCCAACAAGACCGACATGGGCTTCAACTGATAGTTAGGAACTGCAGAAAAAAAACCATTGCAACCAGCCTGCCCTCCATTGAGGACCTGTATACTGCACACATGAACCAGAAGGAGGGCTGGGAAAGTATCAGTGGAATAGCTTGCCACCAGAAATCGTGGGCACTCCATCACTGGAGGTTTTGAAGAAGAGACTAGACAGTCACTTATCTGAAATAGTGTAGGTTCTCCTGCTTCAGCAGCGGGCTGGACTAGAAGATCTCCAAGGTCCCTTCCAGCTCATTTCTATTTCAATTCAAACTCAAACTCAAACTCAAACTCTAACAACTCTAACTCTAACTCTAACTCTAACTCTAACAACTCTAATTCTAACTCTAACTCTAACTCTAACTCTAACAATTCTAACTCTAACTCTAACTCTAACTGAAACTCTAACTCTAAATCTAACTAACAACTCTAACTCAAACTCAAACTCTAACTCTAACTCTAACTCCTCTAACTCTAACTCTAACAACTCTAACTCTAACTCTAACTCTAACAATTCTAACTCTAACTCTAACTCTAACTCTAACTCTAAATCTAACTAACAACTCAAACTCAAACTCAAACTCTAACTCTAACTACTCTAACTCTAACAACTCTAACTCTAACTCTAACTAACTCAAACTCAAACTCAAACTCAAACTCAAACTCTAACTCCTCTAACTCTAATTCTAACAACTCTAACTCTAACTCTAACTCTAACTCTAACTCTAACTCTACAGACCACTCACACCCTGGACCTAAACTGTTTCAACTTCAACCCTCAAAAGGATGCTATAGGGCACTGCACGTCAGAACAACTAGACACAAGGACAGTTTCCCCCCAACCCCACCCCATGCCATCACTCTGCTAAACAATTAATTCCCACAACACTGTCAAACTATTTACTAAGACTGTATTATTATTATTATTATTATTATTATTATTATTATTATTATTATCACCTTTCTCCTTATCTTCTTACGCCTATAACTTTGTTGCTTGTCTCTTATACGATTTATATTGTTTCATTTAGCATCCTCGTATGATTTATGCTGACTGCTTAGTTAGTATCCTCTGACTAGCACTAAGTGTTGTATCTTATGACTTATGATGGGTGTATTTTTTTTTACGATGTCTATAATCACGATTTATCACTTGTTTATTTGCATGAGCATTGAGAGTTTATGCCCCAGAGGCAAAATCTCTTGTGTGTCCGATCACACTTGGCCAATAAAGAATTTGATTCAATTCTTGGGAAATTGTGAATTTTCCCTCTTGTTAGCCATATACCAACGGTTTAACATCCCTGTGGGGGAAAGATACCCCTCCTCTCTCCCTCTTTCTCTCTCTCTCTCTTTCTCTCTCTCTCTCTCTCTCCCTCTCTTTCTTTCTTTCTTTCCCTCTCTTTCTTTCTCTCTCTCTCTCCCTCTCTTTCTTTCTTTCTCTCTCTCTCTCTTTCTTTCTCTCTCTCTCTCTCTCTCTCTTTCTCTCTCTCTCTCTCCCTTTCTTTCTTTCTTTCTTTCCCTCTCTTTCTTTCTCTCTCTTTCTTTCTCTCTCTCTCTCTCTCCCTCTCTTTTTCTTTCTCTCTTTCTCTCTCTTTCTCTCTCTCTCTCTGTATCTCTCGTTGCATTGTATGGTACTTAGATGTAAGTCTGTAAACTCTTATTGGTTGAATCTGGTCTGTGGCCGTAATAAAAAGTTAGATCCATTGGTCGACAAAATGTTAATATCCTAATTTTAGCCTTCTTGTAAAATATCTGGTTTTTATACAGACCCTTTTTTTTTTGAGTCTTACACAGCCCTGATCTAAGAACCCTTCCTTATCGTTGTTTAATATTAACATTGATCTTATTGGTATTCATGGTGGAGAGTGGGGTTTAAATTGTGTTTTTAGCTGGATTTTTTTTAAAAAAAAAATGTCATACACCTCTCACAGTGTGAGTCGAGAAGCTACTGTACATACATTTGTTTAACAAATATACAGATACTGTATGTGTGGATTAGAAGGACTTTTATTGCTGTTTCTAATTGTGCCGGTCTGGGACCATAATAATTCGTTCTCGTTCTCTCTCTCTCTTTTTTCTCTCTCTCCCTCTTTCTTTCTCTTTTTCTTTCTTCCTATCTCTCTCTCTCCCTCTCTTTCTTTCTTTCTCTCTCCCCCTCTCCTTCTTTCTCTCTCTCTCTCCCCATCTCCCTCCCTCCCTCCCTCCTCTCTCTCCCTCCCTCTCTCTCTCTCTTCTATTTCCAATAATTCTGTATTAATGCTAGAACTAAGCTCTAGCCAAAAACTCTTTAAGTACTTCCCTGCCTTTTACTACTGGATCTTATGCCTGTGCTTGACGAGGCAGGAAAAAAAAATAAACTGCATTAATCCAAATTATACCAATCCAAATCCGTAGCTCTCGTTCCTGATCTTCAATTCATATCTTCAAGTTGTAAAAAGAGGCTTGGCAGATTTAGCCTCTGATTCGAATTTAATTAAGTAGATAAGCGGTCTCGTCTTACTTCCTATAAGCTAGGAGGATGGTAAAAGCTTTATTTTCTGTTACTTTAGTTAAGGGAGGTTTAGCTAACTATGCAATACATGCCTATGATTTCAGGCCCCCTTTAAAAAAAACAGCTCATTTTGGCTTCAGGAATTAAGAGTGGGTTTTTTGGGGTGGGGGCGGTTTGAGAGGATGCAAAACCTAAGCTAATAATCTTAAGGGATCGAAGCTAACAATCTTAAGGGACCGGAGCTAATAATCTTAAGGGGTCGCTCCATTCTCACTCCTTGTTTTATGCCAGGGATAATGGTTGGAGGATGACTTAACTGGGAAAGGGAGGGAGATTAAAACAGGTGAGCAAATTAATTATAACAATTCATCTCAATTCAAATCTTTATTGTCAGCACACAACATATGGTAGGAGGGTAAAGAAGTGGTGACCAGGGTAAGAGTCATCCCTGAGGATTTTCCTCACTCTTCTAAGGATTCATCGTCCCACAATCTGGTCAACTGATAGGAAAGGTTTTGTAGATTCCTTATCCTTTCTTCAGCTAGGAAACCTCTCACTCAAAACCCACCTCTAAGGAAAACATGCGAGGGAAACCGAGTGAGTCCTAAATTGGTTTACTACCAGTAGTTGGTATTAGCTTCGCCCACAAAGACTATTCTCTTTCTCCTTGGGTCTACGTTTAGGATCTATTACCCCGACACATTCAGGCACTCTGGTTCTTGTAAACCCCAGGCGGCAGCTGGACCAATGCTTAGAGCAGGGGTCTGCAACCTTAAACCCCCAGAGAGTCATTTGGACTCAGAAAAGAAAACACCGGGAGCCACAAAATCCTTCCTGTGCCTGACTATTTCTTAAGCGGCCACAAAACTAATATATGTCATTTAATTAAATGTTCTTTTTTCTTCTGAAGCTTTTCTTTTCTTGGATTTATCCATGGTTGGCCTACCGGGGGTTGAAAAGCTCAATAAATCACATGCCGGTGGGTGTCGCACATTGGCCGTTATGATGCATATTTTGAGTGACAGGGAGCCGCAGCAGAGGGGTGAAAGAGCCACATGCAGCTCCAGAGCCACAGGTTGCTGACCCCTGGTTTAGAGATTATGCCAGTGGGTGCTATGACATGTGGAGAGCACCAGCTCTTACTCCTGGGGAATACGAGACTGAATGCCCGAGAGTTGGAAGGGACCTTGGAGGTCTTCTAGTCCAACCCCCTGCTTAGGCAGGAAACCCTACACCACTTCACACAAATGGTTATCCAACTTCTTCTTAAAAACTTCCAGTGTTGGAGCATTCACAACTTCTGGAGGCAAATCGTTCCACTGATGAATTGTTCTCACTGTCAGGAAATTTCTCCTTAGTTCTAAGTTGCTTTTCTCCTTGATTAGTGTTCATCCGTTGCTTCTTGTCCTGCCTTCAGGTGCTTTGGAGAATAGCTTGACTCCCTCTTCTTTGTGGCAGCCCCTGAGATATTGGAAGACTGCTATCATGTCTGCCCTAGTCCCTCTTTTCATTAAACTAGACATAACCCAATTTTGCAACTCTTCTTCTGAATGTTTGCAATATTCCAAGATATTTGCATAACACACCCCAAAAATAATAATTTGAGGCATTACCCATATTCTTCGTATGCTTTAGCCTCCAGTCGTCCTCTCCTTGGAACAGGGGGCATATCGAAGAAGATATGCATTCTTGTAATCCGGAGCCCCCTACCCCGCTTTTGGCCTGGATCTTCAAGGGACGGGAAGTATTTCAAGGCGGCCCAGTCGAGGCCAGTGGGAGTGCGCAGAGTTTTATTTTCTCTGAGCCTTTTTCTGTCTCGTCTTCCCTCCCTCCTTTTAAACTCGGTTACCTTCTGTTAAAATCTTTGATGCTGCCACAGCTTAAAGACTGTGAATAGAACAGAACGAGCGAGTCCAGGTGGATTCTCTTACCTGCGCAAGACAGACAGACAGACAGACACACACACACACAGAGAGAGAGAGGGAGGGAGAGGGAGAGGGAGAAGGAGGGAGAGACGGTCGTGACTTTGCATGGAGGGGGACAGTGATGGGAAAGCTGGCCCTTTCCATGCCCTGTAAGGAAACGGGCGATGTCAGTTAAGGATAGGGGTGGGATAGAAGAGACACCTGGAGTGCCAGAGTTTTATTGTCAGTGCACAACACAGGTGCAATGAGATTAGTTGAGCTCCCTCAGTGCATCCCCCCCCAACACAATACAACTCACAGTGAAGACAGAAAATCCTTCACCCATAACTCACATTAAGAGCCTTGGTGGCACAGCAGACTAAAGCGCTGTTAAGTAGCACCAGCACCAGTTCTAATCTCACCAGGCTCAAGGTTGACTCAGCCTTCCATCCTTCCGAGGTAGGTAAAATGAGGACCCGGATTATGAGGGCAATAAACTGACTTTGAATAAAAAAAGAACACCGCTTGGGGGGTGGGGGCGAAAGCCCTACTAAGCAGGTATATACAAAAGTACGAAGGCTATTGCTTAACGCATTGTAAGCCGCCCTGAGTCTCCGGAGAAGGGCGGCATATAAATCGAACCAATGAATAAATTAACAAAACACCCAGTCCTATTATTAATAAAATATTAAATGATTTTAATTTTGGTCATTCCCATTTCATTTTTGTCCCATCCCTTTAATGCTTCAATATCCCACTGTTGGTGTCCCTTTTATCCCGTGGCGAGTTGGCCGACGGGGAAGAGAAAGGAAGATCCACGTCTCGCTTGCGCATCCAACCCGGGCTTGAATTCGGCGCAAACGGGTCCGGATCGCTGCTTTTGCCTGACGCCAACGGGGCAGGGCGAAGGCGCGCTCGGCGGGCGCTCTCCGCCAGCTGGTTGGAGGGAGCGGAGAGGGGGCTGGGGAGGGGCGGGGAGGGGAGGGGAGGGCTGGAGAGCCGCGTTGGAAGCTTCCGTTCCCGCTTGCCTTTCCTCGCCACTCGTTGCGGCCGCGTCCACGCCAGCCGCCCATGGAGCGCTGAACTGGGCTCGGAGAGCGCGCCGTCGGGTGGGCTTCCCCGCAAATACCCACCCCCGCCCCATGGACGAGGCGAGCCCCTTGTCCCCCAAGGCCAACGCGTTCAGCATCGCTTCTTTGATTGCAGCCGTCGAACCCGCCAGCGAGGAGGAGGAGGAGGAGGAGGAGGAAGAGGAGGAGGAGGAGGAGGGGGAGGAGAAGGAGGAAGAAGAAGAGGAAGAACCTGCGCTCGACTGTCAGCCCGGCACCGCCTTCGCCGGCGGGAGGCTTCGCAAACCTTACCACCACCCCGCCGCCGCCGCCTCCCGGAGAAGGATGCATTTCAGCGCTGTCACCCGAGACATGGAAGGTAAGTCGGCGAGAGTGGGGGTGGAAAAAAAAAATCACGGCCGGGGGTACGTGCGCGGGTCTGAACTCTGAGGCTGCTTTGCTCTCCGCCGCCCCTCTAGGGACCACCCTCCCCCGCCGAGATTCGGGCGAAGGGGATTGAATGGGGGAAGAAATCCCCCCCCTCCTTAACCCACCCACCCCCTCTTTAAATCTGCCTGCTCATTCGCCCTAAACTCAAATAATCATCTTTATTTATTGATTAGCCCTCGGGCCATATCAAAGTGCAAAGTTCCAGAAGCAATTATTACAAAAATTTGCTAGAAACAATTTCAAATGAAATTGGAATAGGACTAAAACACGATTTAAAATGTGTTCATTAAACTCAAACGAGGAACCTAAACTCCCTCTGGTTAAAGACGCTCCCCTAAGGCTGCTCCCCGCTTCTGTAAAACGAACCCCTCCCTTCCAGTTGAACTAAAGGGAGGGGGGGTGGAGGGTCTCCGAATAAGCCGGCTTTTCGGGGGCTCTTGTCCTCCAAGCCAACGCGGGATGGAGGCGCAGGAATCCTAAAGGGCGCCAGCGCCAGCTGTCCAGCGAGCCACGCCGGTTTTCCCCCAGCCCGGCGCCCTTAGGATGTCCTCGGCTGCCGTCCTTTTCGACCGGGAGCTGAAATCCAACCGCCTTCCAAAAAACACGGAATCGGGACACTTACGATCAAGGCTTAGCCGGCCTGAGTTGGAGGGGTCGTGGGACCCCAAATCTCCTCTTTCTTCTTCTCCTTCTTCTCCTTCTCCTTCTCCTTCATCTTCTTCTTCCTCTCCCTCTTCTTCTTCCTCCTCTTCTTCCTCCTCCTCCTCCTCCTCTTCTTCTTCTTCTTCCTCTTTCCTCTTCTTCTGTTTCTCCTTCTGCCCCCCCCCTCCTCCTCCTCCTACCTTTTTCCAACCGCGGTTGTGTGGTCTCAAAGGCGCATCCCTAAGGAACACCCCCCAGAATTAGCAACCTGAAAGATCCGTTCCCTGTAAATCCGTGGATCCGAAACTTCAGGTGGCCGGGATCCAGGCAAGGTGCAGAGAACGAAGGAGTCAAAGTTGGCTTGTTTTCGGATGAACCCCAGATTGTCTCTCTGCGTCCTCCCTCTTCAGGCATCCAGAAAAGCTGGGTTTGAAATAGTTTGGGGGGGGGGAAGGGAGACGTTGCCCCCCCCCTCGCTGCCCCATTGATCCCCCACGGTTTCGTTGACAGGTCTATGGGCCTGGGTCTCTTTTTAGGACTCACCAAATGAGCCCACCCGGACACCAGATGCCAGCCGCGGCTTCATTCACACAAGCAGAGGAGTTGAAATCTCCGGTCGAGCGTAGTCCACGATCGCTACGGCTTAGTGTGTTGGGTCAGCCTAGAAAAAGTCGGCTCAGGCCAGTTGGGAGTAAGTCCGCTGGGCAAGTCCTGCTGTTACTGTTTAAGCAAGCGGGATTGTCTGAGTAAACCTTTAGTTAAGGTTTAGTTAGTTGAGTACCGCGTTGTCTCTAAATAATCGGAATAGAAACCCAGAGACTTTTATATCAAAGGATTCTCTCCTTAGTTTCCGAGGAGTAAATTCTCCACTGGGACACCTCCCGAACAGAAATAGCTATCTAACTGGGATGCAAACATTGAATATTTTTCTCCAGGGGCGTCTCTTCCAATGGGGGAAACAACCCAGAAGCTACGATTAAGCTCAAGAACTGGAGATAAAGCTAAGAGAAGCTGTTAACTCTTTTAATGACAGCTTCCTGTCAATTAGCGAGCTTGCCACCGAGCTGTAGAGTTCCAGGGCAAACTCGCGTGTCTGTGGGTCTGCGTGGAGAGGGGAAGGGGTGGTATGCCGCGTGTCAGAGGCCAGGAATACCCCGGATTCACACAATATACTTTGGGTCCTTTAGCTCCTGGGGAGAACTCCCGAACTATAAAGTGGTTTAAAGTGAGATTTAAAAAAAAACAACAACCCTAGTCTAAGACACTTTTTAAATCGATGAGTTGCTAAACCATGGTTAATCAAAATCTGGGATGAAGAATCACAAAGGTTTTGCTCTTCAGCCGCAGGGTGTGATCCTTTTCTCTCTTTCTCCCCTCTTTTTTAAAGGGACTATTTCTTTTAAGAGAGGCGAAAATGGCTTGTTTTTTTTCCCCCTGTGCAGGACAAAATAAAAAAGAAAACCAACTTCCGTGCGTTTGTCTTAGGCTGGATTTAGAGACCCACAGATGGGTCTCTAAATGGCATTAATTACCCACAAAGTCGAGTTTCAGACTTAATTAAGCAAGCCAAACAGGTTAGCAGCCTTTTGTGTGTTGCCCAGCTCTGTTCTTATAGAACCACAGATTTAAAAAAAAAAAAAATACATTTTTTTTTTAGCTCAGCGGGCCAAGCTTTGCAGTTATTTAAGCGTCCCTGGATCTTGCCCACCCTAAAACTCTGGTTTTGAATAAGCCACGATTTCATGAATTCATCCAAGCGCTTTTTGGGACTAACGCTGTCACAACTGAAGCAGTGGCCAAAATGTCGCACATAAGCACCGCTCCTCTCCAAAATAAAAATTGAATACAGTTCTCCTTAAAAGTGTGCGGGTGACTTAGGAAGTATTTATTTATTTATTTATTTATTTATTTGTTTATTTATTTATTTATTTGTTTATTTATTTATTTATTTATTTTTAATGTCTTCAACTCAGTAAGAGGAGGAGGAGGCAGGGTAGATGGTGAATTCAAGTCCCTTCTTAGCTGTGAAAGGACGACTGGGTGACTTTGGGCCATTCACCAGGAGAAGTGACTTCTAGTCCTGCCTTAGCCAGGCAAGCCACTTTGGGTATGCTCGGACCAGTCAGTCTCTCTCAGCCCCAACCTACTTAGCAGGGTTGTTGTTGGGGGAAAGTAGGATGAAAGTGTCATGGATACATTCACCGCCTTATTTGTAGTAAATAATAAAAAGGCAGGATACAAATAATTAATCAGTTCACGATTTACAGAGTGCAGAAAGAGATGAAAAGGAATAAAATGGGAAGGAATGACACCATCGTATAGACAAATATTTTACGCGTGTAAAATAACATTGTGGCTCCCTTTGAAAGGACAAAGAAAGCAAAGTCTCGCCTTGACGGCTGACCCAGGCCTTAGAAAAACCAAAATATTTCTCTGAACTGGAGAACAGCGGAGAAGCCCGCAAGGGTTTTGACCTAAATATTTGTCCCAAATATTTGCGATGGGGGTCGAGAGGCTGTGGCTATCAAAGGAAGAAAAAAAAAAATCCTGCAAATTAGGCGCTGGGAAAAAAAAAAAAACAACCCTCCTAACCGAGCGCAGAATAGCGTTGGAGCATTTGGAAGAAGAACGGAGGGTGGGAAGGGAAAATAAACAGCAGGGCCTGGCCTGAATTTTATTCACTTCTTTCTATCTAAAGGGTTCTTTGGCTTGGGTCGAGATCCTTTAAAATGTCCCAGACTGGTTCAGGAAAAAAAATCCCCTCTCCCTCCCTCCCTCCCTCCCCCTCTCTCTTTCTCTCTCTCTCTCACACACACACAAAACATAGAAACATACCCCTCTCTATTACCTGTCTGTCTGTCTATCCTAATTATGTATGTATGTATGTATGTATGTATGTATGTATCTATCTATCTATCTATCTATCTATCTATCTGAGTTGGAGGGGACCTTGGAGGTCATCTAGTCCAACCCCCTGCTCACGCAGGAGACCTGTACTAGAGATTCGAGCCACAGAACTGCCAACCTTTCTGATCGACAAGCTCAGCCACTTGAGCCACCTAGTCAACCATCTATCTATCTATCTATCTATCTATCTATCTATCTATCTATCTAAATTCACCTATCTATCTATCTATATCTAAATTCATCTATCTATCTAAATTCACCTATCTAAATTCATCTATCTATCTAAATTCATCTATCTATCTATCTATCTATCTATATCTAAATTCATCTATCTATCTAAATTCACCTATCTAAATTCATCTATCTATCTATCTATCTAAATTCACCTATCTATCTATCTATCTATCTATATCTAAATTCATCTATCTATCTAAATTCATCTATCTATCTATCTACCTATATCTAAATTCATCTATCTATCTAAATTCATCTATCTATCTAAATTCACCTATCTAAATTCATCTATCTATCTATCTTATTTTTTTTTTAATTTGATTTATATGCCGCCCTTCTCCGGAGACTCAGGGCGGCTTACAATGCGTTAAGCAATAGCCTTCATTCTTTTGTATATTTTATACAAAGTCAGCTTATTGCCCCCACAAACTGGGTCCTCATTTCACCTACCTTAGAAAGGATGGAAGGCTGAGTCAACCTTGAGCCTTGGAGAGATTCGAACCAGCAGAAATTGCAGGCAGCTGTGTTAATGACAGGGTGCATTAAACCACTGTATTATCAAGGCTCTATCTATCTATCTATCTATCTATCTATCTATCTATCTATCTATCTATCTATCTAAATTCATCTATTTATCTACCTATCTACCTACCTGTTCTAATTACTGCACCTACTGTTGCAAATAACCCTAAAAGTCGACACCCACTTAATGGCACATAATCAACAACAACAACAATAATAATCAAAAGCTCTCGGCCTTATTCTCTCGCATAATAAATAGCGACGGTATCAAAAGTTTAACCGCGGGAAGTCAAGGAAATTATGGCGCCTCCGCCGCCCATGTCAAATCGCGGAGCCTTTGCCTGAAAACGCAAACTCTCTAGCTCGCCAGCGGGTTTCAAGGGCTTTCGAGGGGAAACCGCGGTAGGAAATTATTGGACAGGGGTGGGGGGTGGCGAGGGGAGCTGGAAGCATGTATGGAAAAACTCTTGGCTCGTTTCCTCGTTCCCCCCCCACTCCACCCCGCCTTATCTATTTGACATTAAAATAAAACGGAGGATGGCTCGCGCGTTCTCCTCTCCCGCTGCAAATCTCCAAAGGCGAACCAAATTTTTCTCCTTCTCCAGAACGAGAAATAAATCCCATCCAAATTCCTCTGGAGTCCGTCCTTCCAGGGCAGGCATTTCGCTCCGTATTCCAAGGCTCCGATCGCCCCGATTATAGATCGCCCGGAGCTTAAACGCCGGCTGGGGCGCGAGACCAGCGGGGGTGTCTTCACAATGAGGCTCCTTCTGAATTCTGTTCAGGTCCCCTTTCGGAAGGGGACCTCGTTCGGTCTCTAGCCTCGGCCCAACCGGGCAGGGTTAGAGTGGGTGGGTGGGTGGGTGGGGGCATGGAGAAGATCTGGACAAGGCCAGTGTGAAGGGTTGCGAGATAGGCGCCCCCCTCCCCCGTTCCTACTTCTTGCTGGTGGAAGCCAAATTACTCCGGCAGAAAGGGCGAACGGGAGAACAGGAGCTCTAAACAGATTGTCAATAACCCCTAGATAGAGAAAGGGTGGGGGGGATAGATAGATAGATAGATAGATAGATAGATAGATAGATAGATAACCATAGATAGATAGAGAGAGAGAGAGATACCATAGAGAGGTAGGTAGGTAGGTAGATACCGTAGATAGATAGATAGATAGATAGATAGATAGATAGATAGATAGATAGATAGATAGATAGATAGATAGATAGATAACCATAGATAGAGAGAGAGAGAGATATACCATAGAGAGGTAGGTAGGTAGGTAGGTAGATACCATAGATAGATAGATAGATAGATAGATAGATAGATAGATAGATAGATAGATACCATAGAGAGGTAGGTAGGTAGGTAGGTAGATAGATACTATAGATAGATAGATAGATAGATAGATAGATAGATAGATAGATGAGAGAGAGAGAGAGAGAGAGAGAGAGAGAGAGAGAGAGAGAGAGAGATGGATGAACGTTAGAAGCCAACCCACCCCCTTCTTTTCGCCCGAAACCGAATTGCTTTCCTCGTCAAACATTCCCGGGGTGGGGGCGGTTTACCTGCAAAGGTGGGTGCTACCCATCCCCTTCCCGCTCCGTCTTATCTCAGAGGAAGGCGGGGAGGAAAAAGCGAAAATCAAATCAGAACCGGTTTGGCGGCGGCCTCGGGGACACCCGGCGAGGCAGCCTGGTAGCCAAGCCGGGAGAAAAAGAAGCGAACAAGGTTTGGGGGAGTGGGGGAACCAGCCTCGCCCGTCGGCGGCTGCGAGCACATTGTTGGCCGCCTCCTCGCCTGCTGCTCCCCTCCAGGCTTGGGAGGCCCGAGAGAAAGGAAGAGGAGGAGAGGGGCGGGAGAAGCTCCTTGCCGCTGCTGGCGCTCGGAGGGAAGGAGAGCAGCCAAAGAGCCGCGGTGCGCGCTCCCTGGGAAGAGGCAAAAGGCACGCCGCCGCCGCCGCTCCCTCCCTCCCCTTTCCCCGCGTGGGAACGCGCCCTGGAAGCAGGAGGAGCGCGCCTCGGCTGGCCAAACCAAGGCTGAGTGGAGAAAAGGGGAGTCAACAGCGCGCAAACCCAGCCTTGGCTGCGCGCAAGGACTGTTTTGGCTCCGCTCCAGGGAGAAGACCGTTCGGTTGGACGTGGGGAAGGGCAGGCCTTCCCCTCCCCTCCCCCTTCCTCCTTAACTTTAAGGGGGCGGGGGAGAAAGAAAGAAGAGGAGGGGGGTGGAGAAGAAGGGGGGAGCGCGCGCGCGGGGGTGGGTGGGACGTGCGCGCTCCAGGCTCGAACTTGGCCGAGCGCAAAAACGGGGCCGGAGGAGAGCGCAAAGAGGCAGCCGCTTGCTCGCGCGTTCCCAGGGCGCGCACGCGGCTGGCCGGCTGGCTGGCTGGCGGTTCGGGGGTGCTATAAGTGGAGGCGGGCCACGACGGGGCGGCCCAGAGCCCAGCGGGAGGGAGGGAGGGAAGAAGGCAGGCGGGCAGGCGAGGGAGCCAGGCCGGCCGGCTGCGCTTGGGTGCCCTCTCCGCCCTCCTCCTCCTCCTCTTCCTCCTCCTCCTCCTCCTCCGCTGCTCACACTCTCTCTCTTTCTCCCTCTCTCCCTCTGACTCTTCTTCCTCGCCGCCTGCCTGGAATGATCTCAGCCGTCTCCAGCCCGTGGCTCACGCAGCTCTCCCATTTTTGCGATGTTGCAGCTTTCACCGCCAACAGCCTGAGCAGCCTCAACTCGGCCGCGGCCGCCGCGGCGGGCTACCCTCACCTCCCGCCCTCCCCGGCCGGAGAGACTTACGGCCAACATGAGCCGCCCCACTACGACCCCTGCTCGGCCCAGCCGCCGTCTCACCACCCGCCGACCCAGCAGCAGCAGCAGCACCATCAACAACCGCCGCACCGCCACCACGGCCAGGCGCAACACGGCGGCTACTCCTTCGCGCCCGGAGCGGCGGCCAACAACAACCCTCCACTCCCGGTGAGCTCCGAGGCTCCCGAAGGCGGCGGGGGGCGGCGGTGGAGGAGGAGGAGGAGGCGGTGGAGGAGGAGGAGGAGGAAGCAGCGGACCGGGCTCCGGCTCTGGAGGATCGGGCCCGGCCTCGACCAAGGCTCCGGTCAAGAAGAACCCCAAAGTGGCCAACATCAGCGTCCAGTTGGAGATGAAAGCGCTGTGGGACGAATTCAATCAACTGGGCACCGAAATGATCGTCACCAAAGCCGGCAGGTTAGAAGCCCCCCTCCCTCCCTTCCTCAGTGGGTCTCTCTAAAGCAGAGGCGTGGGGTGGGTTGCGAGTTTCTTTTTTGAGGGTGGAGGGAAAGAAACTCTACTCCCCTGGTGTTTGGAGCTGGGGAGGCGACTCAACTCCCCCTCCTTGCGCGTTTCCCAGGCCTCGCTGCGCCGCCTGTGCGCCAAAGCCAGGGATAATTTGGGGGGCAGCGAGGTGGGGGTTTGTTGCCCGCCTTGCGCGCCTGCTCTCTCTTGCGAGGACTCGGCCGACTTTTTGCGCATCTTTTTCCCATGAATTTTGGGGGGGGAGGCTGCGGGGGGGGGAGGCGGAAAAGTCTGTTGGGGTGCCATGTTAATTTGCTGCGGGGAAAACGTCGCGAACGGCTTTGGATCAGGGATGGGGAAACGTTTGGATGCCAAATGCTGACGGAGTTCGCCTTACTGTTTAATCCTCCGCTGCTTTTTGCTCCCGAATAAAGTGGGGGCGACGTGTAGCCGACCGTCCTTTGTAGAATGACTGGAAACACAGAGAGAAAGAGAGAAGAGAGACACACACAGAGAGAAGAGACAGAGAGAGAGACAGAGAGAGGAGAGAAAGAAAATAGAGAGAGAGAAAGAGACAAGGAGAGAGAGACAGAAGAGAGAGAAGAGAGAGAGACAGAGAAGCGAGAGAAAGAGAGACAGAGAGAGGAGAGAAAGAAAATAGAGAGACAGAAAGAGAAAGAGAAGAGAGAGAAAAGAAAGAGAAGAGGAAGAGAGAGACAGAAAGAGAGAAGAGAAAGAAGAGAGAGAGGAGGGAGAGAGAGGAGGGAGAGAAGAGAGAGACAGAAAGAGAGAGAAGAGAGAGGAGAGAAGAGAGAGAGAAGAAAGAGAAAGATTGTGATTTTATTAATGCAAGAAACATTGAAAAGTGAATTCCTAGCCCATGCCCGATCTCGCATGCTTTTTTCCTACCTCCTTAAGGCCTCCTTCTATTGCAATGATTTCCCTCACACTTCCCACTTTTCTGTTCGTAAAGCCCCTATTTTGTTTTCCTTAAACTCGGGTCCGACTCTCAGAGTAGGTACAAGCTGGAGCAAAAATAAATAAATAAATAAATAAATAAATAAATAAATAAATAAATCACTTTTCGGGGACACACACACGATCGAAAGCGGGTCTGGTTGCAGGAAATGAAAAATGTAACCGAAGCCGGGGTCAGTAATCAGAAGAGGAATAATTAGCTGTGTTGGCTCGTGGCGATAAGTGATCAGTTCATTAAGAGTAAGGGAAATATCGCCGGAACCTCAGGTTTCAAAAAACCTGTTTTTAGTCCTACTAACTCGCCGGTGTCCAGCCAGGCCTCCAGCGTCCATGCAAGTCACCTCTTCGTCCTTCCCCCTGGCTGGGGATGATGGGGGTTGCCTCTGACACATCTAGAGAGTCGGCCTTGGGGGAAAGTGTAAGGGAGGGGGTGTGTTTTCAAACCCACCAGTGCAAATTTTTCGCGTGTGGTTTATTTTGCGAGGAAGGGGGTTTGGAAGCGGGGATGCCTTTGAATGAATTGCTCTGAAGTTCAAGGGGGCTCAGGGTTTTAGACTGGGTTTCCCAGCTTGCTTGCTTCCTTTTTTCCTTCCTCCTTTCCTTCCCTTCTTTTCCTTCCTTCCTTCCCTTTTGTTTCCTTTTCTTTCTTCTTTCTTTCCTTCCCTTTTGTTTCCTTTCCTTTCTTCTTTCTTTCCTTCCTCCCTTCCTTTCCTTTCTTTTCCTCTTTCCCCTCTCCTCCTCTCCTCTCCTTTCCTTTCCTTCTCTTCTCTTCCCTCCTATTTTGCTTCCTTTCCTTTCCTTTCCTTTCCTTTCCTCCCTCCCCGAATGGAGCTTTATTGAAAAAGCCGGAGCGCAGATGATTTTTGACCGAATGGAATTGCCCCCAACTGGTTGGGCCGCTCCGGTTCTTAGCCATGCAAAGCTCCCGGGCAGAATCGTTCCCGTATTTAGCCCCCCCTCACCCCCCCCACCCAAAAAAAGGGAGGAGGAGACGGGAAAAAAAGAGCAACATTAACAATGAAATCCAGGGCCGGGAAGAGAGGAGGGGGGCGTGAAAAACCAATAAGCCACAGATTCCGTGACTCACTCCCCGTTTATGTTCCTGCCTCTTGCAAAACTTTTCGCCTCCTTTCCGGAGGGAAGTTTTGGTGACGCTTTTCAAGCCACGGCTGGCCTGGAAACCGTCAATAAAAACCCTCAAATTTTGGGAGGAGGGAGGGAATCCAAAGCCAGCCCCCGTCCCCAAGACAATCACAACCTGCTTAATTAATTCGTAGCCTTTCCCTGCCCCTCTCCTCCCGCAAGAGAAAATATTACTATAGTTAGGAATGGGGCCGAGCAAGGATTTAGAAGAAAATGGCCACCAATCAATTTCACCTATTTGATATAAATAAATAGTGTTGGAAACCTGACATTTAATATAAACTTAAATGTATATGTGTGTGTGTTTGTGTGTACGTGTGTACGTGTGTACGAAAATTGTGTGTGTGTACATATGTACGCATTTAAAATAAATATGTACCTATGTGTGGGGATAATTATATGAAAGCAGATATATGTGTTTAATATTTTATATGTGTGTGTATGTATACTTGTCTGCGTGTGTACGAAAACGTGTGTGTGTATATATACATACACATTTAAAATAAGTATATATTTTATACATAGATATATGTGTATCTATGCACGCACATCATGGAAGTCTGCGCATGTATATATATTATACATATACATACACACACAATTTAAAAGCTCGTGTGTGTTTTATCTGCGTGTTTTGTTTATGTATGTATAAAAGCGTGCGTACATATCTTTGCGTTTGTGTGTACGTTTTAAACGGTGTGCCTGCGTGTATGGATGAAAGCACGCGGCTCTATATACATTTTAAAGCATGCGCGAATGCAGAATTTGTCCCTGGACGCTCGCATATAATACCCGCACACATTATTAATTCTTTCCCTTCCCCACCCCAGAAAAATTATTGATATTTGGATTCCACTTACGCTTCCCTTTGAAACGTTTTGCTTTGTTAATTTTTTTTCTAGTAAACCCAACGCGATGAATGACGCTCCCCGTTAGGAAAGGAGCCTGTTTGAGGATTTATATATATATATAAAATTTATATATATATATATATATATATATATATATATATATATATATATATATATATATATATAGAGAGAGAGAGAGAGAGAGAGAGAGAGAGAGAGAGAGAGAGAGAGAAAGAAGAAGAAGAAGAAGAAGAAGAAGAAGAAGAAGAAGAAGAAGAAGAAGGGAGGGGAGAGAGAGAGAGAGAGAGAGAGGGAGGGAGGGAGGGAGAGAGAGGGGGGAGAGAGAGAGAATTTATATATATATATATATATATATATATATATATATATATATATATATATATATATATATATATATATATATATATATATAAAAGGAGATGATAAAAAATGAAAACGCGGCTTTGGGTTAAAGGTTGAAAAATATATTGCTGGCCCTCTTAAATGCAAGTGAAAAATCTAGGCGTGCTTTCCTATTGAAAGCAACCTCTTTTTTTTTTTTTTTTTTGCAACAAACCTCTTTAGAAAAATCGCTCTATATAGGCCTCTTAAAAGCTGGGAAGGGGCTGCAGAAAAATATCCTCCGAAAACGCCAATTCGCATTTCATTTAAAAAAAATAAAAGAAACGGACCGGGACTGAATTGAAACCAAAATCGATCGTGTTGCTATCCAAATTTTGCTGGGGGGGGAGGGGGCGGAATAAAATAGAAATAGCCCCCCCCCCACTTTCTCCTCTGTGTGTCCATGCCTTTATTTCCCCTTCATTTTAAAGGAAAAATCATATAAATCTGGAATTAAAGTGTGGAGATCCAGCCGACCCTTTGTACGCCTAATGGTTTGTGGCCGCGCGGACTTGTAACTAAAGTAAAGGAGATTATTTGTAGCTCAGGGTTGACACGAAGGAGTCCTTGGTGCTCTCTGAGCTTGTTGGTTTTCTTGCAGGCGTTTCATGACCCAAATTAACCTGGTTTGGGCAATGAAACGCGTGCAAACGCGAGAAAACGTGGAGTTTTCTCTGTCGTTGGAAAGGAAGGGTTCGCAACTCAAGCGCGCCGCTGCGCTTTCTTTGCGGAGAGTTTGTCTCGATTAAAAAGGAGCGGAAAATAAAACGTTTTCGTGGACCTTAACGTCTTCCCCATGCCAGCTTTTCTGGGTGTAGTTTTCTAACTGATTTAAGGGCCGCGATCTAGCAGTAAACGAAGCCCCAAATCAGGGAATTTTCCACATAGTTGAGAATTTGCTATTTTATTTTATTTTACCCCGAGAGAGATGCGTCCTGATAAATTCTATATTTTTGCTTCCATATGCATATCCATATTCCTTGGATTTAAAAAAAAGGGGGCGATTTCACTACTATTCTTTACAGAAACCCCAAAAGTAATCCTCGTTGGATGTGCTGCATGGGTGAAGGTGTCCTAAAATACGTTTTCTGGAATAAATCGAGTTGCATTGCAGAGACCTATCCAGTCATAAACTAAAGTTTACCAACAGTAAGGATTTGGATTACCCAACATAGGAAGCCAAAGCCCCCTTCCCGTCACCCCCAGGGTTATAATTTCCCCATTTCTGACTCTAACAATACCACGGACCATCCCTAGAGGGCAGCACAGACCAGACCCATTGGCTCTATCCTCCTGCCCTCTAGAGGACACTCTGATTTTTGCAGCCAAGATTGCGGTAAGCAATCCATTTTTTTTTTCTTTTTGCTGGCTAGAGGACACTAGCCAGGCTTAGCTGAACCCAACTCAGTTTAGTGAAGAGACCCTGGCTTTGTACAACGCCCTCCCCCTCCCGTCTCCAGCTTTCTTCCAATCTGGCACTCTGTCTATAAAATGAGATTATAAATTCCTAAATGCCCGATATTGGGGTCCTGCAATTTGTAACGTGCAATCCCACAATGTACCAAGGGGGAATTATTTCAGTTTTTACCCTAGATTCACAAGAGGAACGTTTCCATGGGTCTGTGTATGAGAGAGAGAGACAGAGACAGAGACACACACAGAGAGACAGAGAGACACACAGAGAGAGAGAGAGACAGAGAGAGAGGGACAGAGAGAGATAGAGACACACAAAGAGAGACACACACACACAGAGAGAGAGAGAGACAGAGACAGACACCCACACACAGAGAATTTTCTATGAATCAGCCTGATGTCACCTATGTGTAAGTTGGGCGGTATATAAATTTGTATAATAATAATAATAATAATAATAATAATAATAATAATAATAATAATAATAATAATAATATAGGGCATCTGTTTCTTTTTATTTCAGCTTTAGAGGCTGCTGTAAACTGGAGAACAGTTACTGCAGCTTGTGTGAAGTTTTAAGAGTTGGGGGTCGTTTCCCCATCTCCTGCTCCCTCCCCTTCACCCCATCTTCTCAAGGTTCTCCCCGGCTGGGTTATGAGAGAGAGAGGGAGGGAGGGAGGGAGGGAGAGAGAGAGAGAGAGAGAAGGAGAGAGAGGGAGGGGGAAGAGAGAGCGCGGATGGAAGGAACACCAATGGGCCTGATCCACCAGCGTCAAATAAATCATTTTCCTCGATAGGAATTTTTCTTCTGTCTCGCCTTCTAAATCCATAGCTTAAAGGTCTTCCGCAGAAATCCGCCTTTGGAGATTTTGAAAGCTAAAGGGGAAATCCAAGGCGCCCTTTCTCCATTCCCCCCTACCCCATCCACTACCACTTCGCTCTGGAAGGGGGCTCAGACTTTTTGAAAATTATGCCCTTAATTTTTCTGCATTCATAAAACACGGGGGGGGGGGGGAAATTGCTGTTTTTTCGCAAAAGGACAAAGGAATGGTTTGGTCAGGGGTGCAAATCCTAAACCGATACCGACACCGACCTTCGCGTTATGATAAACCCTATTCTCAGTATTATAAATATTCATGCACGATCAGGAAATTAAACATGAATCGCCGGATCATTATTTAAACTAAATCAATATAAGTCTCCCCTAAAGTTATCTTCTCTTGTTTTAACCGTGCACCCCTTTTCTGAGAAATAAATCTGGGGGGGGCTTGGAACCCTCCCCTCCCGGCTTAAAGTATGCAGCGAATTGCAGTTTTTTTAAAAAATAAATAAATAAATAAAAATAAATAAACATATTTCTATTGATTTATCCTATGTGCATAACCGCCTGTCTCACAAAAGCGCTTTCAAAGTCACCCCTCTCCCAAGAGGATTTAAAAAAAAAAAAAAAAACCTCCGAAAAAGTGTGGTGTTTTCTGGCAAGAAGAGCCGTCCCGTTTATTGATTCTATTTATATTTCGTGTATTTTATTTTATTTTATTTATTTATTTTTATTTGATTTA
>JAKOOJ010000044.1:2860264-3205264 GCA_022577455.1 Arizona elegans
AATTGTGATGAGAACTAGAAGCATTACTACCCATGTTTCCCCAAAAATAAGACCAGGTCTTATATTAATTTTTGCTCCAAAAGACGCATTAGAGCTTATTTTCTGGTTAGGTCTTATTTGGGGGAAAATATGGTACTAAATGCATCCATCTGGCTGACAATCTTAACTGGGCCTTATTTTGGGGGTAGGGCTTATATTATGCGCATCCTGAAAAATCATGCTACGTCTTATTTTCCAGTTGGGTCTTATTTTCGGGAAAACAGGGTAATACAATGGTGTGGATTTTTCAGGGGTGCCCATTTTCCAATGCTGCTTTCCTCTTTGTCAGTGGGTAAGGGATGGGCACCAGGGATGCCAAGCCAGTGAGAATTCCTTGATGAATTTATTTTAACTCCTTCCAACGATGTCAAAAAAGGATCCCTTAATTCAGAAGGCCAGGATGAGGAAGCCAAGAGTTTAAACTTGGGAGCTTAAGTTTAAAAAGTTGCTTCTTTATCTGTGGTGGGCAACCAAGTTTTTTATTCTGGTCTGCCATATAGATTCTGACTTAGTCAGTGGTGCTGGCTGGAATTCTTTTCCCAAATATGCTAAGTGCAGAATTAAGCAGCTAGAGAATTGTTGGGTGCTGTCTGAACTTGGTGGTTTTCTTGCAAACGTCTCATTACCCAACTAGGTAACATTATCAGTGCTAGAAGTAAGTGGGGCTTGCTCTCTATTTGTCTGCAAAAAAACTACCAAGCTCAGAAAGCACCAAAGACCCCTGAGCTACAAATAACCTCTTCTATTGGTAGTTAGAGGGACGTTGTGCCACTCAGTGGCTAAGGCACTGAGTTTGTCGATCGAAAGGTCGTCAGTTCAGCGGTTCGAATCCCTAGCGTCGCGTAACGGGGTGAGCTTCCGTGACTTGTCCCAGCTTCTGCCAACCTAGCAGTTCGAAAGCACGTAAAAAAAAAATGCAAGTAGAAAAATAGGGACCCCCCTTTGGTGGGAAGGGAACAGCGTTCCGTGCGCCTTTGGCATTGAGTCATGCCAGCCACATGACCACGGAGACGTCTTCGGACAGCGCTGGCTCTTCGGCCTCGAAACAGAGATGAGCACCGCCCCCTAGAGTTGGGAACGACTAGCACGTATGTGCGAGGGGAACTTTTACCTTTATTGGTAGTTAGACAATTGAGACTTACAGAGCGAAATCTGAAGTCCGTCAGATGGATGGTATCCATCTCCCAAGTCATGTTTTTTTAGACCAAGATGCTGAATCTGTAACCCGCCCTATGCATGCGTGCGCAACCCTCGCCCCCCCCCCCCCCGCTCTGGAGGCTGGGGACAGCAAAAAAGTCACTTCCTGTCCAACCGGGAGTTGGGAAATGGGCCATTTCAGGCCTCCGGAGGGCCTCTGAGGGGATGGGGAAGGCTGTTTTTGTCCTCCCCAGATGCATAGAGAGGATCTGGATCCAGGTGAGAAAGAAAAACAGGCCTTCCCCACCCCGCCCAGGCCCTCTGGAGGCAGGAAACAGCCTGTTTCCCTACTTCTGGTGGGCCCATAAGGCCCGAAAATCAGCTGGCCGGCGCAAGCATGCGCGCTGGGTTGCCCACTGATATGGCTATGTCATCACTGCTCTAGAAAGAGTGCAGAGAAGATCAACCAGGATGATGAGGGGACTGGAGACTAAAACATACGAAGAACGGTTGCAGGAACTGGGCATGGCTGGTCTAGTGAAGAGAAGGACCAGGGGAGACAGGATGGCAGTCTTCCAATATTGGAGGGGCTGCCACAGAGAGGAGGAAGGGGGTCAAGCTATCTTCCAAAGCACCCGAAGGCCAGACAAGGAACAATGGATGGAAACTGACCAAGGAGAGATTCAACCTAGAAATGAGGAGAATTTTTCTGACACTGAGAGCAATCAACTCATGGAATAGAAGTTGCCTTTGGAAGTTGTGGGAGTTTCATCACTGGAGGCTTTCAAGAAGAGGCTGCCATTTGTCAGAAATGGTGTGTAGGGTCTCCTGCATGGGCGGGAGCTGGACTAGATGACCTACAAGGTCCCTTCCAACTCTGCCAATTTGTTAATCTAACCGCCTTCCTACAAGGTTCCGATTTTCTAATCGCTCAATGCCACCTCCATTTCCTTTTCTTTGGAAATCTGTCCTCAAGCAGAGGACAGAATGGGGCTTTTCCAGATGCTCCTCCGTCCCTCTCAGCTGTCTCCTTTTCCTTCCGCAGGAGAATGTTCCCCACGTTCCAGGTGAAAATTTTCGGGATGGATCCCATGGCAGATTATATGCTCCTGATGGATTTTGTACCGGTGGATGACAAACGTTATAGGCAAGTATTGGAAGTCTTCTCTGGGGAGTGGAGAGCTCTGCAAAGGTTGCCGCATGCCTTGAATGGACGTAACCTTCGAGTAGGCGGCTGAGTGTCTTGCAAGGAACAGAAGGGGGGTGGAAATCACAAGTTACAACTAAATCCCCGGACTGTGAGGCCTGTCTCCTTTTTCCCAATGCTGGGGGTGCAAATTCCCCACCAAGGCAGGGATTGGAGGGATTCAGTACTGATTTTGCAGAATTGTGAGGGACAGTTTGGTCTGGTGGTTAAGGCAGCAGGCTAGAAACTGGGAGGCTGTGAGTTCTAGTTTCTACTTAGGCATGAAAGCCAGCTGGGTGACTTGGGGCCAATCACTAGGCGATGGTGAGTTCTAGCCCTGCCTTAAGCATGAAAGCCAGCTGGGTGACTTTGAGACAATCACTAGGTGATGGTGAGTTCTAGTCCTGCCTTAAGCATGAAAGCCAGCTGAGTGACTGTGGGCTAATCACTAGGCGATGGTGAGTTCTAGCCCTGCCTTAAGCATGAAAGCCAGCTGGGTGACTTTGAGACAATCACTAGGTGATGGTGAGTTCTAGTCCTGCCTTAAGCATGAAAGCCAGCTGGGTGACTTTGAGACAATCACTAGGTGATGGTGAGTTCTAGTCCTGCCTTACACACGAAAGCCAGCTGGGTGACTTTGAGCCAATCACTAGGCAATGATGAGTTCTAGTCCTGCCTTAAGCATGAAAGCCAGCTGAGTGACTTTGAGCCAATCACTAGGCGATGGTGAGTTCTAGTCCTGCCTTACACACGAAAGCCAGCTGAGTGACTGTGGGCTAATCACTAGGCGATGGTGAGTTCTAGCCCTGCCTTAAGCATGAAAGCCAGCTGGGTGACTTTGAGACAATCACTAGGTGATGGTGAGTTCTAGTCCTGCCTTAAGCATGAAAGCCAGCTGAGTGACTGTGGGCCAATCACTAGGCGATGGTGAGTTCTAGCCCTGCCTTAAGCATGAAAGCCAGCTGGGTGACTTTGAGACAATCACTAGGTGATGGTGAGTTCTAGTCCTGCCTTACACACGAAAGCCAGCTGAGTGACTGTGGGCCAATCACTAGGCGATGGTGAGTTCTAGCCCTGCCTTAAGCATGAAAGCCAGCTGGGTGACTTTGAGACAATCACTAGGTGATGGTGAGTTCTAGTCCTGCCTTAAGCATGAAAGCCAGCTGAGTGACTGTGGGCCAATCACTAGGCGATGGTGAGTTCTAGCCCTGCCTTAAGCATGAAAGCCAGCTGGGTGACTTTGAGACAATCACTAGGTGATGGTGAGTTCTAGTCCTGCCTTACTCACGAAAGCCAGCTGGGTGACTTTGAGCCAATCACTAGGCGATGATGAGTTCTAGCCCTGCCTTAAGCATGAAAGCCAGCTGAGTGACTTTGAGCCAATCACTAGGCGATGGTGAGTTCTAGTCCTGCCTTACACACGAAAGCCAGCTGAGTGACTGTGGGCTAATCACTAGGCGATGGTGAGTTCTAGCCCTGCCTTAAGCATGAAAGCCAGCTGGGTGACTTTGAGACAATCACTAGGTGATGGTGAGTTCTAGTCCTGCCTTAAGCATGAAAGCCAGCTGAGTGACTGTGGGCCAATCACTAGGCGATGGTGAGTTCTAGCCCTGCCTTAAGCATGAAAGCCAGCTGGGTGACTTTGAGACAATCACTAGGTGATGGTGAGTTCTAGTCCTGCCTTACACACGAAAGCCAGCTGAGTGACTGTGGGCTAATCACTAGGCGATGGTGAGTTCTAGCCCTGCCTTAAGCATGAAAGCCAGCTGGGTGACTTTGAGCCAATCACTAGGCGATGGTGAGTTCTAGTCCTGCCTTACACACAAAAGCCAGCTGAGTGACTGTGGGCTAATCACTAGGCGATGGTGAGTTCTAGCCCTGCCTTAAGCATGAAAGCCAGCTGGGTGACTTTGAGACAATCACTAGGTGATGGTGAGTTCTAGTCCTGCCTTAAGCATGAAAGCCAGCTGAGTGACTTTGAGCCAATCACTAGGCAATGGTGAGTTCTAGTCCTGCCTTAGACACGAAAACCAGCTGGGCGACTTTGAGCCAATCACTAGGCAATGGTGAGTTCTAGTCCTGCCTTAGACACGAAAACCAGCTGGGCGACTTTGAGCCAATCACTAGTTGATGGTGAGTCCTAGTCCTGCCTTAAGCATGAAAGCCAGCTGAGTGACTGTGGGCTAATCACTAGGCGATGGTGAGTTCTAGCCCTGCCTTAAGCATGAAAGCCAGCTGGGTGACTTTGAGACAATCACTAGGTGATGGTGAGTTCTAGTCCTGCCTTAAGCATGAAAGCCAGCTGAGTGACTGTGGGCCAATCACTAGGCGATGGTGAGTTCTAGCCCTGCCTTAAGCATGAAAGCCAGCTGGGTGACTTTGAGACAATCACTAGGTGATGGTGAGTTCTAGTCCTGCCTTACACACGAAAGCCAGCTGAGTGACTGTGGGCTAATCACTAGGCGATGGTGAGTTCTAGCCCTGCCTTAAGCATGAAAGCCAGCTGGGTGACTTTGAGACAATCACTAGGTGATGGTGAGTTCTAGTCCTGCCTTAAGCATGAAAGCCAGCTGAGTGACTTTGAGCCAATCACTAGGCAATGGTGAGTTCTAGTCCTGCCTTAGACACGAAAACCAGCTGGGCGACTTTGAGCCAATCACTAGGTGATGGTGAGTCCTAGTCCTGCCTTAGGCATGAAAACCAACTGGGTGACTTGGGGCCAATCACCAGGAGACAGTGACTTCTAGTCCTACCTTAGGCATGAAAGCCATATTGGCTGACTTTGGGCCAGTCCTGATCTCTCAGCAAAACCCACCTTTTACAAAGTTGTTGTTGTGGGGAAAATAGGAGGGGTAAGATGTGTTGAATATGTTCCCCGCCTTGGATTTTATTTGCCAAAATAATACAGGATATAAACAATAAAACCTTGTCCTCACTCCAGCCCAGCCCATTGTTTTAATCTATTCTGTTAACTAAGGAGAGGAGTTAAAAAAAAAAAAATTGACTTTTTGGAAACAAGGGGAAAAATACACTTCTAGCAGACAGTCATGGGAAGGGTTTAGTGGTGGCATTCAGCCGGTTCGGGCGAATCAGTAGTGGCGACCCAGCGCTATGCCATCCTATTTACCCACATTTTCTAAGCCATGTGCATGCGTGGAAGCTGCGCGCATAAGCAAAGTGCTTTTAGTGCACGGCAAACCAGTGGTAAAATTATGTGAAATCCACCCCTGGAAGGCTTGATTAATCTATGCTTTTCAGTGGGGGTGGGGGCTTCACTGGGTGGCATAATCCTCCCCCAGTGGCCCTCCTCCCTCTCCTCCCCCCTCCCCCCAACCCAAGTTTGTTCTTCCATGCTCCACTCCTTCCAGGCATTTCTCTCTCTCTCTCTCTCTCTCTCTCTCTCCAAAGCTCATCTCAAACTAACTGTCTTGCTTGGCCTTTGCTTCTTGCCAAGAAGCTGCAATTTAGGAGCAGGGAGCTAAATCTCAAATTTGTTGCTGGTTTTTTTTTTTTTTCTTTTTTTCCCTGAATCATTATTTTGTTTTGAGGCTTCAGTCATTTGTCAGCGATTATCTCCAATTTTGTTCTCAGTTTAAAAGCAAGAATGCCTTTGAGCCATTTTTTAAACAGGTTTAGTAGAGATCTTTCCTTTCTCTCTTTCTCTCTTTCTTTTTCTTTCTTGTTTCTCTCTCTCTTTCTTATTTCTTTTTCTTTCTTTCTCTTTCTTTCTCTTTTTTTCTTTCTCATTTCTCTTATTTCTTTCTCTTTCTCTTTCTTTCTTGTTTCTCTCTTATTTCTTTCTCTCTCTCTCTCTTCCTTTCTCTTTCTCTCTTTCTTTTTCTTTTTCTTTCTTGTTTCTCTCTCTCTCTTATTTCTTTCTTTCTTATTTCTTTCTTTCTCTTTCTTTCTCTCTCTCTCTCTTTCTTTCTTGTTTCTCTCTTATTTCTTTCTCTTTCTTTCTCTCTCTCTTCCTTTCTCTTTCTCTCTTTCTTTTTCTTTTTCTTTCTTGTTTCCCTCTCTCTCTCTCTTATTTCTTTCTTTCTTCTTTCTTTCTTTCTCTCTCTTTTTCTTATTTCTTTCTCTTTCTCTTTTTTTTTCTTTCTTTCTCTCTCTCTCCTCCCCCCCCCCTCCATCCTTCCTTCCCTCCCACTTTACCTACCAACTGTGCACTCTCCACATGTGCTGGACTCCAGTTCCCATAATTCCCAGCATTATGTGGGGTATTAACTTGTGGAAAGTTCATTCAAATTCACATTCACATTCACATTCACATTTTCTTTTTCTTTTTTTTTCTCCCTTTTTTTTTCTTTCTTTCTTTCCTTTCCTTTCCTTTTCTTTCTGCCTGCCTGTCTTAATTTCTGTCTTTTCCTTTTTTTTCCTTTTTTTTTCTCTCTTTCTCTTTCCTCCCTCCCTCCCTCCCTCCCACTTTACCTACCAACTTTGCACTCTCCACATGTGCTGGACTCCAGTTCCCATAATTCCCAGCACTATGTGAGGGTATTCAGTGGGGGGAAAGTTCATTCATAGTCACGTTCACACATCATTCTTAACCCAGCTATGAACTTCAGCTATTTTTCTGGGCATACCTGATTCCTTAAACTCGTCAAACACGCAGGCTTCACACGACCCTCAGACAGTCGAATATCATTTGGGGTTCATGTGTCCTGTGAACACATCCACCACCTCTTAAACTGACCCGCTTGAGGGTGACTGATAACTCCAGCCAAAATCGAGCGTACTCTATATGAAAAGAGGAGAATATTCGTAGAATTGTGCTGCTGGTGATTCCTCCCCATCCCCATTGTTTTGGGAAATCTGTCGGTATCGCTTCTTGCACAACCAGGGATCCATCTCCCACCTGCCTTGCTCAAACACGCAAGCACATGTGTGCACACACATACACAATTCTCTCTGGAACAACCCTAGCATTTGTAGGTTTCTTTATTGATTAAATATGAATGTCGTCCATCTCACTCTCCAAAGTGACTCCAAGCAAGGTGTCCGAAGACGTCTCCGTGGTCATGTGGCCGGCATGACTCAACGCCAAAGGTGCACGGAACGCTGTTCTCTTCCCACCAAAGGTGGTTCCTATTTTTCTACTTGCATTTTTTTCACGTGCTTTCGAACTGCTAGGTTGGCAGAAGCTGGGACAAGTCACGGAAACTCACCCCGTTACACGACACTAGGGATTCGAACCGCTGAACTGCTGACCTTTCGATCGACAAGCTCAGCGTCTTAGCCACTGAGTCACAGCATCCCCCTCATACCAGGTGGAAAACTACAAAACACTCTCAAACCAAGATCCACACCTAGGATTCCAAGGATAAAGAAAAAAACTGAAATACACGTCTGACAGAGTTATTGTCAACCTTTCGATCGACAAGCTCAGCGTCTTAGTCACTGAGCCACTGCGTCCCTTTACTGTAAGCATCTTACAGTATAGTTTAAAAGCATAAATATAAAACCATGGAGATGGACAATGATGAAAGGAACTTAAATGAATTAAAAACTAAGAGCACAGACAGATAATTACTGCCTGTTTTCCACCACCCCTCCTTGACAGCCCAACATTCAGGGGAGGGGGGAAATCACAATGACCTCATGGGTGAGAATCCACAATGACCTCATGGGTGTCGGGATGATGTCATCGCCTGCAGGACCCCAGTTATGATGTTACTCTCCCCTTCCTCTGCCCACTGCCCTTTGCAGAAACCTCCAAGCTCCTTGCTTGCATGCTGACAAAGAGGTAAATATTTCGGCAACGTCCCGCAGGGCCTCAAATATGTTTGCTTGTCAAAAGGAAACGGGATCTATTGCATGCAAGAAAGAGGATTTTTGCCTGAGGCGCCCCACCTTCCTTCTTGCTCGATTCCTCATTTGTTTCTGTTCAGCCTTCATTGGGCGCCTCCACCCTTCACCCGAAACCTGCTTTTTCAAGACACCCTTGGCTTGAGAAGTCTAGAATCTCCTCGGGGGTCCGATGCCGGGCACTGGGGTTGGATAGTAGGGAGCCAGCATGCCCCAGATGCCAAGGGAACTGTCCTGACCGAGGTGGCTTCTCCGTGCAACCACAATGTGGTCATTAATCCAGCGTGTTGGGTTTACGTCATATCTGGGCTGTTGTAGGAGATGACAAGGCTGAGCCTGAAAAGGGTGGGGGGGGTGTCAAACATGTCATAAGTCACGAGTCCTTGCTCCCATAAGAGATCTAACTCCAGCCCACTTTGAATGCCTCTTTTATCCCCGGCTCATTTCCGTTAACGGCCAATTGGCCAGATTCTTCTTCTTCTTCCTCCTCCTCCTCCTCCTCCTCCTCCGCCTCCTCTTCTTCTCCTCCTCCTCCTCCTCTTTCCCTTCCTCCTCCTTCTTCCTCCTCCTCTTCCTCTCCTCCTCCTCTTCCTCTTCTCCTTTTCTTCCTCCTTCTTTTCCTCCTCCTCCTCTCCCCTTCTTCTACTACTTCTTCTTCTTCTCTTTCTTCCTCTTCCTCCTCCTCCTCCTCTCCTCCCCCTCCTCCCCCTCCCCCTTCTTCTTCTACTACTACTTCTTCTTCACCTTCTTCCTCTTCCTCCTCCTCCTCCTCTTCCTCCTTCCCCTTCTTCTTCTTCTTCTTTCTCTTCCTCTTCCCCTCCTTCTCCTTCCCCTTCTTCTTCTTCTTCTCCTACTCCTTCTCCTCCTTCTCCTCCTCCTCCTCTTCCTCCTCCTCCTCTTCCTCTCCTCCTCCTCTTCCTCTTCTCCTTCTCCTTCTCCTCCTCCTCCTCCTCCTCCTTCTTTTCTTCCTCCTCCTCTCCCTTCTTCTTCTTCTCCTTCTTCTTCTCCTTCTTCCTCTTCCTCCTCCTCCTCCTCCTCTTCCTCCTCCTCGTCCTCCTCCCTAAGAAAAAAATGACTTTGGGCTGGTTTTTCACACTGAACAGTGAAAAAACAGTGAGCCCAGAATTTATGTGGCTAAGTGAAAACGTTTGTTAAGTGACGTTTGCCCCATATTACGACTTTTCTTGCCCTCGTTGTTCTGTGAATCGTTGCACTTGTTAGCTTGGTTGCTAAGTGAACCTGGCTTCCTTGTCGGAAGGAAGGATGACCGGGGAGATCAAAGAGCCTGGGTTAGATCTCCTAAATCTGCCAACTTTTTGGGTTTTTTCCCCCCACCCCACTGTCCAGGTCAAATTTACGTCTGTGGGATTTCCTGGTGGTCTCCTTTCCAACCCTTGTGAGTCATATCAATTCCTGATTGGTGGTTGTTGTTTTTTTCTTAACTTCTCCACAGGTATGCATTTCACAGTTCCTCCTGGCTGGTCGCTGGCAAAGCAGACCCTGCCACGCCGGGGAGAGTGCACTATCACCCGGATTCTCCTGCAAGAGGAGCCCAGTGGATGAAGCAGATTGTGTCCTTTGATAAGTTGAAGCTGACGAACAATTTATTGGATGACAATGGGCATGTAAGTGGTCGCTGGGAAAGGGAGAACCAGGGGCACCTGGGCAGGAGATGAATATTCCCACTAGCAGTACCAACATCACCATTTATTTCATCAGTTTAGATGCACGCCTATCTCACAAGGGCGACTCTGGGTTTCTCACAATACATTAAAACAATAGCCACACCATTAAAATAACAACAATAACAACAACAAAACAACAATAATAATAATACCGTGTTTCCCCGAAAATAAGACCCTGTCTTACATTTTTTTGAACCCTGAAATAAGCGCTTGGCCTTATTGCCATGTGCTCAAAAGTCAGATTGGGTTTATTATCAGGGGATGTCTTATTTTGGAGGAAACGGTAAATAACAACAACAATAACAATAACAACAACAACAACAACAATAATGCCGTGTTTCCCTGAAAATAAGACCCTGTCTTATATTTTTTTGAACCCTGAATAAGCGCTTGGCCTTATTGCCATGTGCTCAAAAGTCAGATTGGGTTTATTATCAGGGGATGTCTTATTTTGGAGGAAACAGGGTAAATAACAACAACAATAACAATAACAACAACAACAACAACAATAATGCCGTGTTTCCCTGAAAATAAGACCCTGTCTTATATTTTTTTGAACCCTGAATAAGCGCTTGGCCTTATTGCCATGTGCTCAAAAGTCAGATTGGGTTTATTATCAGGGGATGTCTTATTTTGGAGGAAACAGGGTAAATAACAACAATAACAATAACAACAACAAAACAACAATAATAATAATACTGTGTTTCCCCGAAAATAAGACCCTGTCTTATATTTTTTTGAACCCTGAAATAAGCGCTTGGCCTTATTGCCATGCGCTCAAAAGTCAGATTGGGCTTATTATCAGGGGATGTCTTATTTTGGAGGAAACAGGGTAAATAACAACAACAACAATAACAATAACAACAATAATAATACCTTGTTTCCCTGAAAATAAGACCCTGTCTTATGTTTTTTTGAACCCTGAAATAAGCACTTGGCCTTATTGCCATGCGCTCAAAAGCTCGATTGGGCTTCTTATCAGGGGATGTTGCAGGAACTGGGTATGTCTAGTTTAATGAAGAGAAGGACCAGAGGAGACATGATAGCAGTCTTCCAATATCTCAGGGGCTGCCCCAAAGAAGAGGGAGTCAAGCTATTCTCCAAAGCACCTGAGGGCAGGACAAGAAGCAACGGGTGGAAACTCATCAAGGAGAGAAGCAACCTAGAACTAAGGAGAAATTTCCTGACAGTGAGAACAATTAATCAGTGGAACAACTTGCCTCCAGAAGCTGTGAATGCTCCAACAATGGAAATTTTTAAGAAGATGTTGGATAACCATTTGTCTGAAGTGGTGTAGGGTTTCCTATCTAAGCAGGGGGTTGGACTAGAAGACCTCCAAGGTCCCTTCCAACTCCAAGGATAGAAGGATCAGGTTATCCTTTCAAATTCTTTCTGAATTGGTCAAGGAACTATTGACCAGTTCTATTGGGCTACCAACCGTAGTTCTATACAGATCTATTGGGTTACAACAATGTGTCAGCATCTTATTGGCCTTAACTGGCCTTGAAAATTCAGCAAGATTAAGACTTGGTTGGGAGACTCAAGGCTGTGGGCCAAACTGGGAAGATGAAAAGTCATTTCTGACTTAAAGCATCTCCTTTCAAAACTCAAACCCATAGTTTTCCCAATGAAAAATAGCTCATTGTTTTAAAGCCTTGGGGATCATCTCGCCCCACAAGTATCCTCAAAAGATACTCTTCACATCCTTCCTCTACAACAGAAGAAGATGATGGGTGAGGTGTCCACCGTGTTAGCCGGGAACGATGGGACCTGTGGTGTCACGCAGCTGCAAAGTTCTCGAGTGGGGTTGTCCAACCTTGGTGACATTAAGATGTATGGAAGTCGGATTCCAGAATTCTGTGAGTTGGTCATCAACTCACTTCAAGTCATCAAGGCTGAGAAACCCCACTCGAGCCGAGGTGGCGCAGTGGTTAGAGTGCAGTACTGCAGCTACTTCAGCTGACTGCTAGTTCAGCAGATCAGCGGATCAAATCTCACCGGCTCAAGGTTGACTCAGCCTTCCATCCTTCCGAGGTGGGTAAAATGAGGACCCAGATTGTTAGGGAGCAATATGCTATTTAGTATACTGTCTTTGGTGTAAGCCGCCCAGAGTCCTCGGAGAGTGGGCGGCATAGAAATATAAATAATAATAATAAAACTGTGTGACACAACAACCCCCATCATCCCCAGCCAACATGGCAGACAACTCACCCAGGGGTGGGCTGCTGGGGGTCCGGGAGAACCTCTAGCTAAGATTCTGTGCAGTTTGGAGAATCCTCAAATTCCCCTCCTGGCTGGCCCCACCCACCCTGCCCTTCTTTTCCCAGGAATCCCCACTTGGCCTGTTTTGAATGCAGGTAAGTGCACGGCATGGATAGAGGCTCAGGGAGGGCGAAAAACGGGCCTACTCGAAGTTTGGGAAGAAACGGGCCCATTTCTGGCCTCCAGAGGGCCTCCAGAGCCTGGGGAGGCTGTTTTCACCCTCCCGGAGGCTCAAGAAAAGCCTCCGGAGCCCGGGGAGGACAAAAATGCCCCCTCTGCCGTGGTGCAGTAGGCCAACTAGGCCATGCCCACCATGGCCATGCCCACCCAGCAACTGGCCAGGGAACTCCTTGCTAAAATTGTTGAAGCCTGCCCCTGAACTCACCCACCACCTTCTTGCCAAGTTGAGGGGAGCAAGAACTGCCGTTGAAGCGGCGTCTTCTAATCTGAATATTTTTGTGGGGTGTCCTCTCTCTCTCTCTCTCTCTCTCTCTCTCTCTCTCTCTCTCTCTCTCTCTCTCTCTCTCTCTCTCTCTCTCTCTTTCTCGTCGCTACCACCTTGGTGTGGCCGAACAGACCAGTTATACGATTTCCCTTGCTCGTTTTGCCATTCAGATCATTTTGAACTCCATGCACAGATACCAGCCCCGTTTCCACGTCGTCTACGTGGACCCGCGGAAAGACAGCGAGAAGTACGCCGAGGAGAACTTTAAGACCTTTGTCTTCGAGGAGACCCGGTTCACCGCCGTCACGGCCTATCAAAACCATCGGGTGAGTATCTGGAATTCATTAAGGAGACGCGGGGCTTTCCAAGACGTCATTTATCAACCAACCACCACCACCCCTGCCTGCCCCCCTCCTTCGCCTTAAAAAGCCACCTTCCCTTGTCCAGCACACATCTTCATCTTGTGACATGATGGATGAAGAGCCGGAAAAGAGAAGGTAGGTCGGAGATTGTTGGGTGCAGTCAATCAACCAAACTTTGCTTGTTTTGGTGGGGATGCGGGGGTGGGGGGTGAGTTGGGAAATTGGTGCAAAGCTCTTAAAGGCAACACACGTTCCTGTTTAAATCATCTCAGATGTGAGGACCTGGAGGGAAGAATTAAGGCCAGGGATGGGTGGGATTCAACTGGTTCGGACCGGTTCGGATGTTAATTTTAATCTGGTTTGCCGAACCGGTAGTTGCAAGGACCAGCTGACCCGGGCCCACTCTGCCCCTCCCCTCCCAGGAGTCTCCACGCAGCCCGTTTTGGATGCCAGGTAACTGCAGGGCCCAGGCGGAGGGAATGGAGATTTTGCAATATCCTTCCCCTGGAGTGGGGTGGGAATGGGGATTTTGCAGTATCCTTCCCCCAGGAGTGGGGAGGGAATGGGGATTTTGCAGTATCCTTCCCCCAGGAGTGGGGTGGGAATGGGGATTTTGCAGTATCCTTCCTCCAGGAGTGGGGAGGGAATGGGGATTTTGCAGTATCCTTCCCCCAGGAGTGGGGTGGGAATGGGGATTTTGCAGTATCCTTCCCCCAGGAGTGGGGAGGGAATGGGGATTTTGCAGTATCCTTCCTCCAGGAGTGGGGTGGGAATGGGGATTTTGCAGTATCCTTCCCCCAGGAGTGGGGTGGGAATGGGGATTGTGCAGTATCCTTCCCCCAGGAGTGGGGTGGGAATGGGGATTTTGCAGTATCCTTCCCCCAGGAGTGGGGTGGGAATGGGGATTTTGTAATATCCTGCCACGCCCACCAAGCCATACCCACAGAACCGGTAATAAAAAAAAAAATGGATTTCACCACTGGGTTGATCACGATAGGGTTCCAGAAGTTTTCAGTTTGGTAACATCTGGAACCTTAGAGGTACCTCCACATCACCTTAGAGGTACCTCCTCACCATGATGTGGGACTCCTAGGTGCAGCTGGTGACAAAGAAACCAGATGTGCGCGTGAACTATTATTCTTATCAGCTTCCCATGCATGCAATTACGGTGTCCCAACGGAGCAAAACAAAATTGTGTGAAGTTGCAGCTGGGGATAAAAACACCACTTCACTGCATCTGTTTAATACATCTGGGAGATCTCTGTGCCCAGAATGTGCCCAGGGAGCCTGAAAGTCCTTTTATCGCCAGGCTCCAAGGATTATGGATTGCTTGTGTCTAATGTGATACCCCCCACCCCTATAATATCAATGCCAGAAGACTAGATGGGAAATGCGTCTCTACAGCGAAGAACCCATGAAATTGGCAAAGCCCAATTCCGATTTGATTTGAAGCATTCAAATCAATCAGAAATAAGGGGGGGGGGAAGGCTTATTTATGCAAAAAAGAAAAATATTTGCAAGCTTTGGAGATGTTCCCCGCCTCTGCAGCCAAAAGTTGAAGCCAAGTAGGGTACAGACAGTTCTCAAGTTACAACAGTTAATAATAATAATAATAATAATAATAATAATAATAATAATAATAATAATAATAATAATAATAATAATTTTATTTATATACCGCCCTTCTCCCGAAGGACTCGGGGCGGTGTACAGCCAAAATTAAAAATATTTTTCATTTAGTGAAATGAAAAATGTTCATTTAGTGACGTTTTGGCAGCGAAAAAAAGTGACTTAGGACTATTCTGCATGCTTATAACCGTTAGCGCGCCTCCCCCGTGGTCACGTGATAAAAATTCAGACGCTTGGCAACTGGCTAGTATTTATGACGGTTGCAATGTTCTGAGGTTTTGCAACCTTCTGACAACGGGGAAGCCCAGTCCGGTTCAAGCTCAGTTCGCCTGGTGTGAAGAAGGCCAGTTTCTCAACCAGTGGTCCTCAACCTTGGTGACGTTAAGGTGTATGGACTTCAAATCCCAGAATTCCCCAGCGAGCATGAGGAATTTTTCCCAGCCAGCTCCCAAGAGTTTCCTACCGATGCTGGCGGACAGGGAATTCTGGGAGTTGAAGTTCGCACATTTGTAAAGCAGGCTGACTGGGGAATCCTGGAAGTCCACGCATCTTAAAAGATGCTGGCTGGGGAATTCTGGGAGCTGAAGTCGATATATCTTAAAGCATGCTGGATTAAGAATTCTGGGAGCTGAAATCCATATATCTTAAAGCATGCTGGCTGGGGAATTCTGGGAGTTGAAGTCCATATATCTTAAAGGATGCTGAATTAAGAATTCTGGGAGTTGAAGTCCATATGTCTTAAAGCATACTGGCTGGGTAATTCTGGGAGCTTAAGTCCATATATCTTAAAACTTGCTGGATTAAGAATTCTGGGAGTTGAAGTCCATATATTTTAAAGCGTGCTGGCTGGGGAATTCTGGGAGCTGAAGTCCATATATCTTAAAGCAACCTGGCTGGGGAACTCTGGGAGTTGAAGTCCATATATCTTACATCATGCTGGGTTATGAATTCTGGGAGTTGAAGTTGATATATCTTAAAGCATGCTGGCTGGGTAATTTTGGGAGTTGACGTCCATATATCTTAAAGCATGCTGAATTAAGAATTCTGGGAGCTGAAGTCCATATATCTTAAAACTTGCTGGATTAAGAATTCTGGGAGCTGAAGTCCATATATCTTAAAGCAAACCTGGCTGGGGAACTCTGGGAGTTGAAGTCCACCCTTCTGAGGAATTCTGAGAGTTGATGTCATCAAGGTTGACAAACCATGTTCACCACTCTGAAAGTCCCTTCTGGGAGGCTTAATCCAAGAGACTTGCTCTTTTCCGCACAGCTATTCTCCAGCCAAATAATGTACATTTTTTTTGCATCTCCAGCAAGTCCTGCAGACTGTCTGAAGAGTTATCTGCCTTCTCTCTGCTTTTCCTTAAGCATTTCATCTGCTAAATCCGTTGATGGCTTTCTGAAGGAATTTGATCACCCTGGGAGGCCTGATTTCTAGAGAAGTAAAGATCTCTACTTTCCTTGCCACCACCACCCCACCTCAAAATTGGCAAAATAGCACGACTTAGGTTCAACTGATCTTCCCGTATTATCGATGGAACCATAGGCAGCTCCCGTCCCTTCTCCTCCCTCACCAACACAATTCACACACCCCCAAAGGGGGAAAAATTGCGTTAGAATAATAGTGAAAAATCCACTTTCATTTCTGAATGATGCACCAAAATATTTTGCTTTGGTGTTGCGTGCGTGGAATAGAGAGGTGTTTAATTGTATTTTATTTTAATATTTTAGCTTATATCTTATATATCTTATATCTTATCTTTATTTTACTATTTTATTTGTATCCTGCCTTTATTAATTTTATGAATACGGTGCTTAATTGTATTGTATTGTATTTTAAGATTTTATCTTATCTTGTATCTTATATCTTATATCTCATATATCTTATGTCTTATATCTTATATCTTATCTTTATTTTACTATTTTATTTGTATCCTGCCTTAATTAATTTTACGAATACAGTGTTTAATTGTATGGTATTTTATTTTAATATTTTATTTTAATATTTTATCTTATATCTTATATATCTTATATCTTATATATCTTATATATCCTATCTTTATTTTACTGTTTTATTTGCATCCTGCCTTTATTAGTTTTACGAATAACTCATTGATGGTGAGCATATCCAGGTGAGGTGAGTTGGGCTGAGAGAGAGGGATTGGCAAGTCACCCAATCAGCTTTCATGCCTAAGGTGGGACTAGAACTCTCAGCTTTCTGGCTATTGGCCCCAAATCACTCAGGTGGGTTTCAGGCTTAAGGCGGGACTAGAACTCACCATCTCCTGGTGATTGGCTCAAAGTCACTCATTCAGACTTTAATTAAGACAGGACTAGAACTCACTGACTCCTAGTTTCTAGGCTGGTGCTTTAACCACTAGACCAAATTGTCTCTCAGATATGCAAAGGTTTTCTTAGGTCAGGAATCATGATATTTCGTATTCATTCAATTACAATGTGGGTAAAAAGATATCAATTCAAATTGGTCAGCTGGAATCTTAAATTTCCCAAATGTCTATGGAATCAAAGATTCTTTCGAATTTATTCCTCTTATAAGGAACATACTATGCCCCCTCCCCCCCAAATTAGTCTTGCATTTCAAAATCCTCCCAGGTGGTGGCAGCACTGAGCTAACCTTCAGTGGGTTTTTCAAAAGTAGGGATGAACCAGGATGGGAGACCACCAGAAAATCCCAGAGCTGTCCATTAGGGTAGAAATGCAAAAAAAAAAAAAATCCACCAAGAACATTACACAGAAGAAATAGAAAAGAAATCTTGGGGGATGTGCTAGATTTGAAAGATGCCTGAGGGGTTCAGAAGTGCCCCATTGGGCAGGGGTGGAGAGGGGGGAGATTGCCACTGATCTCCTGCTTCCTCCTGGTGGACCACAAATCGCTTGCTTCGGTGAGAGCACACCAGTGATGGGTTTCAAATTTTTTTACTACTGGTTCTGTGGGTGTGGCTTGTTGGGCGTGGCTTGTTGGGCGTGGCAGGGGAAGGATACTGTAAAATCTCCATTCCCACCCCACTCCAGGGGAAGGATACTGCAAAATCTCCATTCCGTCCCCAATCTAGGAGAAGGTTACTGCAAAATCCCCATTTCCTCCCAATCAGCTGGGACTTGGGAGGCAGACAATAGATGGGGGCAGGGCCAGTCAGAATTTTTACTACCGGTTCTCCGAACTATACAAAATTTCCACTACCGGTTCTCCAGAATTGGTCAATATAAGAATTGCTAAATATAAGAAAAACGGTAACCATGTTCTTTGAGAAGGAGGAGGAGGAGGAGGAAGAGAAGGAGTTGTTTTCAGAATAATGGAGAAAGAGGAGGAGGAAGAGGGAGAGGAGGAGAAGGAAAAGGAAAAGGAGGAGAAGGAGAAGATTTCAGAATAATGGAGAAAGAGAAGGAGAGGAGGAGGAGAAGGAGAAGAGAAGGAAAAGGAGGAGAAGGAGATGATTTCAGAATAGTGCAGAAAGAGGAGAGGAGAAGAAGGAGGAGGAGAGGAGGAAAAGGAGGAGAAGGAGAAAATTTGAGAATAATGGAGAAAGCGGAGGAGAGGAGAAGGAGGAGAAGGAAGAGAAGGCGAAGGAGAAGATTTCAGGATAATTGAAGAAGAGGAGAAGATGTTTTCAGAATAATGGAGGGAGAGGAGGACGAAGAGGGGAGGAGGAGGAGGAGGAAGAGAAGGAGTTGTTTTCAGAATAATGGAGAAAGAGGAGGAGGAAGAGGGAGAGGAGGAGAAGGAAAAGGAAAAGGAGGAGAAGGAGAAGATTTCAGAATAATGGAGAAAGAGGAGAAGAGAAGAAGGAGGAGAGGAGGAGAAGGAGAAGATTTCAATAATGGAGAAAGAGGAGGAGAGGAGGAGGAGAAGGAGGAGAGAAGGAAAAGGAGGAGAAGGAGATGAATTCAGAATAGTGCAGAAAGAGGAGAGGAGAAGAAGGAGGAGGAGAGGAGGAAAAGGAGGAGAAGGAGAAGATTTCAGAATAATGGAGAAAGAGGAGGAGAGGAGAGGAGAAGGAAAAAGATGATGAGAAGATTTCAGAATAGTGCAGAAAGAGGAGAGAAGAAGGAGGAGGAGAGGAGGAGGAGAAGGAAGAGAAGGAGAAGATTTCAGAATAGTGCAGAAAGAGGAGGAGAGGAGGAGGAGGAAGAGAAGGAGAAGATTTCAGGATAATTGAAGAAGAGGAGAAGATGTTTTCAGAATAATGGAGGGAGAGGAGAATGAAGAGGAGGGGAGGAGGAGAAGGAGGATGAGGAAGAGGAGGAGGAGAAGATGTTTTCATAATAATGGAGAAAGAAGAGGAGAGAAGGAGGAGAGGAGAAGGAGGAGGAGAGAAAAGGAAGAGAAGGAGAAGATTTCAGAATAGTGCAGAAAGAGGAGGAGAGGAGGAGGAGGAAGAGAAGGAGAAGATTTCAGAATAATTGAAGAGGAGAAGATGTTTTCAGAATAATGGAGGAAGAGGAGGAGGAAGAGGAGAGGAGGAGGAGGAGGAAGAGGAGGACGAGAAAATATTTTCAGAATAATGGAGAAAGAAGAGGAGAAGGAAATTTCTTTTCATAAAGAAGAAGATTGAATTGCAACAACGAAGAAGGTGGAAGAGGAGAAGACTCTTTTTTCCATAATAGGTGAAGGAGGAGGAGCAGGAGGAGGAGAGAAGGAGCAGTGATGGAGCAGAAAGAAAACAGGGAACCATGGGATCAGGGCTGGAGGGAAGCTGCGCCTTTAAGAAGCCTTTTCCAGAATGCCATCTCTCTGATCGCTTCGAACAGCTGCTTATTTTTCTCTTCTGCTTTCTATCACTTTGACCTCGAAGGGCTGAACTGTCACCGAGGGGCTTAAAGTTTGTTTTTCAACCCATTCCGGAAACTCACAATCATTATACTTTGTCCCTGGATTTGTTTAAATATAAAGGGGTTATAAAGGAGGAAGGGGGGGGCGGGGAAAGTCCCTTCCCCGCTTCACTCTTCCCCCACCTCCCTGTGAATGAAATAAATCCCCCGCAGTGATGGTCTGGGGAATAGGACAGGGATAATTTTTGCAGGTAATACGTGCTTTTCAAAACAGATCTGAAGGTTAAAAGATGCCTCTGTCCAGTTGCTGAGAATTAGACTTAAAAGAGCAAATAGCAGTAGCCCTTAGACTTATATACCGCTTTGCAGTGCTTTACAGCTCTCTCTAAGAGGTTTACAGAATCAGCCTGTTGCCCCCAACAATCTGAGTCCTCATTTCACCCACCTTGGAAAGATGGAAGGCTGAGTCACCTTGAGCCGGTCAGAATCGAACTCCTGTCAGTGGACAGATTTAGTTTGCAATACTACATTCTGACCACTGTACACCATAGATGGGTGGGACGAAGGAAGGAAGGAAGGAAGGAAGGAAGGAAGGAAGGAAGGAAGGACAATAGCAATAGGACTTAGACTTATATACCTCTTTGCAGTGATTTACAGCTCTCTCTAAGCGGTTTACAGAATCAGCCTGTTGCCCCCAACAATCTGAGTCCTCATTTTACCCACCTTGGAAGAATGGAAGGCTGAGTAAACCTTGAGCCGGTCAGGATCGAACTCCTGTCAGCGGACAGAGTTAGTTTGCAATACTGCATTCTAACCACTGTGCACCATAGATGGGTGAGACGAAGGAAGGAAGGAAGGAAGGAAGGAAGGAAGGAAGGAAGGAAGGAAGGAAGGAAGGAAGGAAGGAAGGACAATAGCAATAGGACTTAGACTTATATACCGCTTCGCAGTGCTTTCCAGCCATCTCTAAGCGGTTTACAGAGTCAGCCTCTTGCCCCCCCAACAATCTGGGTCCTCATTTTACCAACCTCGGAAGGCTGAATCAATAGCAATAGCACTTAATCTTATATGCCGCTTCACAGTGCTTTACAGCTCCTTTCTAAGCGGTTTACAGAGTTTACAGGTTTACAAGCGACACAATTTAAAGTTGAGTTTGACAATCCATTCAGGTGGGCATTTAAAAGCAGCAAAAAAATTGACCGTGGCAGTTTTTAAAAGAGCTGCACGTAAATAGAGGTAGCCTCCACCTTACAGTCATTTGTTTCGTGACCGTTTGAAGTTACAACGGCACTGAAAAAAAGCGACTTAGGACCATTTTTCCACCCTTACGACCGTTGCAGCCTCCCCGGGATCCAAATTCAGACGCTTGGCAATTGAATCATGGTTATGACGTTGGCGATGCCCCGGGGTCATGGAATCTCCTTTTGCGACCTTCTGACAAACAAGGTCAATGGGAGAAAGCCAGATTCACTTAACAACCGTGTTACTAGCTTCACAACCGTGGGGATGCACTTAACAACGGCGGCGAAGAAGTCGCAAAATGACTCTAAAGCCATTTCCCTAATTCTCCCCTTTCAGATAACCCAGCTTAAGATTGCCAGCAATCCATTTGCAAAAGGATTCCGGGATTGCGATCCTGAAGATTGGTAAGCCTGTTTAATTTGTTCTTCTCTTCTTCCAATGTTGAATAGAGTACAAAATGGCAGAGTTGGAAGGGACCTTGGAGGTCTCGTAGTCTAACCCTCTGGAGACCCTATACCAGGGATGGCTAACCTTTTTGCCATCGCGTGCCAAAAGCGGGAATCACTCGGGGGGGTTGTCGTGCATGTGCCCACACCCATAATTCTATGTGCCCCGTCCCCTGCGCACGCGGGCCACCCGCGCTTCCCCCACTTTTGGCACGCGATGGCATGGTGGGCCCAGTAGGCCCGTTTTTTGCTCTCCCCAGGCTCCAGAGCCTCTCTAGGAGCCTGGGGAGGGTGAAAACGGCCTTCCCCACCCTACCCTGGAAACCCTCCAGAGGCTGGAAATGGCCCGTTTCCCAACTTCCGGTGGGACCGCAAAAAACGGGCCTTCCGGTCCCATTGGAAGTTCGCAAACGGGCCATTTCGGGCCTCCAGAGGGCCTCCGGGTGGGTGGGGAAGGCCGTTTTTGCCCTCCCCAGGCTCCTAGAGAGGCTCTGGTCCCACCAGAAGTTGGCAAATGGGCCGTTTCTGGCCTCCGGAGGACCTCTGGGGGGGGAGGTCATTTTCGCCCTCCCCAGGCTCCTAGAGAGGCTCTGGAGCCTGGAGAGAGCAAAAAAAGGGCCTTCCCCACCCCCCAGGCCCTCCGGAGGCAGGAAACAGCCTGTTTCCCTACTTCTGGGTGGCCCAGAAGGCCTGAAAATCAATTGGCTGGCGGGCACTTGCGCGCCGCAGCTGAGCTCGCGTGCCCACCAATATGGCTGTGTGCCATAGGTTCGCCATCACGGCCCTATACAATTCCAGAGAAGTGGCTGCCCAATTTCTTCTTCAAAACCTCCAGTGATGGGGCACCCACAACTTTTGAAGGCAACTTCCGTTCCACTGATCAATTGCCCTCCAATTAATTAAGTAATAAGTAATAAATTAATTAATTGGTCCATCCCAGGCTGGACTCAGATATGGAACTTAATCTGCTCCTACAAAAATACAATTCCTACAAAAGTAGAGCATCCCTCTACAAGAAGCTTGAAGTGAGAGGTGAGTCAATCACAGAGTTAGAACAATGTTCTGATTTTTTTTCTCCCCCTTCTCCCATAACAGGCCTAGGAATCACCGACCAGGAGCCCTACCTCTTATGAGCGCCTTTGCTCGGTCGAGAAATCCCGTGTCTTCCCCAGTGCACCAAAATGGAACTGACAAAGGTGAGTCCGTAGTTTCCCACCTGCGCTCTGAGCCTGTGAGAGTCCCAGCTGTACAAGAAAACAGTAGCCAAAAAGGGGAGCTTTGTCATTTCCTTATGGAGAATTCCCTGCTCATCACCCCCAATCATCTAATGCTCTATCTGTCACCATTCCAGAACAATCTGTCTGTCTGTCTGTCTGTCTGTCTATCTATCTATCTATCTTGCTATCTGTCTTGCTATCTATCTATATCTTGCTATCTATCTTTCTATCATATCTATCTATCTATCTATCTATCTATCTATCTATCTATCTATCTATCTATCTATCTTGCTATCTGTCTTGCTATCTGTCTTGCTATCTATCTTGCTATCTACAGTATCTATCTATCTTGCTATCTACAGTATCTATCTATCTTGCTATCTATCTCTATCTATCTATCTATCCATCTTGCTATTTATATCTTGCTATCTATCTCTATCTATCTATCTATCTATCTATCTATCTATCTATCTATCTCTATCTATCCATCTTGCTATTTATATCTTTCTATCATATCTATCTATCTATCTATCTATCTATCTATCTATCTATCTATCTATCTATATCTAGCTATCTTGCTATCTGTCTTGCTATCTATCTTGCTATCTACAGTATCTATCTTGCTATCTATCTCTATCTATCTATCTATCTATCCATCTTGCTATTTATATCTTGCTATCTATCTCTATCATCTATCTATCTATCTATCTATCTATCTATCCATCCATCTTGCTATTTATATCTTGCTATCTATCTTGCTATCATCTATCTATCTATCTATCTATCTATCTATCTATCTATCTATCTATCTATCTATTTATCTAGCTATGTGTCTATATCTTGCTATCTATCTTGCTATCATATCTATCTATATCTCAAATTCAAATTCAAAATAAAATAAATAAATCTATCTATCTATCTTGCTATCTATATCTATCTTGCTATCTATCTTGCTATCTACAGTATCTATCTTGCTATCTATCTGCAGTATCTATCTTGCTATCTATATCTATCTATCTATCTATCTATCTATCTATCTATCTATCTTGCTATCATATCTATCTATATCTATCTAGCTATCTAGCTATCTATCTTGCTATCTATCTTGCTATCATCTATATCTATCTATCTATCTATCCATCCATCCATCTGTCTGCCTGTCTGTCTGCCTGTCTCTATCATCTATCTATCTATCTATCTATCTATCTATCTATCTATCTATCTATCTATCTATCTACCTATCATCTATCCATTTATTTAAAACATGTATATACCTGCCCATCCAACTCTGGGCAGCTCCCAATCAAAAATTAAAAGCCACATATAATCCTTTTAAAACTATGAAACTCAACCCATTCCAACGTTCACATGGATTTCAGGCAACACTACCTGAAATGCAAAGCAGCATCATGGTGCCATCAGCACCACGAAACCCGCCACGTCCATTGCGCGGATGGGGCCGTAAGACTGACCCCCACGTCAGAGTCCACGTCAGCCCTCCCATGCAGGATTTCGCTCTCCGAAAGCACACCCTTTGAGTCTTAAGGGAGTGACGCATAGGAACCCGACATTAAATGCGATGCACTGCCAGAATCTGCTAACTAGTTAAGACACAGAACTTGGCAATTGGCCAGTCTGCTTTAGACGGATTACAAGAAAAACATTTTGCTCACAAAGAGCGGAACGTCTAACCAGGATTTACAGATGGAAGTTCGCTCTTCTTTATTGGGCTCTTAGTGGCTGATCTTCTTTTATTGTGCTTTCCCTGGCTGATCTGGTTATTCTTTTTTGAGGGGGATTTTGCTCTTAATGCATCCCCCTTGCAAACCCGTCAAAAGGACTTAATTCCCGAGACAGCCAGCTTTGTAAATAGGAGGTTTTTGACTTGAGGGTGGGGGAGCAACATTGATCCAACTAGCTGTATCTCCATCTAGCACTCTGAGTCTACCTGGGGGGGAAAAAAAAACAACAGGTCCCTACAAGCAAACATTGTTCTCCCTGGTGCAAAGAATCCCATTTTGGAGGAATAAGAGAGTGAAATTTAACAGGGGCTGTTCGGTTCATCCAAAGACACATTCTGGATCCTGTTTATTGTTGGGAAAAGGCCAAATTGTCAGTAGCGTTGTTCAGGAAATATAGTTTAGTTTACTTTATTTATTTATTTATTATTTATTTTATTTATTAATTCAATTTGTATGCCGCCCCTCTCCGAAGACTCAGGGGGGCTCACAATGCATTTAAAATCATTATAAAAAACATTTAAAAATTAAAAACATTAAAAACATTAAAACCCATTCATGGCCGGATCTCGCCGGATTGCAAGAGCGAGATCAATGGCCCCAGGCCTGCTGGAAAAGCCAGGTCTTCACCGCTTTTCGGAAGGCCAATAGGGTGGGGATCGTCCGGACCTCAGGAGGTAACTGGTTCCATAGAGCTGGGGCAGCCACAGAGAAGGCCCTCCCCCACGGGCCCACCAGCCAGCACTGTTTAGCTGATGGGACCCTGAGGAGACTGACTCTGTGGGATCTTATCGGTCGTTGGGAGTTATGCGGTAGAAGGCGATCTCGAAGATAACCTGGCCCTGAGCCATGTAGGGCTTTAAAGGTAATAACCAACACCTTGAATTGTGACCGGAGACCAATAGGGAGCCAGTGCAGCTCGCGGAGAATTGATGTAATGTGGATGTACCTAGGTGCACCCACGACAGCTCGCGCGGCTGCATTTTGGACCAACTGTAGTCTCCAAACACTTTTCAAGGGTTGCCCCATGTAGAGCGTGTTGCAATAATCTAACCGTGAGGTGACAAGGGCATGAATGACCGTGAGGAGAGCCTCCCAATCCAAGTCATTGCACCTCGTACGACGAAATTAAATGCCATCTTCAGTGTACATTATACATTAAAACACACACACACATACCCTTCACATTCTATACAATTGAATTGAAAACCCCTCACATTGTATTAATGTTGCACTAGACAGTAGAATTCAATATAGTTACTGCTGTGGGGTAGAAGCAGGGGTGAAATGCTCCCGGTTCGGACCGGATCGCCCGATCCAGTAGCGATGATGGGGGGGTGGTTGGGAGAACCGGTAGCAAAAATCCCTGCGCCCCGCCCCCATGCCCAGCTGAGCCGCGCGATCATCAGAGGCTTTTATTTTTACTTTTAAAAGCATTTTTTCTTGGCCGAAAAAATGCTTTTAAAAGTAAAAAAAAAAAAAAAATGGAGATTTTACAGTAGCCTTCCCCTGCCACGCCCACCAAGCCACACCCACCATGCCATGCCACGCCCACCAAGCCACACCCACAGAACCGGTAGTAAAAATTTTGAAACCCACCCCTGCTTTTCGTGCCAAAGTTGTTGAGTGAATCCCTGCAGTTGTTACGTTAATAAATACATTGATTGACAAAACGGGGATCACATCACCCTGGGACACTGCAACCGTCATAAATACGAGCCAGTAACCAAGTTGTCTCAGTTTTGATCATAATTTTGACCGCAGGGATGCTACAACGGTCTTAAGTGCGAAAAACGGTCCTAAGCCACTTTTTCCAGTGCTGTTGTAACTTCAAACGGTCACTAAGTGAACTGCTTATTCACTTAGTGACCATTTGAAGTTATAGCGGCACTGGAAAAAGACACTGAGACAGTGTCCCAGGATGATGTGATCCTCGTTTTGTGGATCAAGGCCTACCTGTTGTAGAGACGTGGCTTGCAGTTTCAAGGAAGATCTCCAATCCTGTGGCTCATCGGAGTTCATGAGATTCCTAATGGATCAGCCAGTGAGCTGAAGCCTCCACCAAAACTGGAATAGAGCAGCCGGCTTCAAACCCAGCCAGATCTATTTCATTAATCCTAAAAGGAAAATTAACTTGATATTCCAATGTATATACAAATACAGTTGGAATTTCAATCCAAAATTTAATTGAATTAAACGTTTGGGGCTTTGATACAACCCGCTGAAGGATTATATATATATATGTATGTGTGTGTGTGTGTATGTTTATATATATGTATATGTATATGTATACACACACACATATATATTACACACGCACACATACATATACACATTTGCCTCCCATGTAAACTTACAACCAATGCACATTAAACATGACTCATTTTCCCTTGTGTATCTTTTTATTGTTAATTTACCCTGTAAACTCTCTGTTTCTACGAGAGCTATATAACATAAGCAGTTTTCTTGAACAAAGAAACCAAAGAATAGATAGGAGGAGAAGTTGCCAAAAAAGAAAAAAAGAAGGAAGGAAGGAAGGAAAGAAAGAAAGAAAAAGAAGAGGAGAAAGAAGGAAGAAAGAAGAGTAGGAAGGAAGGAAGGAAAGGAAGGAAGGAAAGAAAGAAAGAAAGAAAGAAAGAAAGAAAGAAAGAAGAGGAGAAGGAAGGAAGGAAATAAGAGAAGGAAAGGAAGGAAGGAAGGAAAGAAGGAAAGAAAGGAAGGAAGGAAGGAAAGAAGGGAAAGAAAGAAAGAAAGAAAAGTGGAGAGGAGAAAGAAGGAAAGAAAGAAGAGAAGGAAGGAAGGAAGGAAGGAAGGAAGAAAGAAAGAAAGAAAGAAAGAAAGAAAGAAAGAAAGAAAGAAAGAAGAGGAGAAGGAAGGAAGGAAATAAGAGAAGGAAAGGAAGGAAGGAAGGAAAGAAGGAAAGAAAGGAAGGAAGGAAGGAAAGAAGGGAAAGAAAGAAAGAAAGAAAAGTGGAGAGGAGAAAGAAGGAAAGAAAGAAGAGAAGGAAGGAAGGAAGGAAGGAAGGAAGGAAGGAAGGAAGGAAGGAAGGAAGGAAGAAAGAAAGAAAGAAAGAAAGAAAGAAAGAAAGAACCCACAATACCCAGTAATTGCCTTTAACCTCCTCCAAAACTTGCCCCAGATAGCTATTTAAGCTTTCTCGCTGATTCCATTTCCATTACGCAGAATAAACAGTCGCAGGAGAAGAAAAAAGAAACAAGAGAGAGGCCCTTTTTCTCAAAGCGCACTCCGAGCCTATTAAAATAAAGAAGGGGGGAGGGGAAACCTGTATTTGTTTAGCGTTATACAATTGCAAAAATTTCAGGCGTGTGCAAACGTGTCACTCAACCCTGCTCGATTTATCAAAGTCACAATGCCTTGTCTCGGGAGCCGGGATCTTTTGCTGAACACAATGTTAAACACTTCATCTTTTTTTTTTTAAAAAAAAAAAAAAAGGAAGAAAGAAAGAGAAGGTAACCTAAACTTTGGGATATTTCTGCATTCTTCCCCTCGACGTCAGACGGTTGGTCTGAAAAGCAATCAAAGTGCACATACCTATATAGGCCCTCACACACACGAGAAGTCTCCTTTTGTTTCCTTCTTATGGAGAAAACATTTGCAATGGCTGTCCGTCGAACAGCCTTGTCAGCAGTGGTGGGATTCAAGTAATTTAACAACCGGTTCTCTGCCCTAATGATTCCTTCCAACAACCAGCTTACCAAACTGCTCAGAAAGTTAACAACTGGTTCTCACGAAGGGGTGCAAACCGGCTGAATCCCACCACTGCTTGTCGGGGAGCTGAGGGTGAAAACGTATTTCTGAATCTCCAGTTGACTTCAGAACAGGAGACATAAAACAAACAAACAAACAAAAAAATAGAACAACAGAGTTGGAAGGGACCTTGGAAGGTCTTCTAGTCCAACCCCCTGCTCAGGAAGGAAACCCTACACCATTTCAGACAAACGGTTGTCCAACCTTTTCTTAAAAACTTCCCGTGTTGGAGCATTTGCAACTTCTGGAGGCAAGTTGTTCCACTGGTTAATTGTTCTCACTGTCAGGAAATTTCTCCTTAGTTCTAAGTTGCTTCTCTCCTTGATTAGTTTCCATCCATTGCTACTTGTCCTGCCCTCAGGTGCTTTGGAGAATAGGTTGACCTCCTTTTCTTTGTGGCAGCCCCAGTGGTGAAATCCAAATTTTTTGACTACCGGTTCTGTGGGCGTGGCTTGGACGTGATGTGGCTTGGTGGGCGTGACAAGGGAAGGATCCTGCAAAATCTCCATTCCCACCCCACTCGGGGGCCAGCCAGAGGTGATATTTGCCGGTTCTCAAAATTTCCGCTGCCGGTTCTCCAGAACCTGTCAGAACCTGCTGGATTTCACCCCTGGGTTAAAGTCTGGGCTATTCCCAGGCCATTCCAGCAGTGGAATAGGATTATCATGAAACTCCAAAAAAAAAAAAAAAAAAAAGTGGTGTTATTAGCCATCAAACCTCAAAAATTCATTTGTCCCAAAAGATTTCCATAATTTTGGCCACTATTGTAGGGTCAGATGGTCCCTTGAACTTTATCCTTGTGGTGGTAGAAAGCTTATTTTTCCTCCTCCTGACTTTCTAGGGTAAGGATAACCTAGAACAGTGATGGCTAACCTTTTTGACATCACGTGCCAGGAAGTGGGGGGGAGGTGGGGGAGGTTCGCGCATGCACATGCCCACGCCCATAATTCTATGCACCTCGCCCTGCGCATGCGTGCCCAATCCCCCATCCTCCCTTGCTCCTGGCCCATTTTTTTTTTGTCACCTGGCTCCAGAGCCTCTCTATGCATCTGGGGAGGGTGAAAACAGCCTTCCCCACCTACCCCCAGACCCTCCGGAGGCAGAAAACAGCCTGTTTCCCTACTTCTGATGGGCCGAAAAGGCCTGAAAATCAGGTGGCCAGCACGCACATGGATGCCAGAGCTGAGCTGGCGTGCCCACTGGTATGGCAACGCGTGCCACCTGTGGCACGCGTGCCATAGGTTCGCCATCACGGACCTAGAAGCTTTTTAAGACTCCCAGAACCACTCACAAAATGAAGAATATGACAGAAGGGGACAAAGAGTAGGTGATTCAGTGTCGGTCAATGTAGAATCTAGAAGGTTAGCCTTCTACATTCTACACTGAATGTGTAGAATTGAGGTTGATACTCAATTCAACACTGACTGTAGACTCCAGAATGTAGAAGGTTAGCCCTAACATTGTGTGGTTGGATCCTGTTTCTGCAGTGCAGACAGAGATGCTGGACCTAATGGACGGAAACATCTGGGCACTGCACCTGTCCTTGCATAAGGACCCTGATCCCTACACCTTTCTGTTGTAAAGTATGTTTCATGCTTTCACTCTGCCGTGTCACGGGTGCAGGAATGGGATCAGAATGAAATTGATCTATGGCATGATGTAATGGAATATGTGGGTGACCTTGGGGGACGAGGGGAAAAGGTGCTGCCTAGGACACAATCGAATAGGGACGCTGTGGCTCAGTGGCTAAGAGGCTGAGCTTGTCGATCGAAAGGTCGGCAATTCAGCGGTTTGAATCCCTAGCACCGTGTAACGGGGTGATCTCCCGTTGCTTGTCCCAGCTTCTGCCAAACTAGCAGTTCGAAAGCACGTAAAAAATGCAAGTAGAAAAATAGGGACCACCTTTGGTGGGAAGGGAACAGCGTTCCATGTGCCTTTGGCGTTGAGTCATGCCGGCCACATGACCACGGAGTTGTCTTCGGTCAGCGCTGGCTCTTCGGCTTTGAAACGGAGATGAGCAGCGCCCCCTAGAGTCAGGAATGACTAGCACAATATGTGTGAGGGGAACCTTTACCGTTACTTTAGGACACAGTCAGACAAGAGCGACAGGGGTCCCGAGTAGATTAACAACTAGAGGAAGAAATTGAGGAAGTGCCCACCTTAATTGCTCAGGCAATTTGTACCTTCGGGCCTGCGAGATGCTCGTTAATGTAACTTTACAATGAAAAAAAAATAGAAGTTTAGTTCATCGAGACAGGTTTCCTGTCTGGTTTACCCAGGGAAGGCTGGATACACGCCAAGAAATTCCTAAGCCTAGGTGAAGGGGAACTTGTAGCTATCTAGAGAGAATGGTATGTGAGAATGACCTTGAGGGAGGAGGAAGAGCTGCAGACTGAACAAACAGCATGGACAAGATTTCCCAGCCCACAGAAGGAGAAAGGGTGTGGGAAAAAAATTTCAGAAGGGACCCTCCCTAGTTTTCCGGAGAGTAGAAGAGAAAGGAGAGGGGAAAATACTTTCAATCTTGCAAGAGTCTGTTATATTGAAGTAATATCCGACAAACAGAATAGGATATAGAACAGAATAGCTTGCTTCAGATCATCCCCTGGATTTACACAACATGCGGAATGAATTTGGATTATGGCTTAACGCAGTGCACAAACTTATCTTAAGAATCATCCTTGCTGGATCAGGCCAAAGATGGCTAATTAGAGTAAAAAAAAAAGACGTGGAGACTAGAAAGAGTGCAGAGAAGAGCAACAAAGAGGATTAGGGGACTGGTGGCTAAAACATACGATGAACGGTTGCAGGAACTGGGCATGGCTAGTTTAATGAAGAGAAGGATTAGGGGAGACATGATAGCAGTCTTCCAATATCTCAGGGGCTCCCACAAAGAAGAGGGAGTCAAGCTCTTCTCCAAAGCACCTGAGCACCTGAAGCAACGGGTGGAAAATAATCAAGGAGAGAAGCAACCTAGAACTAAGAAATTTCCTAACAGAATAATTTATCAGTGGAACGACTTGCCTCCAGAAGTTGTGAATGCTCCAACACTGGAAGTTTTTAAGAAGAGGTTGGATAACCATTTGTCTGAAGTGGTGTAGGGTTTCCTTCCTAAGCAGGGGTTGGACTAGAAGACCTCCAAGGTCCCTTCCAACTCTGTTATTCTATTCTAAGATGTCTCTGCAAAGCTGGGGAATTCTGGGAGTTGAAGTCCACAAGTCTTAATGTTGCCAAGTTTGGAGAACCCCCTGTGCTACACATTTAGACTGCAGAGGCCACTACCTAAACATGTCACACTTAGCTGACCCCTTTCTTATACTTTCTCCCCTGCTCCCCTTCTGTTCTATCGTGTGCTGCAGATATAGTGGAGAGTCGACGGGAATACGAACGGGAATCGGCTAGCGGGACACCCCTCCATGCCGATCCAACTCATCAGCAGCTCATGTCTCGGGTGTTAAGTCCGGCGCTCCCGGTTCCTGGTGGTGGCGGCTTGGTCCCCCTCCCTAGTCCAGCTGGAAGTCGGCCTAGTCCCCCCCATCACGAGTTGCGGCTGGACCCCCCTGCTTCCGAACCTCTCCATCACCATCCCTACAAGCATCCGGTCTCCGCTTATGACCATTATCTAGGAGCCAAGAGCCGGCCAGCCCCCTACCCCTTGCCCGGTATCCGAGGACACAGTTACCACCATCATCATCACCACCACATGAATCCAGCTGCTGCTGCAGCTGCGGCTGCTGCCGCCGCGGCCGCCAACATGTATTCCACTGCCGGCGCGCCCACGACCTATGACTACGGACCGAGATAACATCTTCGATGCACGGTCCTCGAGCTCGGACCGACTCTTTGCATGGTGTGAATTGCTCAGTACGTTTGGGAAGTGTTTCCTGTTTTGTCGAATTTGGGGTGGGGTTGGGGGAAAATCCGCCATCGTCCCCCTTGTGCACACGGTTTTCTTCCTCGCGCTATCCTTTCCACCAGGTTCTGTTGTTGGACACGTCGTTCAAGATTTGTGTTGTGTTTTTCCCATCCGGGGAGTTGTGATCTTTGGCTCGCGTTTGGGGCAATGCGGTGGAGCGATGGAAGGCTGGCATTCTCTCGTACTCTCTTTACGTCACCGGCTGTGGGGCTCGAAGGGCAGTTTCTCCTCTCCTCAGCTTTCCACTCAGCCCACTGAGGTGCAGTTCCCTTCTCCCTTGCGTAATCCACCAAGCGTCCTGGTGTCGTTTCTTAGCTGTTCTGGCCCTGATGCAGCTCTATACAGGTAGTCCTTGACTTACAACCGTTCCCTTGTGACTTTTCAAAGTTACGACGGCCCCAGAAAAAAAGGTGACTTCCGACTGTTCTTCAACAACCCCATAGTCACGGGATCAAAATTCGGCCCTGTGGCGACCGGCATGTATCTGTGACCGTTCCATTGTCAAGGGATGGCCATTGGTAACCTTCGCAGCCAACTTCCAACTAGTTAATGGGGGGAAGCCAGATTTACTTAACACCTGCATGATTTACAGATTTAACAGACTTGGAAGGGATCTTGTAGGTCATCTAGTCCAACCCCCCTGCCCAAGCAGGAGACCCTACACCCATGATGGCGAACCTATGGCACGTGTGCCACAGGCGGCATGCAGAGCCATGTCGCCTGGCACGCCAGCTCAGCTCTGGCGTGCATGCGTCGGAGTCTCTGGAGGCTGGGGACAGCAAAAAAGTCACTTCCTGTCCAACCAGAAGTTGGGAAACGGGCTGTTTTGGGCCTCCGAGGGAGTGGGGAAGGCTGTTTTCGCCCTCCCCAGATGCATAGAGAGACAGATGAGAAAGAAAAACAGGCCTACCGGGCCATCACGTGCTAGGAACGGGAGGAAGGGGGGGGGTCGCATGCGTGGGGCGGGGTGCATAGAATTATGGGTGTAGGTACACATGCACGTGAACCTCTCCCGCCCCCCGCTTCCTGGCACGCGATGGCAAAAAGGTTAGCCATCACTGCCCTACACCATTTGTGATAGGGGCCAGCCCAGTCTCTTCTTGAAAGCTTCCAGTGATGAAGCTCTCACAACTCCTGAAGGCAAGTCCCTCCACTGAATATAGAATAACATAGTTGGAAGGGACCTTGTAGGTCATCTAGTCCAACCCCCAACCCCCGCCCAAGCAAGAGACCCTACATCATTTCTGACAGATGGCGGTCCGATCCCTTCTTGATTCATTTAACAACTGCAGGGATTGGCTGAACAACATGTGGCAAGCATGGGGTACCGCTCTCTTAACCACTGCCTCGCTTAGCCACAGAACTCTGGGGCTCAATTGCGGTCGTAAGTCGAGGACTACCTCTTTGTTCCCCCTGGCCTGTTCTTCCTACCGTAGTGGGGACCACGTCACCCACCAGGGTTTCTTTTACAGTGTTGAGGATCCAGGCTCAGCGATCTCTGTTGGAAAGCAGTTGGGAACACCTGATTGGGACAGTCTACATCCGATCCTGGAGAGCTTTGCCCATCCAGGTACGGCTCAGGAATTCTGGGAGTTGAAGTCCACAGGGGCCATAAAGGGGCCATAGTTCCCCACTCCCTGGAGTAGACCAACCTGGCCTACAGGTAGTCCTCATATTACAACTATTCATTTAAAGACTGTTCGAAGTTCCAACGGCCCTAAACGTAGAACAGGAGAATAACTTTTATCGTCACTTTAAATGTACACTAATCGGCATACTTTTTTTTTTTTAAAAAAAGTGACTTTTTTTCACACTTACGGCATCCCCATGGTCACACACGATCCAAATTCAGACGCTTGGCAACTGACTCGTATTTATGACGGCTGCAGTGTCCCAGTGTCCCCTTTTGCGACCGCCCGACAAGCAAAGTCAATGGGGAGAACCAGATTCATTTAACAATGGTACGACTAACTTAAACCGTTTCAGGGATTCCCTTAACCACCGTGGCAAGAAAAACGGGGCAAAATTCACTTTAAACAGAACATAACACAATAACAAGAGTTGGAAGGGTCATCTAGTCCAACCCCCACCTCCCCATCCCCAAGCAGGACACCCTACACCATTTCTAACAGGGGGCAGCCCAGTCTCTTCTTGAAAGCTTCCAGGGATGAAGCTCCCACAACTTCTGTAGGAAAGTCGTTCCATTGAATATAGAATAACAAGAGTTGGAAGGGATCTTGGAGGTCATCTAGTCCAACCCCCACCCCAGCAGGAGACCCTACACCCATGATGGCGAACCTATGGCACGCGTGCTAGAGGTGGCACGCAGAGCCCTCTCTGTGGGCACGCGCACCGTTGCCCGCTGCTCTTCTGGTTTCTAGAAAACCAGGCTGTTTTCCAGGGCCATTTTTGGGGGCATTTTCTGGGTTCTTTTCCAGGCTGTTTGTAGGCAGTTTTTTTGTCCATTTTCAGGCTATTTTCAGCCAGAAAGATGGCTGGAAAACGGCCAGAAAAATGCCCAGAAAACAGGCCATTCTCCTGCTTTTTTTAGGCTGCTTTTTGGGCGTTTTCAGGCCCTTTTGGGGCCATTTTCTGAGCCAAAAACGGCCCTGAAAATGGCCCCTCAAATGCCCCCAAAACAGGCATGCTTCCGCTGGCCAGCTAGTCTTTGGGTGCGCAGAGTCTCTTCTTGAAAGCTTCCAGGGATGAAGCTCCCACAACTTCCGAAGGCCACCTCTGTTCCAATTTAACACAGATCTCACTTAGCGACAGGAAATTTGGGGCTCAATTGTGGCTGTAAGCTGAGGACTACCTGTGTGCTGGAAAAAAGGCAGCTTCCTGCATTCCTCCCTAACCCGACAATCCTGGGACGTTGTCTTCTTCGGCCTTCTGAATGACGGGCACAGCTGACGACGATTGTCATGCAGTATGCGGTCCCTCCTGACCTGCGCTCCGTTGTCACACACAAGCATGTGCTTAGCACATGACTGGCATGGGCCGGGTGGGCGCTGAGATGCCGACGGTGGCATCTCTTGGTCCCCTGCCACCCAACCTCTCCTGATCCATGCCTCTTGTTTCGGGCTGGTGCCAAGCCAACCATGCCCTTGAGTTCTGGAATTCTCATTGTCACTAACAAGGCATTTCGGAAGCCCGGCCAACTCCACCCACCAGAAGCTTTCACAAATGCAGGCCCTCCTCGACTTAACAACAGTTTGTTCAGTCCCCGTTCGAGACTTATGACCACCGTTGCAACATCCCCATGGTAAAGCAATCAAAACTCAAGACAACTCGGCGACGGACTTGTATTAATGACCGTGTTCCTAGCATAACATTTGTAGCGATTTCGCTTAGGAAGGTCACAAAATGGGTGGGTGGGGGGGAAGCCCTCGCTTCGCAACTGCCTCGCTTAGCGATGGAAATTTGGCACTCAACGGTTGGTCGTAAGCTGAGGACTATCTGTATTCCCCATCCCAACAATTAAATGAATTAATTAGGGCATCTTTCGGAAACTTGACAATTAGGGCCGGTGGACGCCAACGGAAATAATACAATCTCCCTTCCCCAAGAGCATCCCACCCACTCTCGAGAAGCAGAAGAGAGAGAAGGGGCCACAGGAGGAGGAGAGCCTTTGAGGAGGTCCAGGGTCTTTTATTTATTTATTTATTTTTCCGGCAGCTGGCTTGAGACGCGGTTTAGAAAAGAATCCGTAAGCAGCCCCTCGACAGAAAGCGTTGGAAGGGACTTTGGAGGTTTTCTAGTCCAAACTCCCCCACCACTCTTCCCACAAGCTGGAATAAAAACCGATGTTTTCTTTGGATTGGGTCTTTCCATGGAACTGAGATCTTCCGTTCACAAGGATGAGCAGAATTGTCCTCTTAAGAGAAAGTTGGCCAGGTTAGGGAGCGGTTCGGTGGGTGGATGGGAAGAGGTGTCACAATCCAAACTGCTCATCCTACTCACACACTCTTTCTCTCTTCTCTCTCTCTCTGTTTCTTTGTCTCTCTCTTCTCTCTCTCTTTCTTTCTTTCTCTTTTTTGTTTCTTTGTCTCTCTCTCCTCTCCCTCTCTTTTGTTTCTTTGTCTCTCTTCTCTCTCTCTATTTCTTTGTCTTCCTCTGTGTGTCTCTTTCTTCTCTCTCTTTCTCTTTTGTTTCTTTGTCTTTCTCTCTCTCTCTCTCTTTATCCCTCTCTTGTTTCTTTGTCTCTCTGTCTCTCTCTTTTTCTCTCTTTCTCTTTCTCTCTTTGTTTCTTTGTCTTCCTCTGTGTGTCTCTTTCTCTCTTCTCTCTCTTTCTCTCTCTTTTGTTTCTTTGTCTTTCTCTGTCTCTCTCTCTTTCTCTCTCTTCTCTCTCTCTCTCTGTTTCTTTGTCTTCCTCTGTGTGTGTCTCTCTTCTCTCTCTCTTTCTCTCTCTTTTGTTTCTTTGTCTCTCTGTCTCTCTCTTTTTCTCTTTCTCTTTCTCTCTTTCTTTGTCTTCCTCTGTGTCTCTTTCTCTCCTCTCGCTTTCTCTTTTTCTCTCTTCTCTCTCTTTCTCCCTCTTTTGTTTCTCTCTCTCTCTCTCCCTCTCTCTCTCTCTCTCTCTCTATCTCTTCAGTCTTTTATCTTGGTGCAAAACCACAGGATGAGAAATCCTCTTGGTCTTCCAAGAAGTGTTGATGATGGTTGACCTTCAAAGGTAGAAGCTGCCAACCACTTCCATTAGCTTTGTCCTCGCAACACTGCCGCACCGGCTTGGGATTCCGTAAACCAATATCATTCTTAATGTGGGTGGGTCTTTCTGCTTTTTCTTTTTAAATGAGGCATCCGATTTTGCATAATTGATGCCTTTCTTTGCAATTCTGACATACCCCCCCCCAGTCTAAACGTGCCCACTCTGGAAAAAAAAATCAACTTCCTTTCTCCGTGCTTTTAATTCCAGCGTCTGCAGCTTTTTGCTCACCTCGGTTATTTCTTGCCTCTCCCCTTCCCCCCCCCGCCCACCCCCAAATGCAGAGGCTTAAAGTCCCAGGATAATTATCAGCAGCCAGGCGTGATATTTTTTGGGCAGCCTTTAAGGACAGGTGCGGGCACAAAACAGCTGTAGCCTTTATAATATTTTTGCATTGTTTTATTCGGTTTAGCTAGTGGCAAAAGCAGAAAAATGCAGCAAACTTCATGCCGTAAAAAAAAACCAAAACCAACTTATGGTACAAAATGAAAATTTTGGTTTTGTTTCGTTAACAAATTTCGCTGTAGGATTCTTTGAAGAATCGATGTAAAATCCATTGGGAAAAATTCTGCTGTCCTGTGTGCATTGTTATAACTTTGAGAAAAAGCCCATTTCTCTTGTTTTTTCTTCTGCTTTGTAATCTCCAACGTCTCTCGGAACGCATCTGTGCCAAAGGTTTGAGTCAAAAATAACCTATTGTGACATTGTTATATTTATTGATATTATATTATTCCAGGGGTGAAATCTAAAATTTGTTACTACCGGTTCTGTGGGCGTGGCTTGGGGGGGGTAATGTGACTGGGTGGGCGTGGCCAACTTTTTTTAAAAAAAACCTTTTAAAAGCATTTTTTTTCTACAACCTTAAAAGTTTTGCAGAAAAAAATGCTTTTAGAAGCCTCTGACGATCAGGCAAGTCAGCTGGGATCGCCAGAGGTTTTTAAAGGCATTTTTTTTCCCTACAACCTCTTTGGCTGTAGAGGTTGCAGAAAAAAATGCTTTGAAAAGCCTCTGATGATCCCAGCTGAGCCGCGCGATCATCAGAGGCTTTTTTTTTTTTTTTTACTTTTAAAAGCATTTTTTTGGCTGAAGAGGTTGTAGAAAAAATGGTTTTAAAAGTAAAAAAAAAATAAAACAGCCTCTGATGATCGCACGGCTCAGCTGGGCATGGAGGGGGGGGGGCATACGGATTTTTGCTACGAACCACCCGCCGCCATCGGGCGATCCGGTCCGAACCGGGAGCATTTCACCCCTATATTATTCCTTTTTTCTCTCCCCCGCCCCCCAAAGTGATTACGTATGCAGTTCCTGATGGTTCTTTTTTCTGCTTTTATAGTTGCTGTGTAAAAAAAGAGAAAGAGTGGAAAAACCGGGGGGGGGGGGGGGGGGGGGGAGACAACCAAAGAATCGTATCTGCAAAAATATGTAGATAATTTGTAGATAATTTGTAGATATGTGTAGATAACACTGGGGGAGCGGGAGGAGGGAAGATGGCAGGCGGTAACATTTATAAACAGTATTTCTCTGAGTTTTTGCTTTATCTCATTTTTCTTTTGTCCACGTGGGGGTTTCCTGGGTGCTTGTCAATTATTTTATATTTTATAGATCAAATTTAGAGGCTGCCTATCTCACTCACAGAGTGATCCTTTGCATTAGAGACTCTTTTAGAAAAAGTACAGAGAAGAACAACGAGGATGATTAGGGGGATGGAGGCTAAAACAGACGAAGACCAGTTGAAGGAATTGAGTATGTCTAGTTTAAGGAAAAAGAGGAATAGGGGTGACAGGATAGCAGTCTTCCAATATTTGAGGAGCTGCCCCAAAGAAGAGTAGGTCAACCTATTCCCCAAAGCACCTGAATGCAGGACAAGAAACAACGGATGGAAACTAATCAAGAAGAGAAGCAACCTAGAACTAAGGAGAAATGTTCTGTCAGTGAGAACAATTCATCAGTGGAACAACTTGCCACCAGAAGTTGTGGATGCTCCAACACTGGAAGTTTTAAAGAAGAGTTTGGACAACCATTTGTCTGAAATGGTACAGGGTGTCCATTGAGCAGGGGGTTGGACTAGAAGACCTCCAAGTTCCCTTTCAACTCTTGTCATTCTGCACTAGCTGACAATATTTTTCCTCCATCTGGAGATTTATCTAGGTCAAGATAATTTCATCCACATTTGGGCCCTTCGAAGTCTTCAAAGTAAATATTGAAACCAATACATTCAATACATTCATATATATATATATATATATATATATATATATATATATATATATATACACACACATATATATACATTCATATAGATAGATAGATATAGATATAGATTAGATATAGATATAGATATAGATATAGATATAGATATAGATATAGATATAGATATAGATATAGATATATAGATCAGGGGTGAAATCCAGCAGGTTCTGGAGAACCGGTAGCAGAAATTTTGAGTAGTTTGGAGAATTGGCAAATACCACCTCTGGCTGGCCCCAGAGTTGGGTGGGAATGGAGATTTTGCAGTAACCTTCCCCTGCCATGCCCACCAAGCCACGCCCAAAGAACCGAACAGAAGGTAGTAAAATTTTTTTGAATTTCACCACTGTATGCTCCCTCCCACATGGTGGGGTAGACCAGGTGCCTCGATAAAAAAAACACTTCCATCTCTCCCCTGGCTCAAGCTGATAAAGGGAGGAGAACTTGTGGCTCAGAGGTTAATACAACCTAACATGCAGGCAGCCCAAGTTTGAATCCTAGTAAGGGTATGGCTAGCTGACGAGAGCTAAATAGCTTGAAATAGATGTATACTAGTCTCCCTTTATTTCTTTATCAGCGAAATATAAATTTGATATATATATAAATATATAAAAATTTATATATATAAATTTGAGATATAAACACACACACACACACAGTTTTCCCGAAAATAAGACCCAACCAGAAAATAAGTCCTAACATGATTTTTCAGGATGCGTGTAATATAAACCCTACTCCCAAAATAAGCCCGAGTTAAGATTGTCAGCCAGATTGGTGCATTTAGTACCGTATTTTCCCCAAAATAAGACCTAACCAGAAAATAATAATAATAATAATAATAATAATAATAATAATAATAATAATAATAATAATATTATTTCTATACCGCCCTTCTCCTGAAGGACTCAGGGCGGTGTACAGCCAATTTAAAAACACAAGACAACAATGATTAAAAATTAAAATAATTAAATAGATTTGGCCTGGTTTAAAACCCCAAAAATTTAAAATACCCCAATTTAAAATTATTATGTTGATATGGCATAAATAAGCCCGAATGCATCTTTCAAAGCAAAAATTAATACAAGACCCGGTCTTATTTTCGGAGAAACAATTATGTGTGTGTGTGTGTGTGTTGTGTTTGTGTGTGTGTGTGTAAGAACTAAGATGCTGGGGGTAAACAATTCATGAAGTCTCATTTTCTTAGTCTATATTCTCTTGGTAGTTTCCCGAACCTGGAGAAACAACCGGGTGAGAACCTGTGCAAGCCTTTAAGTGGGGTTTAGAAACAAGACACAGATGTTTGGGAAATAAACCTCTGGGGTCTTCATCTCCTAGCCTATGACATCCCAAACGGTTTGTATATGTCACATTTATTTCTGGCAGACAGCACCCGGCTTGGCTGACCAATCTGTGACTAAATGAAGATAAATGGGCGCCTTTTCCTTACTCGCATGGGAAACGAGAGGCGAGCTTTGCAAAAAAGAAAGACTCACATTAAAAGAAGGACAATAACAGCCTGCACATTTTTCCCATTAAATGCATACTTTGAAGAGATTAGCTGTGGATAAGGACCTGGGTTTTAAAAAAAAGATGTTTGACAGGCCCCCGTATTCTAGGTACAGGATTTCCTGATGGCTGTATGCACAGAAACCAAAAAAAAAAAGGGAGAAAAAACTGGAAACTTACATTCTTTTAAGAGAGAGAGAGAGAGAGGAGGGAGGGAGAGAGAGAGAAAGACAAAGAAAAGAGAGAGAAAGAGAAAGAGAGAGAGAAGAGAGAGAAAGAGACACAGAGAAAGACAAAGAAACAAAAGAGAGAAAGAGAGAGAAGAGAGAAAGAGACACACAGGAAGACAAACAGAGAGAGAGAGAGAGAGAAAGAAAGACAAAGAAACAGAGAGAGAGAGAGAAGGGAGAGAGAAGAGAGAGAGACAGAGAGAGAAATCTCCCTGCCTAATCTGTATACCAGACAGAAGTTTTTCCCAGCAAGGATGTTTCATGCTTGAAAGCAACTTGATCTTGAAAGGGATCAGATCAAACTTTAAAAAGTGGACTGGCTTAAAAAAAGAAAGAAAGAAATAGCAAAATGATGGGGAAAATAAAATTCCCGGCCAAACGTTACAAATCTGTTGTGAAAATGATCCAGGGGAATATTTTTTTTTTAAAAAAAAATTATTTAAGTGTTCCAGGGAGATGAAGGCAGACCAGATATTAAATACAAAAGCTCTTGAAATGAATGACAGCTGTAAAATAGACACACGCAACGTTTTCCAAGAAGCGTGTTGGTTACATACATGCACATGTACAGGAAGTCCTGGACTGACTACAAATTCGCTTAGCAATTCTTCCAAGTTACAATGGCCCTTGGAAAAAGTTATTTACAACCGGTCCTCGTATTCACAGCTATCACAACATCCCTATTGTGGCCCGCCGGAGGCCAGCAGAGCTGGCAGCAGAGTCGGACAGTGAGGAGGTTGGGAAGGAACTTGGGTCAGTCCTGGGGGCTGGGGAAAGCTCGGATGAGGGCTCTGCATCGAAGGCAGAGAGGGGGCCAAAGCCATCTGATAGTTATGTGCTGCCTCCGGATTCTTCAGAGTCTGACATCAGTGAGGCAGAAGAACAGCTGGAGCCTGTTCCCAGTGTGTGCATGCACAGAGCTGCCAGAAGACAGGAACAATTAAGAAAACAGGGTCGACTTGGGAGTAAGGCTTGGAGATGATTGGCCTCTCCCACAAGACATAAAAGAGAAGCGAACGGGACGTGAGCTTTTGCAGGAAGCAATTAGTTCATCTGGCCGATTCAAGATTTGAAACTTCTGTTTGTGACTCTGTGCCAAGTTTGGCCTTGCCCTGCATCTGGAAATTAGCTCTCTTGGCAGCGTTCCACGTGAGATAGGTGGGTGTTGATAAACTTTCCTCTGAAAGACTGTTTGTGAAGCCTTGCGGACTGTGAATGGCAATAATTCACAGCCTTGTAAATAAAAGAGGTTTTGCCGGGACTAAAATTGTGCTTTATACTTTCTAAGGAAGCTTAGGTCAGAACAATCCCAGAGAGGAGGAAGGGGGTCAAGTGATTTTCCAAAGCCCCCGAAGGCCAGACAAGGAATAATGGATGGAAACAGATCAAGGAGAGATTCAACCAAGAAATAAGGAGAAATTTTCTCACAGTACAATCAACGGACGGAAAAGAAGTTGCCTTCAGAAGTTGTAGGAGCTTCATCGCTGGAGGCTTTCAAGAAGAGACTGGATTGCCATTTGTCAGAAATGGTGTAGGGTCTCCTGCTTTGGCAGAGGGTTGTATTAGATGACCTACAAGGTCCCTTCCAACTCTGTTAATCTGTAATCTGATTTCTACTGCCCTTTTCTAGGATATTTTTTCAACTTTGCATTCATGTCTGCGACTCAAAAGATTTCTTAGTTGTCCTCCATCCAGAACATCAGCCAGGAGTGGACAGGCTTACCTTTTGAGTTCAACCAAGGTTAGCTAGCTCTGTCATAATCAGAGTCTAGAGTAGGTGGTCTTCCATCTTAAGTATCCATCAACATTAACGCTGCTTAGTTTGAGAATCTAACAAGGTGAGATAGATGCTGCCATCTACTGACCATAGAAAGTACCTATCTAAGGAACCAAGAGCAGGACTCCTCAAAAATAAAAGCCTACTAGTGAGTAAGAGTCTCCTCAAGAGTAGGGATATCGTTAGAAGATCTCTAACAATCTGCTGGGGGTGGTGGTTTAAGAGTCTAGGTTTAAAAGCTTTCACTTTTAGGAGACCAACTTCGTTTGAGCTGCAGTAGTCCAAGCTAAAACGAACATGGAGGTAGGAGGTGATGGAGATCAGTTGATAAATTGATAGATGGGATTGAAGGAAGGAAGGAGGGGAGTTACGCTAGATTTGTGTATCTTGATAGGTGGTTTGGGCTTGGCTTGGGTGTTGTGTAAGTTGTATGCATCCTGTTTGTAAGCCTTGAATGATTTCTGTGGTGTCCCAGCCAAGCAACCCAACTATGGTTGACATCAGGAGACTCTCCAAACTTGGCAACTTTAAGACTTGTGGACTTCAATTCCCAGAATTCCTCAGCCAGCATGGGAGTTGAAGTCCACAAGTCTTAAAATTGCCAGGTTTTGAGACCCCTGAGGAATTCTGGGAGTTGAAGTACATGACTGGCTGAGGAATTCTGGGAGTTGAAGCCCACAAGTCTTAAAATTGCCAGGTTTGGAGACTCCTGGCTTAGCTTGATGGTGCTGTATGAGCTCACCTAATTATAGTTCATTCACTCAATCATGGTTTACAAGCCCTGGTTCAGCACGAGGTGTGAAATGAGAATCAAGTTCATTATTTCAGGTCACAAATCTTCCTTCCTTCCTTCCTTCTAAAAAAGCCCAATGAGAAGGAAAGCAGAGAAGCTTCAACGAGCCTTAAAAATGCCAATGGGGGCCCTTTGAAAACCAGCCCCCAATGTCTCGAGTTTTTAATTTGGCTGGTATCCCCTTTCTTCAGGATTCGCCTGTCTTCTGGGCAGAGGCGATCCAAACAAGCACTGCAGCTGGTATGAAATTATCATGATTTACAACAGTTCATATTTATGACGGTTGCAGCATCCTGGGGTCATTTGATCCCTTTTTGCGACCTTCTGACAAGCAAAAAAAAAAAAAAAAAATCAATGGGGAAGCCCAGATTCCCTTAACCACCGTGTGACTAACTCAACAACTGCAGTTGATTGCCTTAAAAACGGTGGAAAGCTCATGAGACAAAAGTCACTTCACAAATGCCTCACTCAGTAACGGAAATTTTGGGCTCAATTGTGACCTTAAATCAAGGATTACCTAGATCAGTGATGGCGAATCTTGTCGGCACCGAGGGCTCAAACCGGAACACGCATGTATGTCTGTGCAGATGCGCGCACTAGAGCATTGGATACCTGAAGACCAGTAGGCCGGTGCTCACATGCCTGTTTTTTGGGCCATTTTCTGGGCCGTTTTTAGGCCATTTTTCAGGCTGTTTTTAGGCCCAGAAATGGCCTGAAAAACAGCCTGGTTTTTAGCCATTTTCAGAGCGTTTTTCTGGTGCTCCAGCACCCGTGAAGACCAGCTGGCCAATACTCATATGCCTGGTTTTTTGGCCATTTTCTGGTCCTTTTTCAGGCTGTTTTTCAGGCCATTTTTAGGCCTGAAAACAGCCTGAAAACGGCCTGAAAACAGCCTCCCAAAGGCCCAGAAATGGCCTGAAAAACAGCCTGGTTTTTAGCCATGTTCAGGGCGTTTTCCGGTGCTCCAGCACCCGTGAAGACCAGCTGGCTGGTGCTCATATGCCTGTTTTTTTGGCCATTTTCTGGTCCTTTTTCAGGCTGTTTTTCAGGCCATTTTTAGGCCTGAAAACAGCCTGAAAATGGCCTGAAAACAGCTTGAAAACAGCCCCCAAAAGGCCCACAAATGGCCTGAAAAACAGCCTGGTTTTTAGCCATTTTCAGGGCGTTTTCTGATGCTCCAGCACCTGTGAAGAGCAGCTGGCCAGTACTCATATGCCTGTTTTTTTGGCCGTTTTCTGGTCCTTTTTCAGGTTGTTTTTCAGGCCATTTTTAGGCCTGAAAACAGCCTGAAAACGGCCTGAAAACAGCCCCCAAAAGGCCAAAAACGGCCTGCTTTTTAGCCATTTTCAGGACATTTTCCGGCTCTCCGGCACCCGTGAAGATCAGCTGGCCAGCAGAGCACATGTCCACAGAGACGGCTCTGCTTGCCACCTCTGGCACGCATGCCATAGGTTCGCCATCATGGACCTATATTCTTAATGGTTCATTAGAAACGTGGTTCTCTGAACCTTTGCAACTCAGGTGACTTGGCTCCATTTCTACCAAGCCCCAATTTTATTATTTCAAAGCCGCTTACAATAATCTCCATCATAAGGGAAGCCAGATTTGTTCGCACTAATTGTTGGTAACAGCTATTGGTTTACCACAATGAACTGAGGTAAATGATTGGCGCTGAGGTATACCCTCACAATCCTGAAGTTGTTTTTGTTTTTTTTTACCCCGCAGCAGCCAGCGCACAGAGGGGTGTCTCCTTCGAGACACCCTTCGCAAAAGGTTCTGATGGGGTTTATTTTGTTTCTCTGGCCCAGGTGGTGTTTGCACCTTCTGTAAGAGACCAGCGTGACAACATTCCTCTCTAACATGCCTGAACTTTATTTTATTTTTTTCAAATGTTTTTATAACATGCTTGGCTGAAAAAAAATAGAATAAAATACAGAGCCGTTTCGATGCATGATCGAAATATCGAGGTTATACTTTGATGGTGTTCAAGCCAGCAGTGGGTTTCACATTATGTTACTACTGGTTTGCCGCATACACGCATACTTGCTTCATACGCGTGTCCCCCCTGGTTCTACACATGCCTTCCACACATGCGCCCAGTCTTCCCTGCATGTGCTTTGCTCACGCGTGCCCCTTTCACGCATGCGCCCGGCCTCAAAAACATGCCTAAATAGGATGGCATAGAGCTGAGGCGGGGGTGGGGGAAAGTCAAGGGTGGGATGGGGAGTCGGGGGCGGGCCCACCGGTGATTTCAGCTACTGGTTCGAGCGAACCGATCCGAATCGGCTGAATACCATCTCTGGTTCAAACTGTATGTTAGACGCCAGTGTTGTGACCCAGGCCCAAGTAGGTATTATCAGACGCAAACAGTTCCAAAACAAACAGACTTTATTAGAACAGCTGAGAATTAACTCATTCTCAGCGTAGTCCAAACTAAATTAAAACAAATTCTTCATAACAAATTCTTCAGTCTAATCACCAACCTTGGTATAATTAGGCAAACTGCCAAAGGCTTCTGTTGGCAAAAGTTCAGAAGCAGAGATAAGTGCAGCAAGACAAGAACAAGTCTATCAACATTGTTTTCTGGCAAAGAGCCCAAGAGCCATTGCTGGTCTTTTAAGCCTTATGGGAGAGGCCAATCATCTCTTGGCCTTACTTCTGAGTTGTCCTCTTTGCTTGAGCTGCTCTTGCCTTCTGGCAGCTCTTCTCCTACGTGCAGTAGGAACAGGCTCCTCCTGTTCCTCTGCCTCTCTGCTGGCAGCCTCTGGAGGCTCCGGAGTCCGCACCTCACTCCCCGATGGCCCTGGCCCCATCTCTGCCTCCGACGCAGAGTCTTCATCCGGACCTTCCCCAGCCTCCAGGACTGGACCATGTTCTTCCTCAGCTTCATTGCTGTCCAACTCGGCTGCCAGCTCCGCAGGCTGCTGGCGGACCACAACAGCCAAACTGTTATTTATCCCCATTTGTTATAGCCAGTTAGATAGATACGGTAGAGTTAGATAGATGATAGAGATATAGGTAGGTAAAGAGAGATAGAGGAAAAATAGAGATAAAGATAAGAGATTGTTATTTATTCATATCTGTTATAGCCACTCATAGGTTCTGGATGGAGCAATTCATCTAATGCACTTGAATGTAAAAAGATCATATTCTTTTTTTCTTCTGCCTGCACTTTTCCTGTTTTTGGAGTGTGCTTTTTGGGCAGGGATAGATAGATTATACTGTGCTTCCCTGAAAATAAGACTGGGTCTTATATTAATTTTTGCTCCGAAAGATGCATTGGGGCTTGTTTTTTGGTTAGATCTTATTTTGGGGGAAATACGGTACTAAATGCACCCATCTGGCTGACAATCCTAACTAGGGCTTATTTTAGGGGGTAGGGTTTATATTACGAGCATCCTGCAAAATCATGCTAGGATTATTATTTTCTGGTTGGGTCTTATTTTCAGGGAAACAGGGTAAATGATAGATAAGATAGATAGATAGATAGATAGATAGATAGATAGATAGATAGATAGATAGATAGAGGTAGGTAGGTAGGTAGATGATAGGTAGGTAGATAGATAGATAGATGATAGATAGATGATAGATAGATAGATGATAGGTAGATGATAGATAGATAGATAGATAGATAGATAGATGATAGATAGATAGATAGATAGATAGATAGATAGATAGATAGATAGATAGATAGATGATGGATGGATGGATGGATGGGTAGTGTTGTGGTCCACCAGCAGTCTGCAGAGCTGGCAGTGGAGTCGGAAAGTGAGGAGGCTGGGGAGAAACTTGGGCCAGTCCTGGAGTCTGAGGAAGGCTCGGACGAGGGCTCTGAATCGGAGGCAGAGATGGAGCAGGGCCATCTGGGTGTGATGCGCAGAATCAGGAGCCTCCAGAGTCGGACAGCAGAGAGGCAGAGGAACAGGAGGAGCCTGTTCCTAGTGCACCCATGCGCAGAGCTGCCAGAAGGAAAGAACAGTTAAAACAAAAGGGACGACTCTGGAGTAAGGCCTGGAGATGATTCGCTCCTTCAATAAGGCTTAAGTGAGGAGCAAAGGCACGTGGGCCCTTTGCAGGAAAGCAACGTTGTTAATTCTGTTCCCAGTTGGCATCTCTGTTTGATTCTGGACTCCGTGGGGCTTTGCCAAGTAGGTCTTTGGCAGAGTGTCAAGGGAATAAAGGTTGGTGATTATCCCAAAGGATTTCTCCTGAAGGACTTTTTGCAACTAACTCGGACTCAGCTGTGGATGAACGTTAATTCACAGCTGTTGCAATAAAAGAGGTTTTGGGCACTACTCGTGTGTTTGAATGACTCAGGAAGCTGAGGTCACAACAGATAGATAGATGACAGAGATAGGTACAGGTAGATAGATGATAGATAGAAAAGAGAGAGAGAGAAAGAGGGAGGGAGAGAGAGATGGAGAGAGAGAGAAAGAGGGAGGGAGAGAGAGAGAGAGAGAGGGAGGGAGAGAGAGAGAGAGAGATGGAGATAGTTATTTATCCTCATTGTTATATCCACTCAGGTTTTGGTGCAATAGATGGTGCAATTAATCTAATGTAGTTGAATGTAAAAATATTATATATTTTTTCCCTGCTCTTTTCCTGTTTTTGGAGTGTTCTTTTTGGGCAGGGATGATAGATATACAGTAGATAGAAAATTAGATAGATGATAGATAAACAGACAGACAGAGACAATAGATACAGGTAGAGGTAGAGAGATAGAGACAGAGACAGATAGAGAAAGGTAGAGATAATAAGATAGACAGCGATATAGGTAGAGATGATAATGTTTCTTTGTTAATCCAGTTAATAAATGCCCCTTTTTCGAAGATAAATTTATTGAAGTTCACCTTTTCCGAATCTCTACAGGTCATTAAGATGCTTGCTGACGTGATTGACTGAACAGCTAAATTTCACTTCAGTGGAAACCAAGTTCTAATTTTTCCCTCCCTATTCTATCCTTGATAGCCGGATCACATAACCCCAGGCTAACCTGTTCAAATCCAGCAAGGTGCTTGTTGGGAGTCGTATGGACCAACCTCTGCTAATCTAGAGTTTTCTTTCTTTTTCTTGGTTTTATTTATACTAGCCTCTGCAAAAGCACTTGAAAATTCACCCTCCTTCTTCAAATCTAGGCTTCTGTGCGGGAGGGTGGGGGTGGGGCGTCTGGGCCTGATCCCTGCTGGTGCCATTCATCAACGGGCGCTTGGCATTTTAATGTACGGAAAATCTCCCAGTTGGGATGGGTAGCAACCTAATTCCAAGACGGGGAAGGGATTTTTTTACTCACGTGATTGATGAGGTGAAATAGATCCGGCTGGATTCGAAGCCGGCTGCTTTATTCCACTTTTATTGGAGGGCTCAGCTTGGTGGGTGACAGGCTGATCCATTAGGAATCTCATCGGGTGGGCTTCAAAAGTTTTAGCAAGGGGTTCTCTGCCTTGTTGCCGGGGGTAGCATTTTTGCCCTCCCCAGGCTCCAGAGGCTTTTCTTGAGCCTCCAGGAGGGCAAAAACAGCCTCCCCAGGCTCCGGAGGCCCTCTGGAGGCCGGAAACGGGCCTGTTTCCAGTCTTCCCGAACTTCCGGTAGGCCTGTTTTTCTCCTTCCCTGAGCCTCCATGTGTACCTGCACTTACCTGCATCCAAAACGGGCCGCGTGGGGACTCTTGGGAGGGGCGGGATGGGAGGGGCCAGCCAGGAGTGGGATTTGGGGGTTCTCCGAACGGCACAGAATCTTAGCTAGAGGTTCTCGCTGCGAACCCCCAGCAGCCCACCCCTGAATCTCATGAACCCCAATGAGACACAGGATTGGAGATCTTCCTTGCAACTGCAAGCCACGTCTCTATGACAGGTAGGCTTTGACTTACAGCTATTCACTTAGTGACCATTTGAAGTTATGGCGGCACTGTAAAAAGTGACCTAGTTCTGTTTTTCACACTTATGACTGTTGCAGCATTCCCATTGGTCAAGTGATCAAAATTCAGATGCTGGCCAACTGACTCATCTTTATGACGGTTGCAAAGGGGTCATGTTGATCCCCTTTTTTACCACCTTCTGACCAGCGAAGTCAAGGAGGAAGCCGGATTCACTTAACAACGGCGTTACTCACTTAACAGCTGCAGTGATTCACTTAACCACAGTGGCAAGAAAGGTTGTAGAAATGGGGCGAAACTCACTCAACAATGGGCTCGCTTAGCCAGTGAGATTTTTTTGGGCTCAACTCCGGTCGTAAATCGAGGACTACCTGTACGTGTCCCCCGCCCCCCCCCTCCAACCAACAACGATCAAATAAAAACACGCTTATTCAGCGTACGGTCAACAGAGCATATTTTAAAAGCAGGAATACTTGCTCAGACGGTTTCAAACTTGCCTGCATTTGAGGTTTCTCTCAAACAGAAATTGCTGAAATTGATTTTTTTTTTTAACCTTTCGGTTTCTGGGGTGTGTGTGTGTGTGTGTGGAAATGCTTTCTTGGCTGTCTTGTTCATTTCAGCTTCCCCACGACATTTTTAAAAATTCTCATCGGGCTAATTACATACACAATGCGTTGCCCTAGCAATTCCATGCCGGTAATGTTGGCTTGACATGACCACGGGGATGTTGCAATGATTGTGAAAGTGTGAAACTCACTTTTTTCCAGTGTTGTTGTAAAGGGGGTGGAAGTGGGGGAAGAGAATGCGAATCTTCTTCTCCGGTAATATTGTACTGCAAAGTAGGGCATACAAAACCTTTGCTAGACCAATTCTCGAATACAGCTCGTCTGCCTGGAATCCACACTGTATATCGGACATTAATATGATTGAGCGAATCCAGAGGTATTTCACAAAAAGAGTCCTCCACTTCTCTGCTCACAACAGAATACCTTATTCCACCAGGCTTGAAATTTTGGGCTTGGACAACTTAGAACTACGCCACCTTCGGTCTGTCCTAAGCGTAGCTCATAAAATTATCTGCTACAACGTCCTTCCTGTCAATGACTACTTCAGCTTCAACCGCAACAATACACGAGAACACAATAGATACAAACTCAAGGTAAACCGTTCCAAACTCGATTGCAGAAAATACGATTTCAGCAACAGAGTGGTCAATGCCTGGAATGCACTACCTGACTCTACCTGTGGTTTCTTCCCCAAACCCCCAAAACTTTAACCTTAGACTGTCCACTGTTGACCTCACCCCATTCCTAAGAGGTCTGTAAGGGGGGGTGCATAAGCATTCCAATGTGTCTACCATCCCTGTCCTAATGTCCCCTTTTATTTGTATCCTGTATACATTTCCTGTATTCATAATCATGTTTATACTTATATTTGTTATCTTATACATGTTTGACAAACTAACTTAACTATCTAAATGGAGAAAGGAGAATTTGGAGGCAACAGTCTTCTCGGTCACAAAAGAGGAATGGGCAATGAAAGGAGGAGGAAACGTCAACAAGTTTGAGATGCGTGACCCCGATAAATATCCCAGATAATCGCCAGACAATTTGGAAACTGGGTGGGTCTCCCCTAATTGTAGCATCAGAGTTGTATCCACTTGCCACAAAGGAAGTTTTATTATCAGGAAATTGAGTTGTCATCGACTTTGTAGGGACGCCGTGGCTCAGAGGCTAAGACGCTGAGCTTGTCGATCGAAAGGTCGGCAGTTCGGCGGTTCGAATCCCTAGTGCTGCGTAACGGGGTGAGCTCCCGTGACTTGTCCCAGCTTCTGCCAACCTAGCAGTTCGAAAGCAGGTAAAGAAAAAATGCAAGTAGAAAAATAGGAACCACCTTTGGTGGGAAGGGAAGAGCATTCCAACGTGCGCCTTTGGCGTTGAGTCATGCTGGCCGCATGACCACGGAGACGTCTTCGGACAGCGCTGGCTCTTCGGTTTTGAAACGGAGATGAGCACTGCCCCCTAGAGTCAGGAACGACTAGCACATATGTGCGAGGGGAACCTTTACCTTTTATTGAGACCTATCTGTACGTGAGGGTTGTGGGTTTCTTTTAAAAAAGCTTATGTTGGGGTGACTTCTCTCTTTTGCTTCCCTACCATGCTTTCAAATGTTCAGATGTTAAAACTGCTCTCTTCCCTTCACCCCCTCCAGCAGGAGGAAGGAAAAGCAGGGCAGGTTGGAAACTGTGAAATAATTGAGAAGTCAATTACTCCCACAGCCCCCGGGGCAAGTGTCTCCTTCCCTTTTGCATCAGGAGCCAAAAAAAGAGAGAGCATGCAGCCTTTTAAAGCAGGTTGTGCTATATGATATGTGTGTGCATGCATTTAGGTCACCCCAGACCAGCGGTCGCCAACTGGGGGTCCGTGAGAAAATTTTGGTGGTCCACAGAAAAGTTATTTGCATTTTTTATATTGCACTAAATCAGGAGTCCTCAAACTACGGCCCCTGGGACGGAAACGTGCCATGAACATTTGTGTTGCTGCAGAGAGTCTCCCCCTTCGGGGTCTTTTTGTGTGTGTCGGAGGGGGGCAGAAATTCCGACTTGGGGTCTGCTTCGGCCTCCTGGTGTGGGGCTTTGGGCGAAGGCTGGAGGGAAGTGCAACTGGTGGCGAAGAGCCTCGTTCCAGTGGGGCTGCATCATGGCCTGGAACTGGCTGACCGTCTCAGCCTGCTGAGCCTCCAGGCTCCGATAACTGGCCTTGCACTCCCGCAGGTCTTCCCTCTGCTTGGAAAGCCTATGCTCCTAGTCCTCAGTGAGGTGCTTCTACTGAGCCTCCTTCTCGGTCAGATCCAATTTGAACTGAGCTGTTTTGCCAACTTTTTCTCATGGTGGCTGCTTAGCTCCAACAACTGCTTCCTGGTGGGGCCCCAAGGAGCCCAGGTGGGCAGACGAGTACTGGCTGGGAGGGGAGGGGCAAGGAGAGGACAGCGAGGTGCCCCTCGACATGAGGGACATTGAGTTGGCCATGCCCACCCAGGTTTTGTGGCTCCCAGAGTTTTCTTTTCTATGGGAAACAGGTCCAAATGGCTCTTTGAGTATTTAAGGTTGCAGACCCCTGGGATAGGGTCTTTCTCCTGCTTCAGCCCTCCCTGGGTGGTTTATCATATCAGCATTATTTTTGCATGTTGCCCCCCAACAATCTGGGTCTTCATTTTACCCATCTTGGAAGGATGGAAGGCTGAGTCAACAGCAATCGAAATAGCACTTATATAGACTTATATACCACTTCCCAGTGCTTTCCAGCCCTCTCTAAGCGGTTTACAGAGTCAGCCTCTTGCCCCCAACAATCTAGGTCCACATTTTACCCACCTCGGAAGGAGGGAAGGCTGAGTCAACCGTGAGCAGTGAAAATCGAACTCCTGGCTATGGCAGAACTAGCCTGCAATACTACATTCTAACTATTGTGCACCATGGATGGATGGGAGGGAGGGAGGGAGGGAGGAAGGAAAGAAGGAAGGAAGGAAGGAAGGAAGATAACAGACTTACATAGCACTTCATAGTGATTTACAGCCTTCTCTAAGCAGTTTACAGAGTCAGCCTGTTGCCCCCAACAATCTGGGTCCTCATTTTACCCACCTCGGAAGGATTGGAAGGCTGAGTCAACCTCGAGCCAGTCAGGATCAAACTGCTGGCAGTGGGTAGAGTTAGTTTGCAATATTGCATTCTAACTACTGTGCACCATGGAGGGAGAGAGGGACACAAACAATATCCCTTAGTCTTATATACCGCTTCACAGTGCTTTCCAGCCCTCTCAAAGCGGTTTACAGTCAGTGAAGAGTGAAGTTGCAGGATTTGGGTTTGGCTAGTCTACAGAAAAGGAGGACTAGGGGGACATGATAGCAAATGTTCCAGTATTTGAGGGGCTGCCACAAAGAAGAGGGGGGGTCAAATTCTTCTCCAAAGCACCAGAAGGCAGGTCAAGAAACAACGGATGGAAACTAATCAAGGAGAGAAGCAACCTGGAATTGAGGAGAAACTGCCTAACAGTGAGGTCAATTAACCAGTGGAACAGCTCGCCACCAGAAGCTGTGGATGCTCCATCACTGGAGGTTTTTAAGAAGAGATGAACAGCCACTTGTCTGAAATGGTATAGTTTATCCTGCTTGAGCAGGGGGCTGGACTAGAAGGCCTCCAAGGTCCCTTCCGGCTCTAGCCCGATTCCATGCGAAGCTCCTTAGGACAGGCTCACCTTGGCAGACTCCAAGATTCTCATCGTGGCGGCCCAATTTGCTCTGCGGCCGGTGAGTCAGGTGAGGTTATGTAGCTGCCAAGCTGGTGTCTAGATGTCGGGATGAGGCTGGACCCGAGCCAAACTCAGGATAAAATCCTGACGGTGCGGAGAAGCTCTGGGCAAGCAGTTTTTACGTCCGGGAATTAAATTTACAAGTCTGTCCCCCCTCTAAATGCTGTTGGCTGATCTTTGAAAGAGCAGGTGGGTAGCTTAGAGGGAGGGATGGGGCAGAATTTGGGCAAAATTTCTGACGCAGAATCCAGAGGAGCCAAAATGAAATTGATAAGTCCTTGACTTACGACGGCAGTAGAGCGCCAAAGTTCTGTTGCTAAGCGAAACATTCAAATGATTTTCTTTGTGTGTGTGTGTGTGTGTGTGCCCCATTTTTACGACCTGGCTCGCCAAAGTTGTTAAATAAATTGCTGCCAGGGGTAAAGTTTGTAACGTCGACTGAAACGGAGGTAGTCCTCGACATACGACCACAACTGAGCTCCAAAATTTCTGTTGCTCAGCGAGACCATCGTTAAGTGAATTTTGCCCCATTTTACGACCTTTCCTGCACAGTTGCTAAGTGGACCACTGTGGTTGTAAGTCAGTAACACGGTTGTTAAGTGAATCGTGGCTTCCCCCATTGACTTTACTGTTGTGAGAAGGTCACAACAGGGGAACACGTGACCCCGGGACGCTGCGACCGTCGTAAGATACGAACCAGTTGCCAATTTGGATTGCATGACTGCGACGATGCCACAACGGTCGTTAAGTGTGAATAATGGTCGTCGCTCACTTTTTTTTTCAGTGCCATTGGAACGGTTACGAAATGAACTGTTGTAAGTCAAAGATTATCTGTACAACAATGAATTCTATATAGAACCATCAATTTTTCCCCATTTTACAACATAGTTAAGATGTTTCCAAAATGTTTATCCAAGTCCTGGATCTCAAATTCCAAGGGGAGAAAGGAGTACATGCTGTAATCCACCATGAAATCATGCAGACATCAATTCTAACCAACCTGTCTTGCTAACTTGAATGAGATGGAAGGGATGGCTAGACCAAATTATCCTAAAGTAGTTCCTTAGGCCAGGAGGAGAGAGAGGGAGAGGGGAGAGAGATGGGGGAGACAGAAACAGACAGAGAGGGGCAGAGGCAGAGAGGGGGGACAGAGGCAGAGGCAGAGGGGAGAGAGAGAAAGGGAGAGGGGAGAGAGGGGAGAGACAGAGACAGAGGGGGAGGGGGGACAGAGACAGAGGGGAGAGAGAGGGAGAGAGAAAGGGAGAGGGGGAGACAGAGGGGGAGAGGCAGAGGAGGAGAAGGGAGAGACAGACAGAGAGGGGGAGGGGAGAGAGGGGAGAGAGAGGGGAGAGAGGCAGAGAGAGGGAGAGGGGAGAGAGAGAAAATGAGGGGGGAGACAAACAGAGGGGGCAGAGGCAGAGAAGGGAGAGACAGAGAGAGGGGGAGGGGGGACAGAGGCAGAGGGGAGAGAGGCAGAGAGAGGGGGAGAGGCGAGAGAGAGAGACGGGAGAGAGAGGGAGGGGAAAGGTGGGAGACAGAAACAGAGGGGGAGAGGGGGGACAGAGACGGGAGGGGGGAGAGGGGGGGAGAGAGAGGGGGTACAAAGGGAGAGGGGAGAGAGAGGGAGAGGGGAGGGAGAGGAGAAAGACAGAGAAACAGAGAGAGAGAGAGAGAGGAGAGAGACCCCCTTGTCATAACAAATGTGTGGTTGTAAGCATCCTTGCTCAGCATTGTAAGATTGCTGAGTAGTAGAAGGGACATCAGGTGACCCTTGCTCAGTCACTGGGCAACCAGTAGCAATGGGGAGCTGACTGAGAGGGGCTCCCACCCAAGGACCCTCCAGGATTTTTCCTGGAATCGAACTCAACATTAGCTTATGCTAAAGTTGATGTCCTCCTTCCATTCTGAAGGACAGCCAGTTGTTGTTTTTTAATAAATATATATATATATTTAATAATCTTTATTATTAAAAAAGTTGGACATGGTGCAACCGTCTTGGCGTTATCTCCGCCATACAAAACTAAAGCCTCTTGTGTATTCAATATGCATTACTAATTACTAATTACATACACATACTTAACCTTATACATTTACATATACTACATCTTCTTTCCAGCTATACATCCTTGTTCTTATCTGTTCTGACTTCCGTTCCTTAAATCTAACCATTGGTAAAATCTATTCCAAATCTCTTAAGTTATTCTGTCTCTCCCGTTATTTTTCAGTTCCAATGTCTGTCTATCACATTCTGTGCAGTCAAGTATTTTCTTCATTATTTCCCTTTCTTTAGGTATATTCCATTGTTGGGCATAAGCTATTCTCGCTGCTGTGATGATATGTAATATTAAATATGAGGCCTTTGAACTAGTGCTGGAGAAGAGTCCCTTGGATTGCAAGGCGATCCAACCGGTCAGTCCTAGAGGAGATCAACGCTGACTGCTCTTTAGTAGGCCAGATCCTGAAGTTGCGTGCCAACCTGCTTGAATATTGTGACCTTCTAGTGTTAGTAGTCTTTTGTTTCTTAGAGTTCTCCATTCTATGAGGATTGAAGTACAGTTTTGTTTTTTTTTTTTGCTTTAATTTATATGCTGCCCTTCTCCGGAGACTCAGGGCGGCTTACAGTGCGTTAAGCAATAGCCTTCATACTTCGTATATTTATACAAAGTCAGTTTATTGCCCCCACAATCTGGGTCCCCATTTCACCTACCTTTGAAAGGATGGAAGGCTGAGTCAACCTTGAGCCTGGTGAGATTTGAACTTGCAGTAATTGCAAGCAGCAGATGTTAACCACAGTGCTTTAGTCCACTGTACTACAGGCTCTGTGACTGGTTGATGTTCTCCTTCCATTCTGTAGGACAGTCACTGGTTCTCTCTCGTCTTTGAACGCTGCGAATGTTGGTCTTCTCCAGTTCTCCTTTCATGTCTGATTATATATTGACCAGACACTGATGCGGTGGTCCTTGGAGCCAGCTGCCATTAGTCTCTCACTGGGCTGGTTGTGATCTGAGAAGGCTACACAATAGACTGTCGATGTGTGGTAGTCTAAGACAGCTAACGGCTTCAGCTTCTTCCAGCCGAAGAGACGGATGCGGTGATCCCAGCCGGCTGTGGCCAAGATCTTCTGGTCTTGACGTAAGGTCACCTCGGAGATCCCAGGGTTGGTGAGCTGGTACGTTTGTTGAAGCTATGGAAAAGATCAGATGTGGAAAGATGAGCATGGCAAAAGTTTTATTTGTGCGGTCAAAGGAAAAACAAAAGAAACACTCAGCTAAAAATGACCTCATTTCTCCCCAAAGAATGGAAGCTCCGTTTCTCCTGTCCTCCACTTCCTGCCATTTCTCTCTCTCTCTCTCAATATTTTGACACTATGACATGACTTAGAAGCTACAAGCATACTTAGAGAGGCTTCTTGCAATTGCCCGACACAAATTCTACCTGCTGGTTAGAAGAGCAACCAAGATGATGAAGGACCTGGAGATTAAAACATATGAAGAACGGTTGCAGGAATTGGATTCCAGGGCTAGTCTAGAGGAAAGAAGGAACTAGGGGGTGACATGATAGCAGTCTTCCAATATTTGAGGGGCTGTCACAGAGAAGAGGGAGTCAAGCTATTCTCCAAAGCACCAGAAGGCAGGACAAGAAGCAATGGGTGGAAACTCATCAAGGAGAGAAGCAACCTAGAACTAAGGAGAAATTTCCCGAGAGTTAGAACAATTAACCAGTGGAACAACTTGCCTCCACAGGTTGTGAATGCTCCAACACTGGAAGTTTTTAAGAAGAGATTGGACAACCATTTGTCTGAAGAGGTGTAGGGTTTCCTTCCTAAGCAGCGGGTTGGAATAGAAGACCTCCAAGGGCCCTTCCAACTCTGTCACTCGGTTATATATCTAGGGTAGTGTTTCTCAATCTTGGCCACTGTAAAATGGGTGGACTTCAACTCCCAGAATGGCTGGTTGGGGAATTCTGGGAACTGAGGTCCACAGGTCTTAAAGTTGCAAAGCTTGGACATCCCTAATCTACCCAATGGAACGGGGCCACCTCAAACGCTCATTGGTCATGCCATCCTGAAATGGCTCATTACTGAATGAGAGCTTCTGGGGGGGAAAAAATCCTGCTATAAAAACGGGAGGGACAGTGGAGTGCCATGGTTATCTCAGGAGCTTGGAATGTCCACATAATACCTCATCTGGTTTATATTATTAATTCAAATGGATAGAACGGAACAATTTAATGGGGGTTTATAATAGCCTGGACAAAGAGGAGGAGGAGGAGGAAAGAGAAGAGGAGGGGAAGGAGGAGAAGGAGGGAAAGGAGAGGAAGACAAGGCAAAGAAGAAGGAGGAGAAGGGGAAGAAGAAGAGGAAGAGGAGAGAAAGAGAGAAAGAAAGAGGAGGAGGAGGAGGAGAAGAGAAGGAGGAGAAAGGAGGGAGGAGAGAAAGAGGAGGAGGAGGAAAAGGACAGAAAGACAAGGCAGAGGAGGAGGAGAATAGGAAGAAGAAGAGGAAGAGGAGGAGAGAAAGAGAGAAGGAGAGAGAAAGAGGAGGAGGAAGAGGAGAAGAGAGGAGGAGGAAAAGGAGGAGAAAGAGAAGGGAGGAGAAGGAGAGAAAGAGAAGGAGGAAAAGGAGAGAAAGACAAGGCAGAGGAGGAGGAGAAGAGGAAGAGGAGGAGAGAAAGAAGGAGAGAGAAAGAGAAAGGAGGAGGAAGAGGAAGAGAAAAGGAGGAAAATAAAAGGAGGAGAAAGAGGAGGGAGGAGAAGGAGAGAAAGAGGAGAAGAAGAAAAAGACAATTTCAATTGGTTAACCTTAATCCATCCTAATTGGCTACTGTGGGAAAGGGGTAAGTTTATTTTTCTGGCCCTCAAATTTTCACTATCATTATCCTATCCTAGTCCAGTCCAGTCCAGTCCATTCCTGTCCTATCCTACTCTAGTCCAGTCCAGTCCATTCCTGTCCTGTCTTGTCCTGTCCTATCCTAGTCCAGTCCAGTCCTGTCCTATACTATCCTATCCTAGTTTAGTCCAGTCCATTCATGTCCTTCCTGTCCTGTCCTGTCCTGTCCTGTCCTATCCTAGTCCACTCCAGTCCATTCCTGTCCTGTCCTGTCCTGTCCTGTCCAGTCCAGTCCAGTCCTGTCCTATCCTATCTTATCCTATCCTAGTCCAGTCCATTCCTGTCCTGTCCTATCCTAGTCCACTCCAGTCCATTCCTGTCCTATCCTAGTCCAGTCCAGTCCAGTCCAGTCCATTCCTGTCCTGTCCTGTCCTATCCTATCCTATCCTAGTCCAGTCCAGTCCTGTCCTATCCTATCTTATCCTATCCTAGTCCAGTCCAGTCCAGTCCAGTCCATTCCTGTCCTGTCCATTCCTATCCTATCCTATCCTATCCTATCCTATCCTATCCTATCCTATCCTATCCTATCCTATCCTATCCTATCCTAGTCCAGTCTAGTCCACTCCACTCCAGTCCAGTCCAGTCCATTCCTGTCCTATCCTATCCTAGTCCAATCCATTCCTGTCCAGTCTATTCCTGTCCTGTCCTGTCCTGTCCTGTCCTGTCCTATCCGTGTCCAGAAGAGTAAAAACCAAATGCATCATGTTAAAAAGTCACATGCTGGACTTTAATATCTTGTTTGTGGAGGTTTGTTTTGTTTCTGTAAAAACATTTTTTTGAAATTTCGTGCTTTAATTTTTTTGAATTAAAAACAAAAAAAAAAAAAACATGACAGACAAAAGAAAGAGAGAGAGAGAGAGAGAGAGAAAACTCCACAAACTTAAGCTAAGTGTTAAATCCCCTCTAATCCTCCTTGGGCGGGTATGTGTGGGTTGGACTAGATGACCTACAAGATCCCTTCCTAGTCTGTTAATCTGTTATCTCTTATTCAATCTTCCCCACTCGTATTCTTTGTGATATTCCCCATGAAATTTCCTCACTTGCTTTTCTGAGCAATGCAGAGATCTAACCTCACACATCTGGAGAGCCCCCTGATCCATTTTTTCCCCCTCACCAAAATGGAAAGATTTTTTTTTTAAAAAAACTTATGGGAAAATTAAGGCCCATTCCCGTCTCCAAACCAGCAGAGATCGCCACCAACCTTGTGATTCATTAGCTCATCCTCCACGAACAGCCCCTCCAAGTGCCTAAATATTTTTGCAAGTCTATCGAATTGTTAGTGTGCAAAAAATGAAGAAATGGTTTAGGGAGGGGCGATGAAGAGACTGACCTCCAGGTTCTCCGGCCCGGTGTGGCTCCAGACGCAAAGATTCTTCTCCGAGGATCCGGACACTCCTTTGGTCTTCTCCGAATCGAAGTCAAGGCTCATGACCGGCTCCTGATGACATGTGAGCTGACTCAGCATTCTCCCCATGGACAAATTCCACAGAACCACTGATCCGTCCTCGTAGCCGGCCAGAAGGTGAGGATGAGAGCCAGCGTTGGGCTGAGGGCAGAGAGAGCAAACACAGGTAGTCCTTAACCTTACCACAACTCACTTAGTAGCCAAAGTTAACCCAACAAGAGAGACGCAGACTTCAGAGGATCGTTAGAACTGCAGAAAAAAACAGTGGCTACCAACCTGCCTTCCGTTGAGGACCTGTGTACTGCACGAGTCAAAAAGAAGGGAGTAGAAGCTAAGAGATATTGGACTAAGATACACACGTGGTTGGAAAAAATATGATAAAGAGACATATTGACTTTAAACCAGAGATATTTTTATTAGGGATCTTACCAGAGACGTACAATAGAGAATTGCAACATTTAATTGTGAATGTTTTAACGGCGGCAAGAATCGTATTTGCTAAAAATTGGAAAGGGGAGAAGATACCTGCCGATGATGAAGTTATGAAGAAAATTATGGACTGTGGAGTTGAAATTAGAGAACAGGAAGATAAACAAGAAAAAAAAAAAAACACATAAAAAAGAGAACAGGGGGGGCTTTTGCGCAGGTTTGCCTGGTGCGCCAGTTGCGCCCTTTCCTAGACCGAGATGCCCTTCGCACGGTCACTCATGCCCTGGTTACTTTTCGCTTGGATTACTGCAATTCCCTCTACACGAGGCTGCCCTTGAGGTGCACCCGAAGGCTCCAGCTGGTCCAGAATGCGGCCGCGCGGGTTGTTATGGGAGCTCCCCGTTACTCCCGCGTAACACCTACTGCAATGCTCTCTACATGGGGCTCCCCTTGAAGAGCATTCGGAGGCTCCAACTGGTCCAGAATGCGGCCACGTGGGTAGTTATGGGCGCAACTCGCTGTGCCCACGTGACACCCCTCCTGCGCGAGCTGCACTGGCTCCCAGTGGTCTTCCGGGTGCGATTCAAGGTGCTGGTTACCACCTTTAAAGCGCTCCATGACATTGGACCTGGATACCTTCGAGACCGTCTTCTGCCACCAGTAGCCTCCCACCGGCCAGTTCGCTCCCACAGAGAGGGTCTCCTCAGGGTGCCATCGGCCCAATTATGTCGGCTGGCGACACCCAGGAGGAGGGCCTTCTCTGTGGGAGCCCCTGCCCTTTGGAATGAACTGCCCCCGGAAATTCGTAAAATCTCTGATCTCCGTGTGTTTCTCTGTGCCCTCAAAACCATGTTGTTCCGCCAGGCTGGGCTATCAATGTAAAGATTTTAATTGGTTTTAAACGGGATTTTAAATTTGGAGTTTTATAAATTGGGCCTGTTATTTAATAATTTTAATTATTTTTTAAATTTTGTCTGTCTCTGTGCTTTTAATTAGGCTGTACACCGTCCTGGGTCCTTCGGGAGAAGGGCGGTATAGAAATAAAATAAAATAAAATAAAATAAAATAAAATAAAATAAATAAATAAACACTTCTCCTACCCAAGCTGCACTGGTTACCAGTGGTCCTCCAGATCCGCTTCAAGGTGTTGGTACTTACCTATAAATCCCTACATGGCTTAGGTCCGGGGTATTTGCAGGACCATCTCCTGCCCGCATCCCACCATCCTGTCCGCTCACACAGGGCTGCCCTCCTCAGGGTACCATTGACCAGACAATGTCGGCTGGCGACATCCAGGGATAGAGCGTTCCCCGTGGGCACTCCTGCCCTCTGGAATGAATTACCCACCAATTACCGGACGGCCCCTGTTCTCCGCTCCTTCCGTCGAGGCCTAAAGACTTGGCTGTTTCAACAAACGGGCTGTTTCTGATTCTTGGGTTTTATTATTTATTTGTCCCTGTTTTCATTGATTTTAATTAGGATTTTCTTTCGTTATTGTATCTTTTTAACTGTGTTCGCCGCCCTGAGTCCTTCGGGAGAACGGCGGCATATAAATATTTGTTAAACAAACAAACAAACAATATTATTCGATATGGCATTTGTTCCATCAATGGATAGATAATAAAACATGGAGATGAAATATGAAGTTGATGTAAAGATAAAATATGTGAAGTCCTTTTTCATGAGTAAATAAGCTTTTGTTATATATTGGTACTTTGAAGATGGGATTAAGCACAAAAGAATGTTAACCAATCGACATGCTGTCTGTAATTGTTTGGAAGGATGATGGTTTTATGTTTTTTGTTTTAAAATCAAAAAAAAAATCAAAAAAAAAAAAAAAAAGGACCACCTGTTATCAACCATCCATGCTATTTTTCGCCACCATTTCACAACCCTCATCTCTGGCCCCACGTTGGTCTTGTTCTCAAACCCTTGCTACAGAACAGGCTGATAGGTGTGCGATTGTGCGATTGTTTCGTTTGCGTGTGGATTTATGGCTTGTGTGGCACCTCGGGTACCCTGCTCTGTTCCGTTTGTTTGGGCTCCAGGCAGGCTGACATATTTCCCCCTGCTTTGCAGGAGGATGTTTTATTATCGTCTGGATACCGATCAACTCCTCCGAGGCAAGTCACACACTTTCCCGGCCAACAGGGCGAGGTTAAATTTGCATGTGCGCGCGTGTACACACACACACACACACACACACACACAAAGTCTTCCCTTCTTTTTCCCACAGGGGGAAACCGGGATTGTTCTTAAGAAAACGCATGTACCAACATTTCCAGCGAAGGATGTGATTTATACCCAGGTCGTCCTCGACTTACGACCGCAGCTGAGCCCCGAATTCCCATGGCTCAGAGAGTTTGGCTTCCATCCTTTTTACGACCTTCCCTTGCCGCGGTTGTTCAATGAATCACTGCGGTCGTTAAGTGAGTCCCACATGGTCGTGAAGTGAATCCAGTTTCCTCCCTGGATTTTCCTTGCGGAAGGTCGCGAAAGAGGACTCGCCTGAACCCGGGAGACTGCGAACATTGTTAACAGATTAATAGAATTGGGAGGGACCTGTAGGTCATCTAGTCTAACCCCCCCCTCTTTCCCCAAGTTTCTGACAGATGGCAGTCCAGTCTCTTCTTGAAAGCCTCCAGTGATGAAGCTCCCACAACTTCTGAAGGCAACTTCTGTCACATGGGTTGATTGTTCTCACTGTCAGGAAATTTCTCCCTTATTTCCAGGTTGAATCTCTCCCTGTTCAGTTTCCATCCATTATTCCTTGTCTGGCCTTTGGGTGTTTTGGAAAATAGCTTGACCCCCTTCCTCCTCTCTGTGGCAGCCCCTCAAATATTGGAAGACTGCTCTCATGTCTCCCCTGGTCCTTCTCTTCACTAGAGTAGCCAGGCCCGGTTCCTGCAACCTACCTTCCATGTTTTAGTCTCCAGACTTTTGATCATTTTAGATAGACTCAGATTAATAGAGTTGGAAGGGACCTTGGAGGTCATCTAGTCCAGCCCCCCGCCCAAGCAGGAGACCCCTACACCATTTCTGACAGATGGCAGTCCAGTCTTTTCTCGAAAGCCTCCAGGGATGAAGCTCCCACAGCTTCCGAAGGCAACTTCTGTTCCATGGGTTGATTGCTCTGTCAGAAATTTATCCTTAATAATTATTAATACATGCCAGTTGCTAAGTGCCCAAATTTTGATCACGTGATCAAGGGGATGTTACGACAGTCCTTAATGGCGAGAACCTGTTTTAAGTCCCTTTTTTTCAATGTTGTGAAAACTTTGAACCCATCGCTACACGAATGGCTTTTCAAGCTTAAGAAGTACCGTATCATTAAGTTTGTGAACTCATGGGTGTGCTTTATGACCAAAGCATTTACTTTACGACGGCCACGTTTGCTTAACAACCCCACCCCCCCCAAATGTCACAAAATCAGGCCAGCCTACACACTTAACAACTGGCTATGATATGACTGTAATTCCAAGCTCAATAATGGTCGTAAGTCGAGGACGGCTAGCCTAACTGAAAGTGATTCCTGTTTCTCTCCTGCCTTTAAACAGCATAATTCCAGGTAGTCCTCAATCTACAACAGTTCATTTAGTGACCAACCAAAGTTACAATGGCAATGAAAAAAGCGACTTATGACCATTTTTCATACTTACGACCTCTCTTGCATCCCCGTGACCGTGTGATCAAAACTCGCTGGGCGAACTGACTCATACTTATGACTGTTGCTGTCTGCCTCAAGGTTGTGTGATCCCCTTTTGCGACCTTTTGGTAAGGGGGAAGCCAGATTCCCTTAACACCGTATTATTTAACTTATCCACCGCAGCGATTCACTTAACAAGGTCGTAAAATGGCGTGAAACCTGCTTTCACAAATGTCTCGCTTAGCCACAGAAATGTTGGGCTCAAATCGTGGTCGTGTTGTGGCCCGCCAGCGGCCAGCAGAGCTGGCAGCAGAGTCGGACAGTGAGGAGGTTGGGGAGGAATGTGGGCCAGTCCTGGAGTCTGGGGAAGGCTCTGATGAGGGCTCTGCATCGGAGGCAGAGAGAGAGGGCCAAAGCCATCTGGTAGTTCTTTGCTGCCTCCGGAGTCTGACATCAGCGAGGCAGAAGAACAGCGGAAGCCTGTTCCCAGTGTGCGCAAACCAGGAGACAGAAACAATTAAGGAAACAGGGTTGACTTGGGAGTAAGGCTTGGAGATGATTGGGCCCTCCCATTAGACATAAAAGAGAAGCGAATGGGACGTGAGCTTTTGCAGGAAGCAATTAGTTCATCTGGCCGATTCAAGATTTGAAACTTCTGTTTGTGACTCTGTGCCAAGTTTGGCCTTGCCCTGCGCCTGGAAATCAGCTCTTTGGCAGCGTTCCACGTGAGATAAGTGGGTGTTGATAAACCTTCCTCTGAAAGACTGTTTGTGAAGCCTTGCGGACTCTAAATGAAAGTAATTTACAGCCATATGAATTAAAGAGGTTTGCCGGGACTAAAGTTGTGCTGTTTAACTTCTAAGGAAGCTTAAGTCAGAACAGGTCGTTCAGTCGAGGACTACATGCAGCTGATGGCCTGTGGACAAACTTTGGAAAGAAAGAATTCTTGTAGGAAAGGATGATTCATGAGTTTCCGCCTCTCGGTCTGGGTGCAGGGAAAGTGTTTCCTAATTAGCTTCTGGTTGGCTTACCTGCCACATCCTCAGAGACATGGGCATGCCCAGCTTGGCATCCGTCTCCGGCTTCAAGGTACAGATTGATGTCTTGGATGGCAGCTCCAGAACACGAACCTGATATTCAAGAAACAAGTCGAATTGGTTACCAGCCAGACCCCATGGAACACAAGCGAAAACTTTTCGAGTCTTTTGCAAGAGGCTTGGGGCAAACAAGCCCGTATGTAATATATGTGGGTATGTGCAAAATTCTGTTATTTATCTTATTCTTTTGTCATGTTTCTGTAGCTGTATGTTGGAGGTGGTGACCCTTTGAGAGCTGTATGCCGCAAAATTTCATTTTAACGTACGTCGATTAGTGTACATTTAAAGTGACAATAAAGTTATTCTGCCTGTCTGTCTGCCTATCATCCATCCGTCTGTCTTATCCACGGATAAGAGCCACGATGGCACAGTGGTTAGAGTGCAGTACTGCAGGCTACTTCTGCTGATCACCGGCTGCCAGCAGTTTGGCAGATCGAATCTCACCAGGCTCAAGGTTGACTCAGCCTTCCGTCCTTCCGAGGTGGGTAAAATGAGGACCCAGATTGTTGAGGGCAAGCTGACTCTGTAAACCGCTTAGAGAGGGCTGTAAAAGCATTGTGAAGCGGTATATAAGTCTAAGCGCTATTGCTAGTGCCCTTCCTTCCTTCCTTCTTTCCTGCCACCAAAGGTGGTCCCTATTTTTCTACTTGCATTTTTAACCGGCTTTCGAACAACTAGGTTGGCAGAAGCTGGGACAAGGAATGGGAGCTCATCCCGTTTACGCAGCACTAGGGATTCGAACCGCTGAACCTCTGACCTTATGATCGACAAGCTCAGTGTCTTAGCCCCTGAGCCACGTGTCTACTCTACTTATTCTATTCTATTCTTATTATTCTATTCTAGTATTCTACTCTACTCTACTCTTATTCTATTCTTATCATTCTATTCTAGTATTCTACTCTACTTATTCTATTCTATTCTTATTATTCTATTCTAGTATTCTACTCTCCTTATTCTATTCTATTCTAGTATTCTAGTCTACTCTACTCTTATTCTATTCTTATTATTCTATTCTAGTATTCTACTCCACTCCACTCTACTTATTCTATTCCATTCTTATTATTCTATTCTAGTATTCTACTCTACTCTACTCTACTCTTATTCTATTCTTATTATTCTATTCTAGTATTCTACTCTACTCTTATTCTATCCTATTCTTATTATTCTAATATTCTACTCTACTTATTCTATTCTATTCTTATTATTCTATTCTAGTATTCTACTCTACTCTCTTATTCTATTCTTATTATTCTATTCTAGTATTCTACTCCTCCACTCCACTTATTCTATTCCATTCTTATTATTCTATTCTAGTATTCTACTCTACTCTACTCTACTCTACTCTATTTTTCTCACCAAGAACATCACAGTCCTCCTCCTCCTCTCTGCAAACCCCACTTCTTTCTAGCACTGATGATGTTACCTACTTTGGTAATGAAACGTCGGCAAGAAAAGATCCAAGCTCAAGACTCCCATGCATTCACACAACCCATTTGCTACCCCCAACAAGAGGGTAGTTCCATGGGTGAGGGGGTTCGATAAATTTAATTTCTTTCAGTAGTCTTTCAATATTTTCCCACCTCCCATTCCCCCCCTCCCCCAACAAGCCTTGGCCTCCTTCCCAGCTTTATGCCCGTCTACCAAAATAATAATAATAAAAAAAAAATTAAAAAAATGCATTTGCTCGTCAAAATGCAATTTTTCAGGCTGCACACGGAGTAGTTAGAAGGTGGCCTTGCCAGCCCAGCGTGTTGCATTCAACACACCACTTAAAAATTAACCTTCAAAACTAACCCTGCGCCTTTGCGCCGAAGGCCTCCCCCCCCTTCCCGGCTCTCTCCCGGGGAGAACATAAAAACGAGACCAAGCTGTTTCAGGAATACGAACGCCAGTTGGAAGAGTTTGTGGATTGTATTTCAATTCCTGCAGTGAGTTGTGTGTGTGTGTGTGTGTGTACCTGGGGGTTGGGGGGGGGGAAGGGAGGGGGGGAAGAGGAATGCCCCCACATCTATATAATTTACGGCTGACACATTTTTCAACGCGAAGGACAGCAAGCTGAGCTGAAGGAGAGAGAGAGAGAAAAAAAAACAACCTCTGAATGTATTTTGGGAGAGAATTCAATAGGTCTTGCTCAGTTCCGCTTTGGGTACCGCCAAGAGAGTCAGCGGAGTTCGGGCATGTGCAGAAATTCGACAGCACTGGAGGCCTTTAGAGGAGATGCACCAAGTGTGAAATGGGCTGCCTGGTCCTACTGTAGATTTTGTTTTTGGTTTTTTTTTTCCGAAAAGAAGAATATGGGAAGACGCTGGCTTATTTATTATTACTATCCATATAGATCTGTCTCTTTCTTTCTTTCTTTCTTTCTCTCTCTTCCTTTCCCTCCCCTCCCCTCTCCTTTCCTCTTCCTTCCTTCCCTTCCTCTTTTCCCTTTTCTCCTTTCCTTTCTTTCCTTCCTTCCGCCCTTTCTCCCCTCCCTTCCCCTTTGCCCTCCCTTCCCCTCTCCTTTCCCCTTCCTTCTTTCCCTTTCCTCTTTTCTCTTCCTTTCCCTCCCCCTTTTCCTTTCCCCTCTCTCCCTCCCCCTTCCCTCCCTTTCCTCTTTTCCCTTCCTCTCCTTCCCCTCCCCCCTCCCCCTTCCTTCCCCGTCCTCTTTTCCCTTCCCTCGCCTTTCCTCTTCCTTCCTTCCCCTTTTCCTTCTTCCCTTTCTCCCCCTCCCTCCCCTTCTTTCCCCTTTCCGTCCTTCCCTTCCCTCTCCTTTCCTTCTTTCCTTTCTCCCTTCCCCTTCCTTCCTTCCTTTCCCTTCCCTTCCCTCTCCTTTCCCTTTCCTTCCTTCTCTTTCCTCTTTTCCCTTCCCTCTCCTTTCCCCTTTCTTCCTTCCCCTTTTCCTTCTTCCCTTTCTCCCCCTCCCTCCCTCCCTTCCCCTTTCCTTCCTTTCCTTTCCTTCCCTCTCCTTTCCTTCCTTCCTTCCTTCCCCTCTTTTCCCTTCCCTTCCCTCTCCTTTCCCTTTCCTTCCTTCCCTTTCCTCTTTTCCCTTCCCTCTCCTTTCCTCTTCCTTCCTTCCTCTTTTCCTTCTTCCCTTTCTCCCTTTTCGTTAATAGCAATAGCTCTCAATCCTGACAACTTTAAGATCTTTGGATTTTACCTCACAGAATTCTCCCGTCAGTCATGCTGATTGGGGGAATTCTGGGAGCTGAAGTCCATACATCTTAAAGTTGCCGTGGTTGAGGAGCACTGTTAAAGAATCTACATGCATAGCATTCCCATCTCCCCTTTCTTTTGCCCGTAAGGTGAGCTAGGTAGGATGACAAGCGAGTGAGCAGCCCACCAAATCATCTCTCGAGACTTCTCTTGGCTGAGGTCAGCCCCAATCATGGTCCTTGTCTTCTCTTGGACTTCTTTTGACCGAGATTGGCCTCAAACATAAACCTAGCCTTCTCATGGACTTCTCATGGCAGGAATTGGCCTCAATCATGGTCCTTGTCTTCTCTTAACTTCTTTTAACCGAGATTGGCCTCAAACATAAACCTAGCCTTCTCACAGACTTCTCATGGCAGGGATTGGCCTCAAAACATAAACCTAGCCTTCTCACAGACTTCTCATGGCAGGGATTGGCCTCAAAACATAAACCTAGCCTTCTCACGGACTTCTCATGGCAGGAATTGGCCTCAAAACATAAACCTAGCCTTCTCACAGACTTCTCATGGCAGGGATTGGCCTCAATCATGGTCCTTGTCTTCTCTTGGACTTCTTTTGACCGAGATTGGCCTCAAACATAAACCTAGCCTTCTCACAGATTTCTCATGGCAGGGATTGGCCTCAAAACATAAACCTAACCTTCTCATGGCAGGGATTGTCCTCAAAACATAAACCTAGCCTTCTCACGGACTTCTCATGGCAGGAATTGGCCTCAATCATGGTCCTTGTCTTCTCTTGGACTTCTTTTGACTGAGATTGGCCTCAAAACATAAACCTAGCCTTCTCACGGACTTCTCATGGCAGGAATTGGCCTCAATCGTGGTCCTTGTCTTCTCTTGGACTTCTTTTGACCGAGATTGGCCTCAAACATAAACCTAGCCTTCTCACAGACTTCTCATGGCAGGGATTGGCCTCAAAACATAAACCTAGCCTTCTCACAGACTTCTCATGGCAGGAATTGGCCTCAATCATGGTCCTTGTCTTCTCTTGGACTTCTTTTGACCGAGATTGGCCTCAAACATAAACCTAGCCTTCTCACAGACTTCTCATGGCAGGGATTGGCCTCAAAACATAAACCTAGCCTTCTCACGGACTTCTCATGGCAGGAATTGGCCTCAATCATGGTCCTTGTCTTCTCTTGGACTTCTTTTGACTGAGATTGGCCTCAAAACATAAACCTAGCCTTCTCACGGACTTCTCATGGCAGGAATTGGCCTCAATCATGGTCCTTGTCTTCTCTTGGACTTCTTTTGACCGAGATTGGCCTCAAACATAAACCTAGCCTTCTCACAGACTTCTCATGGCAGGGATTGGCCTCAAAACATAAACCTAGCCTTCTCACAGACTTCTCATGGCAGGAATTGGCCTCAATCATGGTCCTTGTCTTCTCTTGGACTTCTTTTGACCGAGATTGGCCTCAAAACATAAACCTAGCCTTCTCACAGACTTCTCATGGCAGGGATTGGCCTCAAAACATAAACCTAGCCTTCTCATGGCAGGGATTGGCCTCAAAACATAAACCTAGCCTTCTCACGGACTTCTCATGGCAGGAATTGGCCTCAATCATGGTCCTTGTCTTCTCTTGGACTTCTTTTGACTGAGATTGGCCTCAAAACATAAACCTAGCCTTCTCACGAACTTCTCATGGCAGGAATTGGCCTCAATCATGGTCCTTGTCTTCTCTTGACTTCTTTTAACCGAGATTGGCCTCAAACATAAACCTAGCCTTCTCACAGACTTCTCATGGCAGGGATCGGCCTCAAACATGGTCCCAGTCCCAGTCTGACACACCAGTATTGCTTGTTCCAAGATTGGACAAGTTGTGGCATGAGTATCTTTGGCTAGATTGACAGAATCTTCACCCATGTAGCCGTCGGGCCTTGGGAAAATAATATCCTACTTAGCATGTAATTTAAAACCAGGAGGAGAAGGTTTCCCCAGGAAAAAAAAATGTTTGGTTTGTTTTTTTTTTACTTTTGCCGGGGGTTAATAAGGTTCTTCGGTGGATACAGGTCACCCCCAAGAAAATGAGTTGGTTTTTTTTTTTTGCATATTTCTAAGACATTTTAAACATGTTTCTGGCAAATTGGCAAGAGAAATGCATGTTTCTGGCGGTTTTAGGGCAATCGGGAACAAATAAATGCTGCTCAGATCTTATTATTCATAGACAGAACCTGCTTCAAGGGGGGAAAAAAATCTATTTTGGCTAATGGCCAAGTGTAAACACATATTAAGTCTTCGTGTTAATCATAAGCCTCAAAGTGCTTTGGCTTGGTGTTTAAGGAAGTTTCCAGGTTTTGTGGAGTTTCTTTGTGTTCCAATTTTTTTATTAGTTCATCACTTAGACATGAGCTGGCCGTGTGGGGTGGCAGCCAAAAAAGCGAAAACAATCCTTGGTTGTATAAACAGAGGCACAGAAGTATTAGTACTGCTTTATCAATCCTTAGTAAGCTCACCCCTGGAATATTGCATCCAGTTTTGGTCACCACGTTACAAAAAAGGATGTTGAGACTTTGGAAAAAAAAAGTGCAAAGAAGAGCAACTAAGATGATCAAAGGCCTGGAGACTAAGACATATGAAGAACGGTTGCAGGAATTGATGTGATGAGATCAACAGAACTATCAATATGCAGATGGGAAACGGTTGTGGCCTGTTGGCCACCGGCCCCTCCAAGAGCCGAATTAGAGGCGGCGGCAGCGGTGTGGGAGTCAAAATCAGCATCAAGGCAACCCGAGAGCTCGGAGGGGGAAGAGTGAATAGAGCTGGCAGAAAGAGAGAGACAGAGGTGGAGCCTGGGCCATCCGTCAGCCCTCAGATGGAGAGTCAACAGACTCCAGGTCTGGAGGTGGCTGATGAGGAGGAGGAGGAACAGTTGGGTCCAGTGCCTGACGTGCGGATGCACAGAAGGCAGAGGAGAGGAGAGCAGTGGAAATCTATCGGCCGGTCCTTGGGACAGAAGAGCCATCGCTGCTAGCAAAGCCCCACCTTAGCTCTGGGGATAAAAGGCAGGGGGCGGAGATGAATAGCTGTGGCAGACAGCTATTCATCTCCCTGCCGGACAGACTTGTTAGCCTGCTGACTTTTTGCTGGGGCTGCTGGCGCTCCTAATAAAGGAATCGTTGATTGCTTACAGAGGGTTTGTCATGTTTGGGGAGCTGGATCAGAACAGAAACCCTGGTGAAAACTGGGACATCCCACCACCACCATCAAAGAAGATCTAATCCGTTTAACTGATGCAATGGATTCTGATGTCCCCTCTTCCCGTTGAGTTCATTGATCCGGCAATATTTCCCACTGTCCAACTGATGAAACCAGAGTGACCTTCCAGATTCCTTATGAGACAGAAGGGTCTTGTACTATAAATCATATTAATCTGTGCATTGTATTATTCCCAGTATTATGGTGCTCTCAGAAGTGTTGACATGGGAGTAGAAGTTACGTTGCAAACCTCAGGAAAGTACAAGGAACAGAAATAAGGAACTTGTTAAATGTACCGATGAGCTTAATGACCTATGTTCTATATCATTTCTGTAGTGAACTTATATTAAGCAACATGTCACGAGACGTGTCAATGGAAGATAACAGACAGTGTAAGATAGTACCCATATAAAGTCAGAGGCGTAACGCCTCTGGTGTGGCTAGAATTGCAAAATGTATAAAAGGTACACCTTGGGCGTAGCCCGGGGTTCGGAATCTGACGTGTGAATGCTCCGAACCTTTGCTAGCAAATAAACCTGTGTTCTCCAACTTCTGTGGTCTTGTCTCCTGCATTTGGGAAAGTGGGCTTTCCCGCTTCATTTCAACACCATTCCCATGACTCCTTGCCATGGGCCAAGCTCAGAGGAACATCTTGGAGAGTCCTTGGCCAACACGCACGGCAGAGCAAGGGGGGGGGGGTGTCAAACTCAATTTCATTGAGGGCCGCATCATGGTCCCTGAGACCCTCCCTCACTCTCATTATAATCGCCTTCCTTCTTTACTTCCTTCCTTCTCTCCCTCTCCATTCTCCTTTCTTCTTCCTTCCCCTCTTTCCTTATTTTTCCTTCCTCGCTCTCTTCCTTCTTTTTCTTTTCTCTTTCCCTTTCTTCTTTCCCATCCCTTCTTGCATGCTCAAATGCAAAAGGGGAAATATTTCTCCTTTTGTTTTGTTTTTAGTTTGTTTTAATAGCCCTCTGCCAGTGAAAACAGAGCTCGGGAGGGCCGCGCATGCCCCCCCTTGCGCCCCATTTTCGTTCACGATTGCCTCCTGCAGCCCTCGGCCAGCGAAAACAGGGCACGGGGGGGCATGTGCATCCCCCCAGCTCCATTTTCGCTGGCAGAGGCACCGTGGGCTAATCCCTTGCTATTTCCAGGCCGGCCTCGCGGGCCAGATTCTAAGCACCCTGTGGGCCGGATCCTTGAGTTTCACACCCCTGTGTTAGAGGAATGACTTACCTCTTCTAACCCTTTCCACGGAGTGGCCAGGAGAGACCGTTTCTCTGTCACCTCAGAGAGGGAACATTTGCAGAACCCAACGTTCTCTGTGAAAAGGCTTTCCGTGACGACGTTCCTTCCTTCGGATAAATCCCACAGGCAGATGTTCTGGTCACGGCCCTGACTTTGAAAATCAAAATGGCTGTCACATGAAAAGTCCACTGGGGAGAATATTCATTCACTTCTCCAGGGGTTTATTTAGTTACTAGCTGATAACCCGGTGTTGCCCAGGTATTTATTGATTTATCCTAATCCTGTATTAGACGGTCTCGTAGTGGTGCAGGCAGTAATGTTTTATTGACCATGAAAGCCTTGTTGAAAATGTCCGGACTAAACGTAATTTCTAATGTTGGATTTTCCCCTTTACCAGAAGGAGTCCCCTTGTGGAGTACTGTGAAGCCGTTACCATGGCAACTCCACGGTGCTGTACAGTAGATGCCATTTTAAGGCAGTCCAGTAGAAGCCATTTTAAGGCACAACAGGCTGTATCTTAACAGAACACTTCCCCTCCCCGAGAGGTGTTAGGGGTGTCTTACCACCCACAGTATTTGTTTCCAGAGAGTTAGTCATCTGTGTACCAAGTTTGGTTGAAATTGCTCGAGGCGTTCCAGAATTATGCTGGAACACACACACACATCCATTTATATATATATAGATTTAGCGTATGTCTCCTGGGTCATTCAGGTTCGTGTCAGTTCCTTAAAGAAACTCCATGTTCCTAGTCAACCCCCTCCTTGAACACAACTCTGCCTTAAATGTCCAGCTCAAGAGGTGACCCCAGACTACAGGTACAACAGTTCATTTAATGACTGTTCCAAGGTGACAACGACACTGAAAAAAGTGACTTACGACCATTTTTCACACTTATAACCGTTGCAGCATCCCCGTGGCCACATGATTAATATTCAGATGCTTGACAATGGTTTCATATTTGTGATGGCCACAGTGTCCCGGAATCATGTGGTCCCTTTTGCAACCTTCTAACAAGCAAAGTCAATGGGGCAGCCAAATTCACTTAACAACTGTGTTTCCACCCTAACAACTGCAGGGATAGTTAACGACCGTGGCCAGAAAGGTCATAAAATGGGGCAAAACTCACAACTGACTCCCTTAGCAACAGAAGCGTTGGGCTCAACTGTGATCATAAGTCGAGGCTTATTTGTAACCAATGTTACCAAACTTGAATTACGCCTTGTTAAATGTAGGCTCACCTAAGAAGCCCATTTCTTCTATTGGATAATGTTTTCACACAGTACACTGAATTTCCACCGTGGCCATTCAGGCTGCCACAGACTCGGCGCGTCTTCAGATTCCAGATATGGACCAGTCCATTAGAAGATCTGTTTTAAAACCAAAAAATGAAAAGAAAAAGGAGAATTAACCAGGATTGTGACATTCTGACTTCGCGTTTAATACTGTGTTTTCCCTAAAATAAGATGGGGTCATATATTAATTTTTTTGCTCCAAAAGACGCATTATGGCTTATTTTCCGGTTAGGTCTTATTTTGGGGGAAATACAGTACTAAACGCCTTTGTCTGCTGACGATCTTAACTGGGGCTTATTTTGGGGGGTAGGGCTTATATTATGGGCATCCTGAAAAATCATGCTACGACTTATTTTCCAGTTGGGTCTTATTTTCAGGGAAACAGGGTACAACAGATCTTGCACACGGTTGTAAAGAGCGAGAAGCTAAAAAGATGAGACAATTACATTTTGATCTTTGTTTAAATGAAACATCCCCTCTAGTTCCTTTGCTGTTTCCGTGTGTCTGTTACACATGTTAAAGCGCTTAGATGGGATAACTTGTAAAATAATATACAGTAAGTGGCAGTATAAATATCATATTTCTTGTATTTGTAAAAGTAAAGGTTTTCTCTGTCCAGTTATGTCCGATTCTATAGCACGGTGCTCAGCTCCATTTCTTGGCTGAGCCATCGTTGTCCGAAAACAATTTCCATGGTCATGAAGCCTACATGGTTATATGGCAAAGGCACACAGAATGCTGTTGCCTTCTCACCGAAGTGGTACCTATTTATCTACTCGCATTTGCATGCTTTCGAACTGCTAGGTGAACAGGAGCTGGAGCAGAGAACAGGAACTCACCCCGTTGCATGGAGCTCGGGTCTCGAACCTGTCAGCTCTCCAGCCGACAAGCCCAGTGCTTTTAACCATTGAGCCATAGCACCCCTCTCCCCTTGTATTTGTACTTGCAGTCAGCTATATGAGGAGGTCCTTGGTGCTCTCTGAGCTTGTTTGTTTTCTTGCAGATGTTTCATGACCCTAACTAGGTTAACGTCATCGGTGCTAGTAAACTTGCATGCTCTTTCTTTACTCACCCTGAGTAAAGAATGGGAAAATCTGGATCTGGGTTTGAACACTGAAAACACAGTGTATTAATGCCACTGTTTGTTCCTCGTAAAACGTAGACAGGATCTGGCGCAGGAACAGCCGTCATGACACAGCCGATTAGAAGTTCCTGAAAAAGGAAAAGAAAGAAAGGAAGATGGAAACACGGGCTGGCTCAACCAGGTTTCTTGACCTCTTGACCACACAGTCGCCTTGAAATAAATAAAACTTTTAAAAAGAAAATCTTAACAGGCAACAAGTTAAAAGCCTCCCAACTTCATTTGCATTTCTTCCAAAATGCACAAGTTTGGACAATACTACAGGCAATCCTCAAGTTATGACTCTAACTGAGCCTGGAATTACAGTCATAAGTCATTGCAGTCATTAGCCGAACAACTCATGTCATCAAAAGTACCGTATTTTTCAGACTATAAGACGCACCTAAATTTAGAAGAGAAAAACAACAACAAAAAGTTTTTGGCTTCCACACGCCCCATTTTTGGCCCTTTTTTCTGCCTTTTTCCAGCCTTTTTTCAGCCTGTTTTTGGGGCTTTTTTTTTTGGTCCATTTTCGAGGCTTTTTTCAGTTCATTTTTGAGGCTTGAAGACACGTCTTGAAAATGGGCCGAAAAAAGCCTTGAAAATGGGCCGAAAAAAGCCTTGAAAATGGGCCGAAAAAAGCCTCAAAACTGGTGAAAATGGGGCGTGCGGAGGCCAAAAAACAGCCGGCGGATGGGCGGGGCTTCGACAATATTTGGTCTATAAGACACACAGACATTTTCACCCCCTTTTGGGAGACAAAAAAAAATGCGTCTTATAGTCTGAAAAATACGGTAGTTTTCCAAAACAGTTTTTGCAGTGGTTTTTAAGCAAAAGCATTTGTTTCAATGGTCTTTTCTTGATGGCAAACTGCAGAAAACTGGGGAGATAGGCTGGGAACTATCAAAAACATGGAGTCATTGGTCACATGACTGTAGAATGCTGCGACCCAACCCCCAGTAGTCAAGTGGCAATTGGGGACATGACAATTTATGAAAACCGTGTGTGTGTGTCTGCTTTAGGGCCCAGAAAGCACTTGTTCTATCACTGCCATAACTTCGAACAGTCATAAAACAGCAAGCCAGGACTATAATTAACGATAATTAACAATCTGAACTGGTCTCTCCACATGTCATCCTTAGTGAAGCATGCAAACCAGCATTTGCATTTCCTGCATCAGATGAGGAGAGCACATCTTTCTCCTCCTATCCTGGCCATTTCTTTACCGAGGCATGATTGAGAGTGTTTTAACAAACTGCATCACTGTTTGCAGTTTGGTGGCAGCAGCGCTTTAGATAGAAAGTCCCTACAGAGAGTGGTGAGGACAGCGGAGAATATTATAGGAAGCTCGCTTCCCATTAGTCAGGATGCTGCTTATAAGCGCTATGAACTTAGAGCTTGAAGCATTGGTTAGAGACCCCCCACACACACCCCATGGTCTGTTTCTGTTACTCCCCTCCGGGGGGAGGTTTCAAAGTATTTCTAGCAGGACTACTCGATGCTATAAGCTTTGTTTCTTATTCCATCTGTTTTGTAAACTCACAGGATTATTTTCTCCCCCGCCATATATATGTATACATCCAAACTAGACTGTGATGTTGCTCCGAGTCATATATGTGGGTGTATGCATAATAATTATCTTTTGAGAACTGAATGCAACGAAAATTCATTTTAATGTATGCTGGTTAGTGTACAGTTAAAGTGACAATAAAGTCTTCTGTTCTATTCTATTGTATTCTAGTCTTCTATTCTATTTCTTTTGCTTCTACTTCTCCCATTCTTCTCCTTCTCCCTCTTCTTTCCCTCCTCCTCATTCTATTCTATTCCTTTTGTTTCTACTTCTTTCATTCTTCTCCTTCTCCCTCTTCTTTCTCTCCTTATTCTATTCTATTCTATTCCTTTTGTTTCTAATACTCTCATTCTTCTCCTTCTCCCTCTTCTTTCCCTCCTCCTCCTCCTCCTCCTCTTATTCCATTCCATTCCATTCCACCTATGGTTGACGTCTGAACCAGACTGAACAACCTGAGTTACAATTGATGGGTGAGATCAACGATTAGCCGGGAATTTTAATTTTAATAGATTGCATCTCTCGACTCCATCCAGATTGCTCATTAAGAAACAAATTTTACATGCTGGTTTATTGTTTGCATGCAAGGCATGAAGGCAGCTCCTCCTCCGATGTTCTTTGATGTTACCCTTGGGGTTGTTAGCTTTCCGAATGTCACTTGTCAATGTTGACGAATGATCTTCAAGATTGATTGGTTTTGGGTGACTTTCAACGCCTTCGGGATCTTCAGCACGGCTCGTTCTTGGTACAAAATTCACCAGGCGTCACAAAATTTGCGAAAAGCTCCACCAAGCCAATGGCCAAATTTCTTGAGACCTTCCAAATGCTGGCTGGCATTCCTTCCTTCCTTCCTAGGGTGCCCTGACTTAATTCAGAAACACGCCACAGGGAATCATCCTGGAAACCAATGAGCAATTCTGGAAAATGTATATATATATATATATATTTTCCAAGGCTAAGCAGAACAATAAACACACCGGAGTTACCCTACAGGCAATCTGGAAGGATCAGGGAAATTTTAATCACTCTTGTTCTTCCTTCCCCAAATGATTGACTGAAGTTTTGCTGATGGAAGGATAAGGCTTGTGGTGTGTGAATTTGGGGAGGATCCTTTAGCTGGCACGGAACAAGGGTGTTTGTACAAAGCTCTTATCTAAGGTGCAAACTTGGCCCAGAAAAAGAGGGAGTTACCACCGTCCATCAAATTGGTTGAGTTAAATCATCTTAGTTGCCCGTCTCTGCCCCTTTTCCCCCCAAAGATCTTGAGACTTTTGGGGGGGGGAAAGGGCAAAGAACAGCAATTAAGATGGTTAAAAGGCCTGGAGACTAAAACATGTGAAGGACGGTTGCAGGAATTGGGTACGGCTATTCTAGAGAAAAGAAGGACTAGGGACATGACATGAGAGCAGCATTTCAGGGGTTGCCACAAAGAAGAGGGGGGGGGGTCAAATTATTCTCCAAAGCACCAGAAGGCAGGAGTAGAAACAACGGATGGAAACTAATCAAGGAGAGAAGCAACCTGGAATTAAGGAGAAACTGCCTAACAGTGAGAATAACTAACTATGGAATGGTTGACCTTCAGAAGTTATGGGTGCTTCATCACTGGAGTTGAGACTAGACGGCCACTTGTCTGAAATTGTATAGGGCCGTGGTGGCGAACCTATGGCACGGGTGCCAGAGGTGGCGCACGGAGCCATATCAGTGGGCACGCGAGCGTTGCCGTAGCTCAGCTCCAGCACGCATCTGTGGTTTTTGGGTCTTTCGGTCCCACCGGAAGTTGGGAAATGGGCTGTTTCCGGCCTCCGGAGGGCCTCCGGGGGAATGGGGAAGGCTGTTTTAGCCCTCCCCAGGCTCCTAGAAAGCCTCTGGAGTCTGGAGAGAGTGTAAAACAGGCCCGCCGTGCCCACCGTGCCATCATGTACTAAAAGCGGGGGGGGGGGGCATATGCGCATCTTCCATTAAACTGTGTGCTGCCTGGGTACATGCATCTTTGTGCAATAATAGTCAAAACTTACAACAGTATTCATTACATTAATATTACTTCTCTAATTTTACAATACTAATATTGAACGTTATAAACGTATTCACTTCTCCCTCTTGACATATCTTCTAATAAGAAAATAATAATAATAATAATAATAATAATAATAATAATAATAATAAATATAATAATCCTAATAGTCATAAAAGTAATAGTAATCATAATGTTTACATCTCTCTCTTAACATATTTTCGGTATTTCGCTAATCTTCTTCTTTTGTTTCCCTATTTTTAACTTCCATTTTTATTCTCTAACCATCAATAAAAGAGTTTCCAACTTCCAGCTCTCTTCTGATTGATTGAACTACTAAGGGCTAGTTTGCTATATATTTTTTTTCCCCACAAATGCAATAAAAGGCAGGATCGTCAATTGTAGATCTCGCTAATGTATTTTGTGATGACAGCTCCTCTCTAGCTCTCCAAGTGCCTTCAAACAATGTAGATCTAATGCATTCTGGTGGCCAACAAGGAGTAAAATTCACTTCTGGAATCTGGAATTCATACAATTCATGCACTATCCAAAATTAGAGCATATAACTACTGGTGCAAAGACAACGAAATGGAGACGGATAGACTCCCCAAGTTATGTCTACTAAAGCAACTAATATTACAATCACAAATCTCCTGGAACACCAAACTAACGAATTTTGTAAGAAGCTGTGGCCTTCCAGTCACTTGTGTAACAGGAGAACAATTTTTTTTTTAAAAAAAAAAGAGCTGCCCAAAGAATTAAGGATATAGAAGCACAAAATGATATAGCTACCATACCCATAAGGTGGGTAACTTGAAATGGCTGAGCAAATACAAATGTTCTTTTCAAGTAGACAACTATTTGAAGTTACAACTGCCAAAACGTCTTAGGGAGATATTTACGCGAGCGAGATTCGAACAGCTTGACACAATGGTCAGATATGGGAGATTCCATGCTATACCCTAAAACAGTGATGGCTAATCTTTTTGCCGTCACGTGCCTCCAGAGGCTTTCTTGGCGCCTGGGGAGGGCGAAAACAGCCTTCCCCGCTCCCCCGGAGGCCGGAAAAAGCCTGTTTCCTGACTTCCGCTGGGCCCGGAAGGCCTGAAAATCAGCTGGCCAGTGCACATGCACACCGGAACTGAGCTAGGGCAACATTCACATGCCCACCGATATGGTCCACATGCCACCTGTGGCACGTGTGGCATAGGTTCACCATCAAAGTCCTATAATGAACATCTCTGCATTTGTGGAGCTGCAGAGGTAAAAGATCTGGCTCACATCCTATTTGATTGTTGCTTGTATAAGGGGGTGAGAGAGAGGTACCTTGGTCCACATATCAAACAAATGACCCATTGGGATCCCCATATCAAAACAACTTACTTTATGTGTGGCCAGAACCTGAAAATAACATTTAACACAGCACGGTACTTACACACAAAATGGTTCGGTTGAGATCTGCATACGTCCCTTTCTGGATTGGGATGCCTTGCGCACGGTCACTCATGCCCTAGTTACCTCCCGTATGGACTACTGTAATGCTCTCTACATGGGGCTCCCCTTGAAAAGCACCCGGAGGCTCCAACTGGTCCAGAATGTAGCCGCGCGGGTGATTATGGGCGCAGCTCGTTACGCCCATGTAACACCTCTCCTACGCGAGCTGCACTGGCTCCCGGTGGTCTTCCGGGTGCGATTCAAGGCGTTAGTTATCACCTTTAAAGCGCTCCATGGCTTAGGACCTGGGTACCTACGAAACCGTCTTTTGCCACCAATAGCCTCCCACCGACCAGTTCGTTCTCACAGGGAGGGACTACTCAGGGTGCCATCAGTCAAATTATGTCGACTGGCGACTCCCAGGGGGAGGGCCTTCTCTGTGGGGGCTCCAATCCTTTGGAATGAACTGCCCCCAGAGATACGGAATATCCCTGATCTCCGTGCTTTCCGCCGTGCCCTCAAGACCTTGATGTTCCAACAGGCGGGGCTAAACATACGAACATGTCAATGATTTTTTAAATGTTATCTAATTCTGGGTTTTATTTAATTGACCAAACTAAGTAATAATTTTAATTAGCAATTTTATGATGTTTGTGTGTCTATATGTTTCTTGACTGTACACCGCCTTGAGTCCTACGGGAGAAAGGAGGTATAGAAATATAAATAAATAAATAAATAATAAATACGTGGGTCTGATTGGAGTAGATTGTAAGGGTGACACCGAAATATAATTTTATGTCACTTTATTCTATTTTAGATATTTATGTATTAAATTATATTGTATCTTATCCTACAACTATTGTATTTTACCCTACTCTTATTTTAAATTGTTTGCATAGGATTTTATCGGTGGTCTGTGTTTGAATCTTGTGCTTTGATATGGCCTATAGGCTAATCAATAAAGCTATCTGTATCTATATATTTTTTTTCCACAAATGCAATAAAATGACGGATAATCAATTGCAGATCTCGCTAACATATTTTGTGGTGAAAGTTCTTACTTCTCTCTAAGTGCCTTCGAACAATGTAGAGCCAGAGAAAATAACTTTGGAAGAAGAAGTTATAAAAATTTTTTTTAGATTGTGCAGAAATGAATAGACTAACTTTGATGATTAAGGATAGGGAAGAATTAGAATATTTTAAGTTACGGAATTATTTTTATTGTTGGTTGGAAAAAGAGATATAAAGGATTAATTTTATAATTATGTATAAAATTACATATAATTATGTATAAAAATTATATATATTATGTATTAAAAACTTGATGGCTAGAATATGGTTATAGGAATGAATTGTTATAGTGGTTTGGATGAAGATCAAGATAGAAGAAACTTTTGGAAGAAGAAGAACAAAAACAATTTTCTTTTTTTTCTTTTCTTCTTTTCTTTTCTTTTCTTTTCTTCTTTTCTTTTCTTTAATTTATATACCACCCTTCTCCCTGAGGACTCAGGGTGGTGCACAGCCAGAATTAAAAACATGAAATACAAATATTAAAAACAATTAAAATCTATATATAAATTTGGCCCAAAAATTTAAAAAACCACAAACCAATTAAACATTTAAAAAATTTAAAAAATTCCTTCCTAAGCCATCTTGAAGAAGATAACATCGAGATGTCACAGGGGAGGGATGATTGCGGTACTAAATGTTTGTTTGTCTTAAAAAATATTTTTTTAAAAAAAACAAACCAAAAAACAATGTAGAGTTAATGCCATAATGGCAAACCCATGGCACGCGTGGCAGAGGGTGGCATGCAGAGACCTCTCTGTGGGCACATGCACTGTCGCCAGATAGTCTGGTTTCCGGTGCACTGAGCTTCACTCTGCTGGAGCCCTGGAAACCCAAGACTAGCTGGCTGGCACCTGGTCTTCAGGTTTTTGGGGCTCCGGAATGCGCGAAGACTAGCTGGCTGGCACCTGGTCTTCAGGTTTTTGGGGCTCCGGAATGCGCGAAGACTAGCTGGCTGGCACCTGGTCTTCAGGTTTTTGGGGCTCCGGAATGCGCGAAGACTAGCTGGCTGGCACCTGGTCTTCAGGTTTTTGGGGCTCCGGAATGCGCGAAGACTAGCTGGCTGGCACCTGGTCTTCAGGTTTTTGGGGCTCCGGAATGCGCGAAGACTAGCTGGCTGGCACCTGGTCTTCAGGTTTTTGGGGCTCCGGAATGCGCGAAGACTAGCTGGCTGGCGCACGCATGTGCACCAGCCAGCTGGTCTCCAAGTCTCTGGGACTCCGGCGCACACAAAGACCAGCTGGCTGGCGCATATGTGCGTGCCGAAAACCAGAAGACCAGGTGGCCAGCGCATGGATGCGCACCAGACAGCTGGTCTCTGGGGCTCCAGCGTGTTCCGGTTTGGGCACTTGGTGCCGAAAAGTTTCGCCATGACTGATCTAATGCATCCTGTTGGCCAACCAGGAGTAAAATTCACTTCTGGAATCTGGAAAGTTTGTAGATCCCGAATCCAACCATCAGCAGGAAAAATAGAAGCGTTTCACCAGGATACCAGATGTCTCCAACGAAGGGTAGTTTTTTAAAAATTCTTCGGACATGTTCCAAATTCCAACGCTCGTTATTTCAACAAACGGTCCCCAAAAACGTTCGTTTTCTAATTCATCATATCGTCTCCAAATATGCAGATAAGTCACCTTGCGTTCGACAACAACAACAATAATAATAATAATCCTACCTCCCAGGGTTTTTACAAACACTCCCCGATTCCCACAGGAAAAATTCCAGCCGAATTCAGCAACTCTCGCGTTCCCAGTCCTGTCACTTGGCGTTTCAATCTCACATTTTGAAACAAAAACAAAATTGCGGGTAAAGTATCGTGCAATTTTTTTCCCCCTCTCTCCTTCTTTCCCTTGATAAACTCAGCGTCCGAAGCCCAGATTAAAAATACATTATTTTTCTCTCCGCTTTAAACGCCGTCGAAAGGCAGAAGGAGCAGGAATAAATCTTTCCTACAGCAGGTGTGTTTCTATAGAATAGAATATACTAGAATATACTAGAATATACTAGAATAGAATAGAATAGAATAAAATAGAATAGAATAGAATAGAATAGAATAGAATAGAATAGAATAGAATAGAATAGAATTCTTTATTGGCCAAGTGTGATTGGACACACAAGGAATTTGTCTTGGTGTATATGCTCTCAGTATACATAAAAGATACGTTCATCAATAGTAATAATCAATAATCAATCAGTAATCAATAATAGTAATGATTTATATCTTTAAGATACACTCATTTCAATAAAAAGAAAAGATAATGAAATGATATTGAGTTAGGGTTTAAAGGTTTAAGTAACGGGTTCTTGGATAATGGTGTTATAAAATAGTTAGAATTTAAGGAAACAATTGTGTAAAACATTAAGCTGTGTTATTTGGAAATTAAGATTTGAGGTGAAATAATAGAAAGGTTATTGTTTTGAGCGAGTTATTGTGGGTTTTTTTTCTGTTTTATTTATTTTTTATTATTTTTATAAGATGATGATTAGTGGAGATGAGTCATTGTTAAAGATGAATTTGTGATTGTACCAATCTATGACCAGATCAATGCTTCATTCTAAAAAGATGTATTTTATGTTTATGTTTTAAAAAATAAAAAAATGTTTTACAAATATATATATATATATATATACATACATACATACATACATATATATATATATATATATATCGTAAGCAACAAAATTACAGTTGTACAGTATAATTATGGATCTAAAATTATTCCACCCGTTTGGATGTGCTACTGATCAAATACAGGCAGTCCTCGATTTACGACCACCACTGAGCCCGAAATTTACTGTCATTCAGTGAAACAACAATAATTTGTGAGTTTTGACGCATTTTTTTTACAACTTTCCTTGCCACCGTTATTAAATGAATCGCTGCAGTGATTGCAAGTGACCAAGACGGTTGTAAAGTGAATCTGGCTTCCCCGTGGACTTCGCTTGTCAGGTGGTCGCAAAAGGGGATCACGTAAACCCCGGGGGACCCTGCAACGGTCATAAATAGGAGTCGGTTGCCAAGCGTCCAAATTTTGATCGCATGACCACGGGGATGCGGCAGCGGTCGTTAAGTGTGAAAAACGATCCTAAGGTCACCTTTTTTGCAGTATCATTGTAACTTAACGAACGGCCACTAAACAAATGGTTGTAAGTTGAGGATCTCCTGTATATGGATCCTCATCATTTCCCAGATATTCTGAGCTCCACTGGTCTCCTCTTTGCAAAGCCAAAGCAAAACGGGACCAAATTTGCTGGGGCAGGAGAAGCTACCAAAAGAAAGACCACACGAAAAGAAGGTAGCTCAGGCTTGAACGGTGGGCTCCTTGGTGGTCTTTGAACTTGGGGGGTTTCCTTCAGACGTTTTGTGACCCAACTAGGTAACATCATCAGTGCTAGGAGTGGGGTTTGTACAGAGGAGGAGGAGGAAGAGGAGGAGGAGGACTGTGAGTCTTTGGTGCTCTCTAAGCTTGGCTGTTTCCTTACAGTCGTTTCATGACCCAACTAGATAACATCATCAGTGCATTACCAACCAACCAACCAACCCAACGAAGCTCAGAGCGCGCCAAGAACCCCACACATACACACACAATACACACACCCACACCCACAACACATAGCCTGCGACAGAGAGGCAATGATTAATTCTTGAGCCTTGGTGGCGCAGTGGTTGGAGTGCAGTACTGCAGGCTACTTCTGCGGACTCCCGGCTGCCTGCAATTTGGCAGTTCAAATCTCACTAGGCTCAAGGTTGACTCAGCCTTCCCTCCTTCCGAGGTCGGTAAAATGAGGACCCAGATTGTTGCGGGGCAATAGGCTGGCTCTGTAAACCACTTAGAGGGTTGGAAAGCACTGAGAAGAGGTATATAAATCTAAGCGCTATTGTCCTTCCTTCCTTCCTTCCTTCCTTCCCTCCCTCCCTCCCTCCCAGTGGTTAGAATATAGTATTGCAGGCTAACTCTGCCCACTGTTGGCAGTTTGATTCTGACCGGTTCAAGGTTGACTCAGCCTTCCCATCCTTCCGAGGTGGGTAAAATGAGGACCCAGATTGTTGGGAGCAAGAGGCTGACTCTGTAAACCGCTTAGAGAGGGCTGTAAAGCACTGTAAAGCGGTATATAAGTCTAAGTGCTACTGCAACATCCAAAGATTTATACTCAAAAAAGCTCTGGAGCCCATAACAACATTCCTCATCCATTCTTTAAACAGAAAGATGCTAAAACTTTAGTCGCGCTTTTGAGTGACTTTTATTCGCCGCTTCGTTCTCGCTAAAGCCTCCCCCCACTCCCCGCCCACCCTTGACATAACCCCAAAGTCAGGAGTATTTTCCTTGGAGGTGATGATAATGCCCTACTACATAAGTAAAATTCTGCTGTATATCCAGTGTAACTTCCAGAAAAAAAAAAAAAACTTGGAATCTGAGCCAGCATCTTCATTTCCAAACGCTTCCATCTGGCCGTCGTGAACTTTGGCTAGAACGATTTTTCCACCCCGAAAACTCAGTATTCAGCAAAAGGGGGCAAAACTTAAAGAGTGATGGTAATTATTTTTAGGACACCGAGCGAAAGCATATGGATCTCATTGCCGTTTATATAGGCGGAGGCACCGGGAGGGAAAAAAAAAGAAAAAAAAATAGAAAGCTATTAATCAATACGAACAACCTACGGAGTAACATAAACATTCATCATTCTAATATTCTCAAAGTGTCAAAAATAAGGGATGGGGTTTTCCCCCCCCCCTTCCCCTTCCAGCCATCGGACACAGTTGCCTTCAGTTTTCAGCTGCGTGACCCTCCCCAGCCCATTTTCAGGAGAGAAAATACATTCGAAGGCTGTGAAAAACATAAGGCCATAATCGGGGGTGGGGGGGGTGGGGTGGGGGGGTGGTGAAGGAAGAATTGAGGAGAAGGGAAAAGTCCACATTCGCATTTTTCTTTTTGCCTTAAAACACATTAAACATTAAAACGAGGCATGAAAAAACAGCTGGGGCCAAAGAGACAGTTCCTTTGCAAGCTCACCAGTGGCTCAATTCTAGAGAGAGAGAGAGAGAGAGAGAGAGAGAGAGAGAGAGAGAGAGAGAGAGAGAGAGAGAGAGAGAGAGAGAGAGAGAAAGGAGGAGAGAGAGAGAAGGAGGGACCGACAGCTGTCCTATTGTACGATAAAATTCCTCCGATAAAACACAAGCGTGAAAGCGAAGATGGCCTAAAAACAACACCAGAAGCTCTTGTTTGCCCTCCTCTTTCTCTTCAGTTCCTGAAGAATTGATGTGGCCAGCAGAGTTGGACAGTGAGGAGGTTGGGGAGGAACGTGGGCCAGTCATGGTGGCTGAGGAAAGCTCGGACGAGGGTTCTGCATCAGAGGCAGAGAGGGAGATAGACAGCAGTGAGGCAGAGGAACAGCTGGAGCCTGTTCCCAGTGTGTGCATGCGCAGAGCCTGCCAGTAGACAAGAACAACTCAGAAAGCAGGGTCGATTTAGGAGTAAAGCCACACCTTGGAGGTGATTGGCCCCTCCCATAGGAAACAAAAGAGGAGCGAACGGGGAGGGGGCTTTTGCAGGAAACAATTCGTTTGTTCCGTGACTCTGGGAGACTCTGTGCCAAGTTTTGCCTTGTACTGCGTTTGGAAACTAGTTACCTGGCAGCCTTCCAAGCGAGATAAGGTCTGTGTTGATAGATATTCCTCTGAAAGACTGTTTGGACAGGCCTTGCTGACTGTGAATGAAAGGAATTCACAGTCGTGTAAATCAAAGAGGTTTTGCCGGGACCAAGACTCTGCTTCCTGCTTTTTAGGGAAGCCTAGTCAGAACAAGAATGCACATCAGTTTGAACTTAATGGAAGTTGGGCATATTTGAAGGACGGAAGGAAAGGAAATGGGGATTTTGCAGTAACCTTCCCCTGGAGTGGGGAAGGAAAGGAGATTTTTACAGTATCCTTCCCCTGCCATGCCCACCAAGCCATGCCCACCAATCCCTGGGCAGGAGGCTCTGCCTACCCGCCCGGACGTCATCATGTTTTTGACTTTTTGAAGGTCGTGCACCTGCGTGGAGGTGGTGCGTGCGAGCGCTCACATTTGCAAAACCGGTAGCAAAGGTAAGTGACTACCACCCCTGAGTTCTTCTTCAATCTTGCCAGTTGCACCCCTTTCTGGATCGGGACTCCCTACACACAGTCACTCAGGCACTCGTCACTTCCCGCCTGGACTACTGCAATGCTCTCTACATGGGGCTCCCCTTGGGGTGCACCCGGAGGCTCCAGCTGGTCCAGAATGCGGCCGCGCGGGGGATTATGGGAGCGACGGGGCGCTCCCATGTGACACCTCTCCTGCGCAAGCTGCACTGGCTCCCGGTGGTTTTCCAGGTGCGCTTCAAGGTGTTGGTGACCACCTTTAAAGCGCTCCATGGCTTAGGGCCGGGGTATCTATGAGACCGCTGTCTCCTGCCAATAGCCTCCCACCGGCCAGTACGCTCGCACAGAGAGGGCCTCCTCAGGGTGCCATCTGCCAGACAATGTCGGCTGGCGACCCCCAGGGGCAGAGCCTTCTCTGTGGCGGCACCCGACCTATCCCCAGAGATACGCACAATACCAGACCTCCGGACTTTTCGTCAGGCCCTGAAAACTCATTTATTTCATCTAGCCGGGCTGGCTTGATCCCATCTGTTCGGTTTTAATTTGAAATTGGTTTTAACTGGGTTGTTTTAAATTGTGGGCTGAAATTATTTAATTACTTTTTAAACTGTTTTTTTTTTAAATTTTGTATGCTCTGTTTTATCTCGGCTGTTCACCGCCCTGAGTCCTGCTGGAGAAGGGCAGTATAAAAATCAAATCAAATAAATAAAATAAAAATAAATAAATCTTGCATCAAGTATATACTGGTGTGAGGCAGAGAAAGGTTGCGTGTGGATCCCTTCATGGCCATCCAAGTTTAGGAAGTATTTTGTAAGGCAGGGATGGCTAACCTTTTTGCCGTCGTGTGCCAAAAGCGGGGGTCGCGCGGGGGGAGGGTTGCACGCATGTCCACACCCATAATTCAATCTGCTTCGTCCCACTCATGTATGTGTGCACGACCCCCCCCCCGCAACGTTCCCTCTGCTTTTGGCACATGATGGTACGGTGGGCCTGGTAGGCCCGTTTTTCACCCTCCCCAGGCTCCAGAGGCTTTCTTGGAGGCTGGGGAGGACAAAAACAGCCTTCCCCCCTCTCGGAGGTACTCCGGAGGTCAGAAACAGCCTGTTTCTCAACTTCTGGTGGGCCGGAAGGCCCAAAAATCAGCTGGCCTGCGCACATGCACCTGCGCGCCCGGAACTGAGATAGGGCAATGCTCACATGCCCACTGATATGGCTACAGGTGGCACACGTGCCATAGGTTTGCCATCACGGTTATAGGGGTATACTTGAGAAGCCCGGCAATCTACCAGAAAACTGGCAAGCCAAGAAACACTGAAAAAGTTATTATTATTATTTTTTTTAAAAAAAAGAAGTTTTCCCCGTTCAGCAGTCTTCTGCCAGCTAGAAATCAGGAAGCCCAACCCCCCCCCCCCCAATTAAGAGTGAAATATATATTAGGAACAAGCCTCGTATATCCAACAGTTGAAATATCTTTAGCTAATATCTTTAGACGGCAAAGATTTAATTAAAACACCTTCCAGCCATTTTCGCAGACGTTTCCTGAAATAAACTCATTTGGGAGAAGAGGTGGATTCTCTCGCTGGCTCTTTTTGTACCAACCAGGGGGAAATGACAGGGGTTATTATGCATCAAGTTGTTACGATATCTGAAAATTAATTAGGGTTGAGCTGCAATTAAAGGCTCCGTAATTTTCAGCAATTTGAAGCTACTCTTCCTCTGAAACTTAATTAATCTTAGGCAAATATTTTTCTCATGACAAACTTTTTTCCCCCCCGATTATACTCGATTTATTCCTTTCTAATTACTCCTTAATTAATGTAGCCTTGGTTTAAGTTTATAGGATTTTTCTGGCATCCCACCAGAAAAATGGTAAGCGGATTGCAGTTCAGTTGCACAACAACTCAAACCCGCCGAAATTTCAACACTTCATTTATTTATTTGTCTGTTCTGTTACTTTCCTTTCCTCTCCCTGGGGCGCTCGAACATGATACACGACAAGACATTCCACCACCGCTTTAAATTGAAGCATGCCTTAAAAAAGCATTTCAAAACTTCAAATGAGAACATATTTTGCATTAAAATGATCACACTCCAGGCAAGTATGTCATTAAAAAGTTGCAAATAAGCAAGAGCCAACTAGATCAACTCAACTCAACTCAACCCAACCCAATCAATACAACTCAGTTCAACCCTACCCAACTCGATTCAACCCAACCCAACCCAACCAATTCAACGCAATACAACTCAACTCAAAAGCAATAGCACTTAGACTTATATCCCGCTTTACAGCCTCTCTAAGCAGTTTATAGAGTCAGCCTCTTGCCCCCAACAATCTGGGTCCTCATTTTACTGACCTCAGAATTTAATTTAATTTAATTTAATTTAATTTAATTTAATTTATCATATTTCTATGCCGCCCAACTCCCAAGGGACTCTTACAACAAAAATAATACATACAATGAACATAATTTAAAAAAAAACATTATAAAAGCATTTTAAAAACATTAAAAACACATGCACTCCATCCATGGCCGGATCTCGCAAGATTGAACAGTGAGATCAACGGCCCCAAGGATGCAAGGCTAAGTCAACCTTGAGCTGGTGAGAATTGATCAGCCAAACTGCTGGCAGTTGGCATCATGGTGCCACTGTGGCTCTTATACCAACCCAACTAGGGGTGAAATCCAACAGGTTCTGACAGCTTCTGGAGAACCGGTAGCGGAAATTTTGAGTAGTTCAGAGAACCAGCAAATACCACCTCTGGCTGGCCCCAGAGTGGGGTGGGAATGGGGATTTTGCAGTATCCTTCCCCTGGAGTGGGGTGGGAATGGGGATTTTGCAGTATCCTTCCCCTGGAGTGGGGAGGGAATGGAGATTTTGCAGTATCCTTCCCCTGGAGTGGGGAGTGAATGGGGATTTTGCAGTATCATTCCCCTGGAGTGGGGTGGGAATGGAGATTTTGCAGTATCCTTCCCCTGGAGTGGGGTGGGAATAGAGATTTTGCAGTATCCTTCCCCTGGAATGGGGTGGGAATGGAGATTTTGCAGTATCCTTCCCCTGGAGTGGGGAGGGAATGGAGATTTTGCAGTATTATTCCCCTGGAGCGGAGTGGGAATGGAGATTTTGCAGTATCCTTCCCCTGAAGTGGGGAGGGAATGGAGATTCCCCGGCCTAGCCTAAATGGTTTTTAATTGGGATTTTAAATTTTATGGATTTGGGTTTTAAATTGGGTAGCCAATGATTTAATTCTTTTAATTATCTTAACTTTTGCATTTGTATGTTTTTTAATTTTGGCTGTTCACCGCCCTGAGTCCCTTCTGGGAGAAGGGCGGTATACAAATTAAATTAATAAATTAATAAATAATAAGTATCATTCCCCTGGAGCGGAGTGGGAATGGAGATTTTGCAGTATCCTTCCTGGAGTGGGGAGGGAATGGAGATTTTGCAGTATCCTTCCCCTGCCACGCCCACCAAGCCACACCACGCCCACCAAGCCACGTCCACAGAACCGGTAGTAAAAAAATTTGAATTTCACCACTGAACCCAACCCAACCCAATCAACTCAACCCAACCCAACCCATCTCCACTCTTTCTTATGGTCAAGAGACCAGCATAGAAGTAGAAAAAGAATTCCTTATGTTGGGCTCTAGGATCATTGTGCAGTTTTCTGGACAATAGCACAATCTTCTGAAATGTTGGCTTTACTCGACAGTTGAGCTTATAGCCATGGGACGTCTTGGTAGTTAATCAAGTGTTGACCATAACATCCAATCCTGTTTCAATATCAGCCTGTCCTAAGTCTTTCCCCTTTTTAAATGGAAATTTTAAATTTGGTTTTAAAGTACTGGAGTTTTAAATTCAGCCAAATTATTTAATTCGTTTTATTCTATTTTAAATTTTGTATTTATATTGTTTTATTCTATGGCTGTTCACCGCCCTGAGTCCTTCGGGAGTAGGGCGGTATACAAATTCAATAAAAAAAAGTAAAAAAAAAAGTAAAAAAAAAAGTTAAAGCAGGCCAATGGGCAAACTGGTCTTTGATGGACTGCAACATGGCAGGGGCGTGGGCAACCCCCATGAGTTCTTGCAAGTCCCTTGCCCCACCAGACTAGTTTTTAAATCGACTTTTAATTTAGAAATTAAAATGAATGACGTTGGTGTATAGCCGTGATGGTGAACCAGTGGCACGCGGAGCCATCTCTGTCGGCACATGAGTTGTTGCCCGAGCTCGGCTCCACCGCACATGCGTTCATGCCTCCCACTGGCCAGCTGATTTTCAGCTGGCCCCACCCACGCTGCCCCTCCCCTCCCAGGAGTCTCCACGCAGCCCGTTTTGGATGCCAGGTAAGGACAGGGCTCGCACGGAGGCTCTGGGAGAGTGAAAAACAGGCCTACCGGAAGTACCAGAAGTACTGGAAGTACCCGAAGTCTGAAAACGGGCCTGTTTCCGGCCTCCGAAGGGCTGGGGGAGGCCGTTTTTGCCCTCCCGGAGACTCTAGAAAAGCGAAGGACCATAGACTTCAGCTCCTCCTCCTCCCCTCTTCCTTCTTTCTACAAATCCCACTCCCTTCTAAACTGATGATGTTCCCTAGTTGGGTAATGAAACGTCTGTAAGAAAACAAGCCAGTTCAGAGGTCACCAAGGACGCCTCGCTAAAAAAAAAATACTTGGAATCCTAATTTCCTACCCCCGCCTAAATGAATAATTGTGGTTTGCGTTTCTGTACGAACGCAACACACTCTTCTAACCCTCAGGTTCTTCTCCATCTTCCCTGAATGGCCAAGCAAGACAGATCATTCCCCTCCATGCAATGAAAGACACACAAAGTTCTCAACACACACACACACACACACTTTTTGCAATGGCCGCGAACGAGGCCGAGAAGAGACAAGAATGTCTATTGTCTCTGGTGAAGACAGAAGCTACCTCCCCAAAAAATTCCAAATCAGATTCTCCATCTGTAATTCAAACTTTTTTTTTTTTAAAGTTAGGACAATTGACGCGAAAGGGGGATTAACGGCGTCATTTTCCGAATCAAAGACTTTATTTCATAGCTCCGTCCCCAAATCCTGAATATTGTCAGGAACTCTCTTCGCCTTTGAAGGCTCGACAAATGATTGAAGTGTCTGCTTTCTGAGAAACAGATAACGGTCAGTCCCCGGTAATCTGACTCTAAGCTACGGGGATAAAGGCAGTTTGTTTCTTCTTAGCCCGTCTGTCAACACCTCTTCCTTAATTAGTCCTAATTATTACAGAGGGCCAGTTTCTCATTGGTATTATTAAATCAGAAAGGGTATCATGGCTGGGTATCTTTCAACGGCTTCCAAGGCCGAGGCGACCTTCAATTTCATTGAATCTGCTCTCTGTATCCGCCTTTGAAAGGATCCAGGCAGTTTAATTGTAGCATCGGCTTCAAAAAGTTAGGGATCCTAGTGCGGGAATTCCAGAGAGAGAGAGAGAGAGAGAGAGAGAGAGAGAGAGAGAGAGAGAGAGAGAGAGAGAGAGAGAGAGAGAGATACAGAGAGAGGGAGAAAGAGAGAGAGAGAGAAAGAGAGAGGGAGAGATTTTCACCTCCATGCCCCCAAGGAGATGCAAGAGGAGAAGCAAAACCGCAAAAATTAACCTTGGTGATTGTATCCCGGAGAAGGAAGCACACAGACACCGACAACAAAGCATTTTGCGCAAGAATTAACGTTTGCAGGCCCGTAAAAGTTGAGTGTGCTTAAGAACTGAAAATGAATACAACAATGGAGAGAGAACGGAAGGAGGAGTAGAGGGAAGAAGGAGAAGAGAAGAAGGAGAGAGAGGAATAGAAGAAAGGGAAAAGGAGAGGAAGAAAGGGAGGGGAAATAGAATAGAATAGAATTTTTTATTGGCCAAGTGTGATTGGACACATAAGGAATTTGTCTTTGGTGCGTATGCTCTCAGTGTACATAAAAGAAAAGATATGTTCATCAAGAATCGTAAGGTACAACACTTAATGGTAGTCATAGGGTACAAATAAGCAATCAGGAAACAATATCAATATAAATCATAAGGATACAAGCAACAAAATTACAGTCATACGGTCATAAGTGGAAGGAGATGGGTGGTGGGAACGATGAGAAGATAAAATAAGAGTAGGAGAGAAGGTTAGAAAGGGAGGAAGGAAGGAGGAGGGGGAAAGGAAGCGGAAGTATAGAAGGAGTAGGAGAGGAGGAAAGAAGAAAGAAAAGGATAGAAAAAGGAAGGGAAGGGAAAGAGAGGTGAAGGAGAAGAAGAATTGTTGTAAAACAAGGGAGATGAATTGGTAGAAATGCAACCCTGTGCATATTCAAATTTATTAGGATGAAGAACAAATCAATATGAAAGTTAAAAGAAAATATATATGATTAACAATGGATAAGACAAGATAACTAATTGAAATAATGTTAAGAAACTAGGATTTGAGGGCGGATGGTGATGGTTTATATAAGAAGTATAGAAGTATTAAGATAAGATAAAAAAAAGTATGGAAAAAGAATATTTTGACAAAAATTGTAACTATGGAATTGGATATAATAAGTTGTATAAGATATGATGCGCCCAATACTCTGTTCATAAAAAATGTGTGTGTGTGAAAGAAAAAATCAATAAAACTTAATTTAAAAAAAAAAGTTGAATGTGCTTTGTGATTGAAAATCAAATGGATTTTCATTTGTAGTTAACTTTGTAGTTACCTACAAAGAAAACCTCTATAAAATGTTTTATAGGTGGCATTTGCCACCAGCGAGATCCCAATTTATCACCTAATTGTTGGAGATGCAACCATAAATCAGGAACATTCTAACACATGTGGTGGATGTGCCCCATCACAAGGAAGTACTGGTGTCAAATTTAAAAATGGTTAGAAGAAATTACAAAGCAAAAAATAGATTTGAAACCTGAATTGTTTTTATTAGGAATACTGGACCCGAAAATGAACAAAAGCCTTCAATACTTTATATTGCACGTACTTACCGCAGCAAGAATCACATTCGCAAAAAATTGGAAACAAAAAAATGTACCCTCAGACGAAACAGTAATTACGAAAATTCAAGAATGCGCAGAGATGGATAAAATGACTATGGAGTTGAAAGAGAGAGAGGATTCGAAATATTTTGAAATATGGAATAAAATGTACAGTTGGCTCGAAAATAGAAATCAGAACAAGAGATGTTTAATTTAATATTGATGAAACTTAAAGTAACTGAACAACAATAAAGAGATGTAAATATAAATGTGTAGATAAGAACAATGAATATTATAATGTGTAATATATATGTTAGAGCAATGCAATTATTCTACTATTGAGTAGTAAATAGAAATGATAGAATAGAGAACTACAAAAGCAAAATACATAAGTCGATACGAAATGCTGTAAAATTACCATTAATGTTATATAATGTTCAATACGTTATCTCTTGACATGTTTTGCTTTTATATATGTGTGATAGTTTTTTGTGCTGTTTTTAAAGACGGTTTAATAAAAATTATTTTTTTTAAAAAAAGAATTGTTCAATAGCAACACAATGTTTAAACTTAAAAGAAAAAAAAAAGAAAATCAAATGGAAAAATCTGATGAAGCTACGGTTTTGAATCCACCGTCAAACACAGTCCTCGACTTACAACAGTCCGTATAGTGACCATTTGGAGTTAGGGCAACGGCACTGGGGGGGAAAAGAGGGATCGGTTGTGACTGTTTTTCACACTTATGATGGCCGCACTGCCTCCCCGTGGTCACGTGATTAAAATTCGGACGCTTTGCAACTGGCCCTTATTAATGACGGTCGTATGTTTGCACATGATTCTGGGATCCCCTTTTTGGGACCTTCGGACAAGCAAAGTCAATGGAGAAGCCGGATTCACTTTAACCACCAAGTTTACTCACTTAACAACTGCAGGGGCTTCGTTGAACGAATGCGGCAAGAAAGATTGTAAAATGGGGCAGAACTCACTTAACGAATGTCTCACTTAGCAACAGAAACGCTGGGCTCAATGGTGAGTTGAGGACCACATGTCAAGGCTCATGTTCTGCCCCAGCTACGGACCCCAAAAAGCGCAGCACACACAAAGTCTGTACAAACCTTAGTTGACTAAATTAAATCAGTCCTTTTTCAAACAAAGGCTGTTAATTAATTTTCTTAACAGCCTACAAAAATCCAAAGAATAAATAATCGTAATCTTACTAGGATTGGCAGAAAGCCCAGAAGCAATTTGCAGGACACTGAAAAAAGAACTAAGATCCAGGTGCGAAGTAGAATGAACGAAGTTGTTCCCTGCAAATTGCTTCAGTCAGCGTTCCTCCTTAAATAGGCTAAATTAGCCCCAAGCCTTACTCTCGAGGAGGCCTCCTCCTGAGGAGCCACTCCGCCTTTTGGCAGCTCTGCGCGCCCGGGCATCGAGAAGAGGCTCCTCCTCTTCTTCCTCTTCACCCATGGAAGCTTCTGGAGGTTCTGAAGGCCCTGGTTGAATCCCCACCTCTGGCACCACATCTTCTCCAGCCTCCTCACTGTCCGACTCGAGCGCCAGCTGCATAGGCTGCTGGTGCAGCACCACACCAGCCTCCTCGCTGTCGGAATCAGCTACTAGCTGCACAGGCCGCTGACGGGCCACAACAGCTCATGACTGGCTCCCGATGACATAAATCAAGGACTATCTGTATGCTAATTATTTCTTTTTTTTTCTAGAACACTCCACAAACAGATGTTTACGTAGGATGGGGTTCCTCTTACTGGCTTGGTGTTATTGTGTGAACCCAGCCAACTGTAATTAACTGTAACTGGGAAATACCAATTCAATCAAAGCATAATTACAGCTTCTAATGAGGGGTCATGGGTGCTCTCTGAGCTTGGTTGTTTTCTTGCAAACGTTTCATGACCCAACTTGGTAACATCATCCGTGCTGGACGGGAGTGGGCTTTGCTTTCTACAAACCAGCTACTTATATACAGAGGGCAAACTCCACTCCCTTCTAATGCTGATGATGTCACCTAGTTGGGTAATGAAATGTTTCCAAGAAAACAAGTAAGCTCAGAAAGCACCAAGGACCCTTCCTCCTCCTCATCCCCTTCCTTCTCTTCCCTTCAGTCCTGATAATGTTACCTAGTTGGGTCATGAAATGTCTGGAAGAAAATAACCAAGCTCAGAGAGCAACAAAGACTCCTCATTTCAACCCTGAGCTACAAATATTCTCTTTTTATCGAAATCTGAGACAGTCCACGAACCTTATCATTCTTCTGACGTTATCATATCTGTCCATTTTCTTTGTGGAGATTAATCTCATATGAGGACAGCTACAAATGGGACTAGATGCAAATGTAAAATGGAACTACAGGCAGTCCTTGACTTATAACCGCAACTGAGCCCAGCATTTCTGTCACTAAGCGAGACAGTTAAGTGCCTCATTTTGCATTCTTTCTTTCCACAGTTGTTACATGAGTCCTGCAGCTGTTAAGTTATCCACATGGTTGTTAAGTGAATCCCCACAGACTTTGCTTGTCAAAAGGTCACAAAAGGGGATCAAGTGACCCTAGAACCCTGAAACCGTCATAAATCTGAGTCAGTGGCCAAGCATCTGAATCTTGATCACACGACCACGGAGATACTACAATGGTCGTGAGTGTGAAAAACTGTCGTAAGTCACTTTTTTTCAGTGACGTTGCAACTCATTAAACAAACAATGTTTTAAGTCGATAATAAACTATTTATGACTTATTATCATCATATCTTTGAGATAGGTAGCCATACAAGTTTTAAAAATGAATTTATAGACTTCGTATAAAGCGCATTTTGAAACGGGGGGGGGAAAAATCCGCTTTTTCAATGCATTTCAAGATTAAAACCTTGGAAACTGTTACATAAACTGAATGACAACATTCCTACAAAGTCTAGCAAACATACATTCTTCCCTTGCAAGTATATAGTAATATTTTATGCCAAGTATAATTAGATCCCTTAAAAGATATACATTCTTCAGGGATGAGGCCACAGAAAGATCCCTCCCCCGTAATATCTAGTATATCAAAATACAGGTAGTCCTTCACTTACGACCACAATTAAGCACAACATTTGTTGCTAAGCAGGACATTTGTTGAATGGGTTTCGTCCCATTTTACGATCTTTCTCGCCACAATTGTTAAGTTGAATCGCTGCCGTTATTTAGATCATACATCTGGCCCAAGAACCAGACTAGACCACACATCTGCTCCAAGAATCATAACGGACCATACATCCAATCCAAGAACCTGACCAGACCATACATCTGGCCCAAGAACCAGGCCAGACCATACATCTGATCCAAGAACCAGACCATACATCTGGTTCAAAAACCAAACCAGACATACCTCTGGTCCAAGAACCAGACCAGACCACACATCTACTCCAAGAACCAGGCCAGATCATACATCCAATCCAAGAACCAGACCAGACCACACATCTGCTCCAAGAACCATAATGGACCATACATCCGATCCAAGAACCTGACCAGACCATACATCTAGTCCAAGAACCAGACCAGACCATACATCCAATCCAAGAACCAGACCAGACCACACATCTACTCCAAGAACCATAATGGACCACACATCTGCTCCAAGAACCATAATGGACCACACATCTGCTCCAAGAACCATAATGGACCACACATCTGCTCCAAGAACCATAATGGACCACACATCTGCTCCAAGAACCATAATGGACCATACATCCGATCCAAGAACCTGACCAGACCATACATCTGGCCCAAGAACCTGACCAGACCATACATCTGGCCCAAGAACCTGACCAGACCATACATCCAATCCAAGAACCAGACCAGACCACACATCTACTCCAAGAACCAGAACGGACCACACATCTGCTCCAAGAACCATAATGGACCATACATCCGATCCAAGAACCTGACCAGACCATACATCTGGCCCAAGAACCAAGTCAGATCATACGTCCGATCCAAGAACCAGGCCAGACCAGCACACCTGATCCAAGGACATCCAGCATATTTTATGGCCAAATGGGAATTTGGAACTCAAATCAATCCGGCTCTAACCCAGCCTGTTAATTCTTAAAATCACCACGTTCATCTCTCATCAAGATGACGGACATCAATCTTAGCGCCCACTCTGGGGCTCTACTGCGCGTGCAAATTCTCGCCCCAAAACCTAATTCTGTAGCAACTTCACTCCTTGAGCAAAAAAAGAGAGAGAGAGGAACAAAATAATAGAGAAATTTGCATTTTTGATGTGGAGAAGCTCTTGTTTTTCTTTCCGATAAGGTAGTTATTTTACACATATGGTTAATTGCCTCAGTAGCCATCATCGCTTTGGGGGTCAGTGTTATTTCCCCTAGGGAGAGGAGGGGGTCTCGTGCATGCTTGTGGGATGAATTACATCTTTATGAGACTTGGCTGGAGTTCAAGGACACAACTTTTTAAGGTATTTTGGTGGTTCTGCTACACTGGGAATCCCTCAAAGGGATTTGTTCTGGAATGCGTTGGTGCGATCCTATTACAAATATCTCCTAAATAGTGTTGAAGACCGAGAGAGAGAGAGAGAGAGAGAGAGAGAGAGAGAGGAACCCCAGGCCTCAGCTATTGCTGGTAGATGCATCTGGCATTTTCTGGATTTGTTATGGCTTTTCACGCGGGGAAATAAAAAAAAAGATAATAAAATAATTCTGCCTCCAGAAGTTGTGAATGCTTCAACACTGGAAGTTTTTAAGAAGAGGTTGGATCACCATTTGTCTGAAGTGGTGTAGGGTTTCCTCCTTCAGCAGGGGGTTGGACTAGAAGACCTCCAAGGTCCCTTCCAACTCTGTTATTCTATTCTGTTCTGTTCTATTCTATTCCTCTATTCTATTCTATTCTATTCTATTCTATTCTATTCCATTCCATTCCATATTCATTATTCTATTCTATTCTATTCTATTCTATTCTATTCTATTCTATTCTATTCTATTCTTTCTATTCCATTCCATATTATTCTATTCTATTCTATTCTATTCTATTCTATTCTATTCTATTCCATTCCATATTCATTATTCTATTCTATTCTATTCCATTCCATTCCCTTTTCATTATTCTATTCTATTCTATTCTATTCTATTCTATTCTATTCTTTCTATTCTATTCCATTCCATATTCATTATTCTATTCTATTCTATTCTATTCTATTCTATTCTATTCCATTCCATATTCATTATTCTATTCTATTCTATTCCATTCCATTCCCTTTTCATTATTCTATTCTATTCTATTCTATTCTATTCTATTCTATTCTATTCTTTCTATTCTATTCCATTCCATATTCATTATTCTATTCTATTCTATTCTATTCCATTCCATTCCATTCCACTCCATTCTTCTGTTCTGTTCTGTTCTGTCCTGTTCTGTTCTATTCTATTTTTATTCTTATTCTGTTCTATTCCCTTTACTTCAGCATGGCAGAACATTTCAGCAAACCGTACCTAACCTCTGGCTTATTATAGGTAGCCTTTGACTTACAACAGCCTGTTTTTTGGTAACTGTTCAAAGTTACAACACTGAAAAAAAGTGACTTGGAACCATTTGTCACTCTTACAACCTTTGTGGCAACTCTGTCTACCTTCAAGGGCTTGGCAACTGACTCACACTTATGACTGTTGCTGTGTCCCAAGGTCACGTAATCGCCTTTTGCAACCTGCTGACAAGCAAAGTCAACGAGGAAGCCAGATTCATTTCACGACCGTGTGACTAAATTATCAACTGCAGTGATTCACTTAGCAGCCGTGGCAAGAAAGGTTGTAAAACGGGGAAAAGCTCACTTAACACATGTCTCACTTAACAACATAAATGTTGGGCTCAATTGTGGTTGTAAGTCGAGGACTACCCGTATTTGCAAACTTCTTTGCATATTTAGCAACTCTATTTTTCGAAACACGAGGGAAGTTACCCAAAGAGCAAAGGAGGATGGCACAGGAGAGCCTGCTAAAGCCTCAGAACAAGGCTTAAAACCAGTCACCAAAGGAATCGGTTAAAATGAGTCAAAATTCAAACAGAATGACCCAAAAGGAATTTTAAGCAAGTCACTGTAGCAAATTTCAGGTTTATAACACAGTCTGCAAAACGTATCAACCTACTAGATACAAATGACCAATATTGTTTGTTTGTTGAATGTGGTTGGCAAAATATTTTGGTTGCATTAAACTTTGCAAAACTTTTTAGATCTATTTTTGCTATTAGGATCTGAATCTACATGGCTGGTGGGGAGGGAGGGAGGAAGGAAGGAAGGGAGACAGGAAAAAGAAACGGGGAAAGGGAGAGAAGGAAGGAAGGAGAGAAAGGGGAAAAGAGAGAGAAAGGAAGGAGAAAAGGGAGAGAAAGGAAGGAAGGAGAAAAGGGGGAGAAAGGAAGAAAATAAGGGAAGGAGGGAGGGAGGAAGGAAGGAGAAAGGAAAGGAAAAGAAGGGAAAAGTGAGGGAGGGAGGGAGGAAAAAGAAAGGGGGAAAGGGAGAGAAGGAAGGAAGAAAAGAAAGAAAGAAGGGGAAAGAAGGGAAAAGGAAGGAAGGGGGAAAGAAAGGGGGAAAGGGGGAGAAGGGAGGGAGAAAGGGGAAAAGAGAGAGAAAGGAAGAAAATAAGAAAATAAGAGAGGGAGGAAGGAAGGGAAAAGAAGGGAAAAGAGAGAGAAAGGAAGTAAATAAGTAAGGGAGGAAGGAGAAAGAGGGAGAGAAGGAAGAAAATAAGTAAATAAGTAAGGGAGGAAGGAGAAAGAGAGAGAGAAGGAAGAAAATAAGTAAATAAGTAAGGGAGGAAGGAGAAAGAGGGAGAGAAGGAAGAAAATAAGTAAATAAGTAAGGGAGGAAGGAAGGAGAAAGAGGGAGAGAAGGAAGAAAATAAGTAAATAAGTAAGGGAGGAAGGAAGGAAGGAGAAAGAGGGGGAGAAAGAGAGAGAAAATAAGTAAATAAGTAAGGGAGGAAGGAGAAAGAGGGAGAGAAGGAAGAAAATAAGTAAATAAGTAAGGGAGGAAGGAGAAAGAGGGAGAGAAGGAAGAAAATAAGGAAATAAGGAAGGGAGGAAGGAGAAAGAGGGAGAGAAGGAAGAAAATAAGTAAATAAGTAAGGGAGGAAGGAGAAAGAGAGAGAAAATAAGTAAATAAGTAAGGGAGGAAGGAGAAAGAGGGAGAGAAGGAAGAAAATAAGTAAATAAGGAAGGGAGGAAGGAGAAAGAGGGAGGGGAGGAAAGGAAGGAAAGTAGGACAATGAGGCCGAGGACAGAAGAAGGCAGAGAAAAGAGGGAGGGAGGGAGGAATGCTCACTCAAAGCTACTCCCATCTCCAAACCTCCCAATTTGTGCGAAAGGGGCTCTGAAATGACTGAGTAGCAGAAAATGCATCTTTGGGGGAAAAGAATAAAAAATTATTGTATTATTCCTCCCCCCTCTTCTCGTTGGAGTCCTTATGCCCAGGTCCTTAAATGTTCAGTGAAATGCTGATTCAATGCACCCCCCATTTAATGCACCCCCGTATGCAGAAAACAGACCCCCATTTCTTTCCCCCCCCCCCCCCAAAAAAAGCACCCCAACCTGAGATTCTCCCTCTGTCCTGCCTTGCAAACTGGAAGCAAATAAAGCATGGGCGAATCGATTCCCCGGCACTCCTCCAGCGATGTCTCGCCCAGCTGCAGAGGCTTGTACGGTTAACCAACGGCCAGGATGGCTTGCCGAGCGCCGAGCCGATGGCGTGCCGGAGCTGCAACTCACGTCACGTGGCAGCGGCGGATGCCTGGCGCTTCGTGTTTTTTTCCCCCCTTCTACGACGCATGCGCTAACCGCACGGGCTTTTTGAACTTCTCCAACCTGGCGCCCTGCAATATGGCGCTGGGCTACTACTCCCCTTCCCATCGTCCCCACCCCTGGGGCTAGCTGGGGATGGGTAAATCAACCCAGGTGCCCTTGTAATTAAATGCATAGGGTTGATGCATAGTATCCTCAGGAGTATGGGGCTTGTGGTTTAAAGCAGTGGAAGACTGATGGGATTTGTAGTCCAGGATTCCCCCAGCCGGCTGCAGAGCGTTGCATGTGCTGAATTGACTGGGAATTGCAATACACATCAGGCTTAAGGAGTTTGGAGTTTGGGTTGCTTTGCATCCAGATGTTCCTGGGTTCAGCCCGCAACATGGTTAACCCGCTCCTCTCCAAAATATGCTGAGCCACAATCTCCCATCATCCCCAGCCAATATGTGGCAGCTCCTGCTGGTTTCTGAAAAGAAGCCACAGCTGGAAAACTTGATTCAAACTCCTCCAGCTCCTACAAGCGATTTTTTTTTTCTGAATAAATAAATTATTTTATTTATTTATTTATTTATTATTATTTTTTTATATTTCTATACCGCCTTTCTCCCGTAGGACTCAAGGCGGTGTACAGTCAAGAAAAATATAGACACACAAACATCATAAAATTGCTAATTAAAATTATTACTTAGATAATAATAAATAATTATTATTAAATAATAATATTCAGAGCAACCCAAAACCAGGGGTGAAATTCAGCAGGTTCTGGAGAACCGGTAGCGGAAATTTTGAGCAGTTCGGAGAACTGGCAAATATCACCTCTGGCTGGCCACAGAGTGGGGTAGGAATGGATATTTTGCAGTATCCTTCCCCCAGGAGTGGAGAGGGAATGGGGCAATATCCTTCCCCCGAGGAGAGGGGTGGGAATGGAGATTTTGCAGTATCCTTCCCCCAGGAGTGGGGAGGGAATGGGGCCTTTGCAGTATCCTTCCCCTGGAGTGGGGAGGGAATGGAGATTTTGCAGTATCCTTCCCCTGCCATGCCCACACCATACCCACCAAGCCACACCCACAGAACTGGTAGTTAAAAAAAATTGGATTTCACCACTGCCCAAAACATACTCCTTTGTAGCAAATAATTTCATATTTCTGCTTTCATTCATGCAATTGATCAATTGATATTGCAAAATCTCCATTCCCACCCCACTCCAGGGGAAGGATACTGCAAAATCTCCATTCCCACCCCACTCTGGGGCCAGCCAAAGGTGGTATTTGCCGGTTCTCTGAACTACTCAAAATTTCCGCTACCGGTTCTCCAGAACCTGCTGGATTTCACCCCTGCCCTATACAATTTCTGACAAATGGCAGTCCAATCTTTTCTTGAAAATCTCAAGTGATGAAGCTCCCACAACTTCCGAAGGCAACTTCTGTTCCATTGGTTGACTATCAGAAAGTTCCTCCTCATTTCTAGGTTGAATCTCTCCTTGGTCAGTTTCCATCCATTATTCCTTGTATGGCCTTCAGGTACTTTGGAGAATAGGTTGACCCCCTCCTCTCTGTGGCAGCCCCTCAAATACTGGAAGACCTGCTCTCCTGTCTCCCCTGGTCCTTCTCTTCACTAGACTAGCCATGCCCAGTTCCTGCAACCGTTCATCGTATGTTTTAGCCTCCAGTCCCCTAATCATCCTGGTTGTTCTTCTCTGCACTTTTTCTAGAGTCTCAACATCTTTTAAATAACTTCATTGTTGGTTTGTTTTTTTTCCCCTGCCACCCTGATCCCCCCACCTTTTTTTTTTTAAATAAATCATTTTTTTGCAACTTCTTCTCTCATCTACTGCCCAACTCCAAAACAGTCAATCTGTCACGGACAAAGAGATTGTCAGCAAAATCCTCCCGACTGGCTGCAAAATAAATCTTCTTTATTGGGGAACGGAGTAAAGCTTTTAGTCCGAAAAGCACACTGTATCCTTTTCATAATTTTAATCATGGAAGGGGTCTTCTCTTCGTCGATTGCTCTGGTGGCCCGTGAAAAGTTTCAAAAGATTTGGGGTTAGGTTTCTGGATTAGCTGAAACTGGAGTGCCTTAAACCTCTTTAGAGAGTGAGGATTAAATCTACATCAAGCCTAAGACGGCTTCGCTCAGGCCCACTCCCCAGGTAAAGCTAAATTAAACAGCGAGCATATTTGTGTGGTTTTGTAATGGCACAAATATTCAACAACCCTATCAGAAGCACTGGAGGAAGGAGCATGGAGGAGGGGGAAGTTTTTGAAACGTGAGCGCTGGTTAAGAAGGAACACACTCTTTGCAAAACGTAGGACGCTTTTCAGCAGTGAATGTTGCTCTAAAACAGAACGTCAGAGTTGGAAGGGATCTTGGAGGCCTTCTAGTCCAACCCGCTGCTCAGGCAGGAAATCCTATACCATTTCTGACAAATGGTTGTACAATTTCTTCTTAAAAGTGTTAATACCACTTTATAAGGCCTTGGTAAGGCCACCCTTGGAATATTGCATTCAGTTTTGGTCGCCACGATGTGAAAAAGATGTGGAGACTCTAGAAAGAGTGCAGAGAAGAGCAACAAAGATGATTAGGGGGCTGGAGGCTAAAACATGAAGAACGGTTTCAGGAACTGGGTATGTCTAGTTTAATGAAAAGAAGGACTAGGGGAGACATGATAGTAGTGTTCCAATATCTCAGGGGCTGCCCCAAAGAAGAGGGAGTCAAACTATTCTTCAAAGCACTTGAGGGTAGAACAAGAAGCAATGGGTGGAAACTCATCAAGGAGAGAAGCAACTTAGAACTAAGGAGGAATTTCCTAACACTTAGAACAATTAATCAGTGGAACAACTTGCCTCCAGAAGTTGTGAATGCTCCAACACTGGAGGTTTTTAAGAGGTTGGATAACCATTTGTCTGAAGTGGTGTAAGGTTTCCTGCCTGGGCAGGGGGTTGGACTAGAAGACCTCCAAGGTCCCTTCTAACTCTGCTATTCTACTCTACTCTACTCTACTCTACTCTACTCTACTCTACTCTTTTCTCTTTCCTTTCCTTTCCTTTCCTTTCCTTTCCTTTCCTTTCCTTTCCTTTCCTTTCCTTTCCTTTCTTTTCTTTTCTTCTCTTTTCTTCTCTTCTCTTCTCTACTCTACTCTTTTCTTTTCTTCTCTTTTCTTCTCTTCTCTTCTCTCTTCTCTTCTTAAAAACTTCCAGTGTTGGAGCATCCACAACTTCTGGAGGGAAGCCGTTCCTTAGTTCTAGGTTGGTTCTCTCCTTGATTAGTTTCCATTCATTGCTTCTTTTTTCCTGCATTCTGGTGCTTTGGAAAATAGGCTGACTTATTTTCCAACGTCTTCAGCCAACACCCAAAAATATTAGCTCACAGGTGGAGGAATGTGATGGTCAGTTTCACAAGCCAGCCACCGTCAAAGCCGTGGAATTGCCCCCAATCCGTTATCGGAACTCCCTGCCATACCGAAATTGTGGGCTGTTTATCTGAATAACCTACAGTTGACATGGGGCAGGAAGTATGAAATCATGGATCTTCAAATCACACTGGGTACATTCACACAAGAGATTCATTCAACCAAAATTAACTTCCGTATGATTGAAGGCAACGTTTTTCAAACTTGGCTACTTCAAGATGGGTTGACTGTGTATTGCGTGTGCACATACACAGTACACACCAAAAGGAGGTTGGGGAAGGTAAGTAGAACCGGGGGGGGGGGGAATCAGCTGTGCCGCACGATTTAGCTTCACTAGAAAGCAAGATTTTCTGCTTTCTACCAAAGCTAAACCGCGCGGAACAGCTGATCACTGGAAATACTGGTTAGGAGGAACCAGTAGCTTTTTTTAAACTACCGGTTTGCTCGAACCGGAGCGAACCGGTAGCATTCCACCCCTGCTACAGTCCCCCAGCAGGCTTTAAGATAGGTAGACTTCCACTCCCAGAATTCCTTGGCATGTGAACTTCACCTAGCTTTAAAATTGCCAGGTTTGAAAAACATCTCTCTCCTCTCTCTCTCTCTCTCTCTCCCTCTCTCTCTCTCTCTCTCTCTCTCCCTCTCTCTCTCTCTCTCTCTCTCTCTGTATGTATGTATGTATATGTACCGGTATATATGTATATATAATCTCTCTATGTATGATCAATATCTATATATCCATATCAATCTATCTCTATTTATCCATCTCTATCATTACATCTAAATAGCGCATCATCCATCTATCCATCCATCTATCCATCCCTATCTATCTATCAACTATCTATCTATCTTTATTAATCTATCAATCTCTATCTATCATCTCTCTCTCTCTTAATCTATCTAGCAGTCTCTATCTACATCATATCTATCTATCTATCTATCTATCTATCATCTATCTATCTTCTAATCTCATATTTCCGAACCCCACGTCTCTCTCAGATTTAGAACAGAAACCTCTTAAAAATGCTGAGTTTGAAACAATATCCTTAATATGAGACCCAGAATAGGACCCGTCTAAGCTGCAAAACTCCAAGCAATCTCTAGTAGGCAGCAAATAAATCTCTTTTCCAACCCTTTTCCTGTCTGATTTTTGCAGCCACAGCATGAGCGCCATAAAGTGGAACGCCAGTTGAAAGGGCAGCTCATAAGACTGCGGTGATGAGATTTACAGCAGAGGTAGGCCCTTGATTTACAGCAGAGGAGAGGCAGGTGACATGACCTTTTATGGTGGAATCTCAGCACATGCGTAAGGAGTTTCTGATGTCCTAACGGGAGAAGGGAAAATGTAGACAACACTATCAGCAGCCTCCTCAAGGCCAACAGCATGAAAGGATGAAAATATTTGAGAAAGGCACGTGGGAGTTTTTCTTCCATATGCTGGGTTTATGAAAAGAAAGGGTACGCTGAACTTCAAATTAAAAAGCTTGAGCATTCGTAGCAAATCCATCACTGGTTCTAAAATGAGCCCAAAGCCCCCTGATTCAGGTGCCGCATTTACTTCTTTCCACCTTCCAAAGTTTAGTTTCTGAGAAGAGCAAGGTTATATAGTCCTTCATTTGAATTGTGGTTGGTGCTGATTCAGGTACCATATTTACTCCTTTTCACCTTCCAAAACCTTAGTTTCAGTGGTGGGTTCCTCCCAGTTCGGCCCGGTTCTCCAGAGCCGGTAGCGGTGACGATATGACGTCACCGAACCGGTTTGCCCCCCTGCCCCCCCACCCCTATGTTATTTTTACCTTTTATTTGGCCCCACCCCCAATCTATTGCTGCCTCCTGACTCCCATCTGATGGCTAGAGGGAAAAAACTGTTTAAACTCTTGCTGTGGGGCTTCAAAGGGCCATCCTACAGCTGATCAGTGTTAAAAGAAAACAAATGAATAGATCAATGCCTGCAAAAATACATGAGTAGATCAGTGCCTGCAAAAATAAATGGGTAGACCAGTGCCTGCAAAAATACATGAGTAGATGAGTGCTTGCAAAAATACATGAGTAGATGAGTGCCTGCAAAAATACATAAGTAGATCAGTGTCTGCAAAAATACATGAGTAGATCAGTGCCTGCAAAAATACATGAGTAGATGAGTGCCTGCAAAAATACATGAGTAGATCAGTGCCTGCAAAAATACATAAGTAGATGAGTGCCTGCAAAAAAGATCAGTGCCTACAAAAATACATGAGTAGATCAGTGTCTGCAAAAATACATGAGTAGATCAGTGCCTGCAAAAATACATAAGTAGATGAGTGCCTACAAAAATACATGAGTAGATCAGTGCCTGCAAAAATAAATAAGTAGATCAGTGCCTACAAAAATACATGAGTAGATCAGTGCCTGCAAAAATACATGAGTAGATCAATGCCTGCAAAAATACATGAGTAGATCAGTGCCTACAAAAATACATGAGTAGATCAGTGCCTGCAAAAATACATGAGTAGATCAGTGCCTACAAAAATACATGAGTAGATCAGTGCCTGCAAAAATAAATAAGTAGATGAGTGCCTACAAAAATACATGAGTAGATCAGTGCCTGCAAAAATACATAAGTAGATGAGTGCCTACAAAAATACATGAGTAGATCAGTGCCTGCAAAAATACATGAGTAGATCAGTGCCTACAAAAATACATGAGTAGATCAGTGCCTGCAAAAATACATAAGTAGATGAGTGCCTACAAAAATACATGAGTAGATCAGTGCCTGCAAAAATACATAAGTAGATCAATGCCTGCAAAAATACATGAGTAGATCAGTGCCTACAAAAATACATGAGTAGATCAGTGCCTGCAAAAATACATGAGTAGATCAGTGCCTACAAAAATACATGAGTAGATCAGTGCCTGCAAAAATAAATAAGTAGATCAGTGCCTACAAAAATACATGAGTAGATCAGTGCCTGCAAAAATACATGAGTAGATCAGTACCTGCAAAAATACATGAGTAGATGAGTGCCTGCAAAAATACATGAGTAGATCAGTGCCTGCAAAAATACATAAGTAGATGAGTGCCTGCAAAAAAGATCAGTGCCTACAAAAATACATGAGTAGATCAGTGTCTGCAAAAATACATGAGTAGATGAGTGCCTGCAAAAATACATGAGTAGATCAGTGCCTGCAAAAATACATGAGTAGATGAGTGCCTGCAAAAATACATGAGTAGATCAGTGCCTGCAAAAATACATGAGTAGATCAGTGTCTGCAAAAATACATGAGTAGATCAGTGCCTACAAAAATACATGAGTAGATCAGTGCCTGCAAAAATACATGAGTAGATGAGTGCCTGCAAAAATACATGAGTAGATCAGTGCCTGCAAAAATACATAAGTAGATGAGTGCCTGCAAAAATACATAAGTAGATCAGTGCCTGCAAAAAAGATCAGTGCCTACAAAAATACATGAGTAGATCAGTGCCTGCAAAAATACATGAGTAGATCAGTGCCTGCAAAAATACATTATACACCCCGTTATGTGGTGCTAGGGATTCGAACCGCTGAACTGGCAACCTTTCTATCGACAAGCTCAGCGTCTTAGCCAACTGCTTCTCTGCCCTAATGACCGGCTGGGTGGGCGAGGCCATGATGGGTGTGACCAGGGGGTGTGACAGGCAACACTTGGCCTCCCTGGGAGGAAAATCGGGCCATGGGGGTGGGGGTCGCACTGCACCCCTCCGCATCTCATTTTCGGCCTAGGAGGCCTCCCCCTGCTCTTCCTCCTCTCTGCAAACCCCACTCCCTTCTAGCACTGATGATGTTATCTAGTTGGGTAATGAAAAGTCTGCAAGCAAACAAATAAACAAACTCAAAGAGAACCAAGGGACCCCACAATCCTCTTCCTTCTCCTACCCTTCCTCCCTCTATCAACACACCCCGCTTCCTTCTTCCATTGATGATATTACCGACTTGGGTCATGAAACATTTACAAGAAAATAGGCAAGCTCAGAGATCACCAAGGACCCCACAGTCCTCTTCCTCCTCCTCCTCCTCCCCCTTCCTCCCCTTCTCCTCCTCTCTGCACGCCCCCCTCCCTTTAAGCACTGATGACGTTCCCTATGTTCTTTCTGCGCCAACTTAGGAAGTTCAAACTGCCCAAGGAGCTGTTGATCCAGTTCTACAGAGGTATTATTGAGTCTGTCATCTGCACCTCCATAACTGTCTGCTTTGGCTCTGCAACCCAACAAGACAGAGACAGACTTCAGAGGATAATTAGAACTGCAGAAAAAACCATGGCTACCAACCGGCCTTCTATGGAGGACCTGTATACTGCACGAGTCAAAAAGAGGGCTGTGAAAATATCTACAGAGCCCTCACATCCTGGACATAAACTGTTTCAACTCCTACCCTCAAACCGACACTATAGAGCATTGCACACCAGAACAACCAGACACAAGGATAATTTTTCCCCGAATGGCATCACTCTGCTCAACAAATAATTCCCTCAACACCATCAAACTATTCACTAAGTCCTCATTACTATTAATCTTCTCATTGTTCCCACCACCCATCTCCTCCCACTGATGACTGTATGACTGTAATTTTGTTGCTTGCATCCTTACGATTTATATTGATATTGCATTGTTTCCTGATTGCTTATTTGTTCCCTATGACTATCATTAAGTGTTGTAACTTATGATTCTTGATGAACGTATCTTTTCCTTTATGTACACTGAGAGCATAAGCACCAAAGACAAATCCCTTGTATGTCCAATCATACTTGGCCAATAAAGAATTCTATTCTATTCTATTCTATTCTATTCTATTCTATTCTATTCTATTCTATTCTATTCTATTCTTTTGTGTTGTTGAACATTATGATCTTTGACGAATGTGTCTTTTCTTTTATGTACACTGAGAGCATATGCACCAAGACAAATTCCTTGTGTGTCCAATCACACTTGGCCAATAAAAAATTCTATTCTATTCTATTCTATTCTATTCTATTCTATTCTATTCTATTCTATTCTACCCTACCCTACCCCTATTCTATTCTATTCTATTCTATTCTATTCTATTCTATTCTATTCTATTTTACTCTACGCTACTCTACTCTACTCTATTCCTATTCTACCCTACTCCTATTCTATTCTATTCTATTCTACTCTACTCTACTCTACTCTACTCTACTCTACTCTACTCTACTCTACTCTATTCTATTCTATTCTATGTTGTTGTACATTATGATTCTTGACAAACGTATCTTTTCCTTTATGTACACTGACAGCGTATGCACCAAGACAAATCCCTTGTGTGTCCAATCACACTTGGCCGATAAAAAAATAAATAAAATTCTCTTCTCTTCTAGTTGGGTCATGAAACATCTGCAAGAAAACCACCAAGCTCAAAAAGCACCAGAGACCCCCTCATTGCAACCCAGAGCTACAAATATTCTCCTTTATTGGTTGCCCCAAGCCTCTCTTCTCCATGTTCACGTCAAGAGTCACGAAAAGCAATTCTAAAACGCAAGAAGGAAAAAAACAGATACTGTTGAGGTGACTAATTTGGCACCGGTTGCCAGATTCCGCCCTAACACCGGTATGATAGAGAGGATGTGTTTGTTACCTAAAGCTGTAATAATTTTAGTCTGCGAAAATGTCTGCCAATGTGTCACAAAAATGGCGTTATTATTTCCTTGGCCATTGGCCAATAAACAGTATTATTATGTCTCTAGCTGAGATCAGCAAAACCTAGGCCAAAGATTAGCGAGGTCTCTTCACAAACAGGGATACACACTAGAATAACAGCCTAATTGAAAATTCTTTGGGTAACTGTTGCTTCTCTTTTCATGCATTGATCATCTCCTCCGCAGGCTGGTAATTAAAAGAGGAGAGAAATAACGTTTGCAGTTGTTTTTTTCACCCTCATCATGCCAAAAGAATAAATGCCCTTAATGACAGACGAAGTGGTTTTATTTTTAAAATTTCTTTGCCATCTGTATTGTTTCGGGATGTTTTAAATATTGTACTATTAGTCAAGTTGTTGAGGCTTTGTAGCGAACCAAGGCTACTTTCTCTCTTGCTCTAATGCTTAATTTAGACAGCGTACTAAAAAAGCAGAGACATCACCCTGCCAACAAGTGTGTGTATAGTCAAGGCGATGGTTTTCCCAGTTGCAATGGATGGCTGGGAAAGTTGGACCATACGAAAGGCTGAGCACCAAAGAATGGAGGCCTTTGAACTCTGGTGCTGGAGAAGACTCCTGCGAGTCCCTTGGCCTGCCAGGAGATCCAGCTGGTCAGTCCTAGAGGAGATCAACCCTGACTGCTCTTGAGAAGGCCAGATCCTGAAAATGAAACTCAAGTACTTTGGCCACCTAATGAGAAGGAAGGACTCCCTGGAGAAGAGCCTAATGCTGGAAACGATGGAGGGCAAAAGAAGAAGGGGACGGCAGAGAACGAGGTGGCTGGATGGACTCACTGAAGCAGTCGGCGTGAGCTTCAATGGACTCCAGAGGATGGTAGAGGACAGGAAGGCCGGGAGGAACGTTGTTCAGGGGGTTGCGATGGGTTGGACACGACTTCACAACTAACAACAACATCCATCCATCCATCCATCCATCCATCCATCCATCCATCCATCTATCTTGAAATGAATTAATCTTCTAGTTCAAAGTTGGACCATAAGGAAGGCTGAGCGTCAAAGAATGGAGGCCTTTGAACTCTGGTGCTGGAGAAGACTCCTGCGAGTCCCTTGGACTGTAAGGCAATCAAACCAGTCAGTCCTAGAGGAGATCAACCCTGTCTGCTCTTTAGAAGGCCAGATCCTGAAGAGGAAACTCAAATACTTTGGCCACCTAATGAGAAGGAAGGACTCACCGGAGAAGAGCTTCATGCTGGGAAAGACTGAGGGCAAAAGAAGAAGGGGATGGCAGAGAAGGAGGTAGCTAGATGGAGTCACTGAAGCAGTCGGCGTGAGCTTAAATGGACTCCAGAGGATGGTAGAGGACAGGAAGGCCTGAAGGAACTTTGTCCATGGGGTCACGATGGGTCGGACACGACTTCGCAACTAACAACAACAAATGCTTAAGATATATATATATATATATAATTTTTTTTTTAAAAGGCAGATTAAAAATTAATTCGAATCCATATAAAGGAAGAAAAAGGAAAGAAAAAGAAAGCAACCAAAGAGAAAGCTAAAAGAGCAAGAAAGGAAAACAGCAAAGAAAGGAAAAAGGTGCCAAGAAGTTTTAAATATTGACTATATTGCAGCTATAAACACAACTATAAACTTACTTCTTATTCTGTGGTTACAACATAACTCGCTTCTTTCTATAATCTATCCTGTCAAATCATCAAAACCATCAATCATATGTTCCTTTTTTTTTTTTTTTTTGTTTCATGCAAAAGGTTTATAAAGGGTTTCCAGTCACTAATAAACGTAGGTACTGTCTTCTTTTAATGCTTAATTTTATTATGATCTTTATGGCAAATTTTGTGATCTTGCAATAAAAAAACATGTGATGGGCTCAGGGGTGAAATCTAGCAGGTTCTGACAGGTTCTGGAGAACCGGTAGCGGAAATTTTGAGCAGTTCGGAGAACCGGCAAATACCACCTCTGGCTGGCCCCAGAGTGGGGAGGGAATGGAGATTTTGCAGAATCCTTCCCCCAGGAGTGGGGAGGGAATGAGGATTTTGCAGTATCTTTCCCCTGGAGTGGGGTAGGAATGGAGATTTTGCAGTATTCTTCCCCTGCCATGCCCACCAAGCCATGCCCACAGAACCGGTAGTAAAAAAAAATTGGATTTCACCACTGGATGGGCCTCAACACCAGCTCAAGGTTGCCCCCAAATTAAGTACCTCTTCACCCCTTAAAGGTCCAGAATTTGAAAACAAAGGGGGAAAAAAAAACACCTCAAAGTAATTTCTTTTCTGAGTGAAATGATTTGCTGCATTTAAACAAAAGGGTTTAAGCAAGAGATGGCCTACCTTAACAGCTTTAAGACTTGTGGACTTCAACTCCCAGATTCCCCCAGCCAGTTATCCTACAGGGAATTCTGGGAGTTAGAAATCCCCAGGTCTTAAAGTTGCAAAGATTGGACACCCCTGCTCTAAAACAAGAGGAGGTTATCTTAATATTTTCCAGTAGTTTGGGGTCTCAAAATGTCTGTGTAGCAAGTTAGCACCCATCCCGCTCCTAGAAAAATGAAATATTTTAGGAAATATTAAAAGGGCAGAATATTTCCCCTAAAAGGGGGGCAGAAATTAACCCCCCCACACACACACCTTTATCAATGGGCCATTAAGGCCAGGGCCAGTCAATTCTACATAATAAAGATCTACTTCCTTCAGGCAGAGCCATAAAAAGAATTGCCAAATATTTGATTCTGAATGAATGAACAGCAGCTGGAATTGTGTTTGCGAAAAACTGGAAAAATGAGAAAATACCAACGCAAGATGGAAGTTATTAAGAAAACGATGGAATGTGCTGAAATGAGGAAATTGACATTTGAAATTAGAGAACAAGAAGATAAACAATATTATAAGATATGGGATTTATCCTACCAAGGGCTAGATAAGAAAATATGGAAATGATGAAATATGAAATGAATGGTATAAATGCAATACTGGAAAATAGTTTCTACGAAGCGGTAAAGCCATTGTTAAATAAATGATAAATGAGGATGTTTATTTGTTTGGAAATATGAGAAACTAAATAACTAGTAAATTTTGAATATGGAGATGAAGCACAAAAGATTTGTAACCGACCGACACACTGTTTGAAATTGTAATGGAAGATGGATTTATGTTTTATGTTTTGTTTAAAAATAAAAAATAAAAAATTCTCCCCCCCAAAAAATGAATTGCCCAAAGCCCTTTTATGACATCATCACCCAGCAAGAGTCAACCAAGCCTGGGACTCAAAACACAACCTACAGAGTTATCCCTGCATGGCCCCAGGGGAATCTGACAATCAATCAGAACACAAGCTCAAATTCAAAAGCCCAGTTGTCTAAAAGCAGGGGTGGGGCTGCTGGGGGTTCGCAGGGGTTCGGGAGAACCTCTAGTTAAGATTCGGTGCAGTTAGGAGAACCCCCAAGTCCCACTCATGGCTGGCCCCGCCCTGCCCACCCCTCCCAGGAGTCCCCACACGGCCCGTTTTGCATGGGATTCTCTGCCTAGTTGCTTGGTGGGTGTGGCCATGGTGGGCGTGACCTAGTTGGCGGAGGCTCTGGGAGGGCGAAAAACAGGCCTACCGGAAGTTCAGGAAGGCCGGAAACGGATTCTGGAGCCTGGGGAGGCCGTTTTCGCCCTCCCGGAGGCTCAAGAAAAGCCTCCGGAGCCCAGGAAGGGCAAAAACGCCCCCACCCCCGCCGTAGTGCAGGAGGCCAACTAAGTCACGCCTACTATGGCCACACCCACCAAGCAACCAGGCAGAGAATCCCTTGCTAAAATTTTGAAAGCTCATCCCTGTCTAAGAGCCGGGAAACTATGGCAACTGTTCGATCTACTTACCTCAGGGGTGGGCAACTGTGGCCCTTTTACAACCTGTGGACTTCAACTCCCAGAATTCCTGAGCCAGCTTGGCTGTCTCAGGAATTCTGGGAGTTGAAGTCCACAGGTTGTAAAAGGGCCACAGTTGCCCACCTCTGACTTGCCTCTTTCCCCCAAAATCCCACAGAATGTGTTGTCTTACACACCATCAGCCATCCCAAACCAACCTCTTCAACTACACTGGTCTGTGAGAAAAACCTTGGGAGACAAGAGGAGAAGAAATGCTGCCAAGGGACCCAGTCTGATAAGAGACCGCAAGAGACTTTTAGATTTGTTAAAACCGACGTCAACTAGATAAGAATCATGATCAGATAAGCTAATTCCACTTTACTGCAAAGCTACATGGACAGAAACTTGCAAGTCTGAAAAGTACAGTTCCCATGCTGTCTCCTTTACATCCCGAGAAACTAGGGAAGGTGCCTTCCTTCTCTTGCCCCACCCATTATGCAGCTGTGGGCTATGCTCCCTCTTATCTGACCCGGTCCTTTGGCTCTTCACCCAGTCTCTTTAGCTCTTTCACACCTGCCTTTACTTCAGTTCAGGAAACAAGCAGGTACAACTCCAGGATATTGTCGAATTATCTCCTTGAGAGGTGAATTATCTTCAATTTAAGATCCACGGTGATAGGGATTGTAGGGAGAAAGTAGGGGTAAAAATGGCAAAATAAGTAGAAGTGGTGGGAAGGGGGGTGTTAGGAGGAAGTAGTCTATGACGGCAAACAAATCAGAAGGAAATTAGTAGCACTTTTATTAAAAGCTCCTACGCCTTTTCATGAAATTTTTTTCATTGGGAAAGGAGCCGTTTGGTCTCCTGATTGTAGGCTACACATATTAGTCACAAAGGCAACAGGAGCTGAATTTGGGCCTGATGGGGCTCTGTTTTTAGGAAGGCGGACTTGATTCATTAAAATTGATTTAATTCAAGAGAGACTTTATGAGAGGGAGAGAGGGAGGGAAGGAAAAGAAAAAGAAAAAGATGGATGGTCAGAGGAAGGATCAAGGGAAGGAGAGAAGGATTGAAGGAAGGTGAGAAGGAAGGAAGAAAAAGAACAGGGAAGGAGGGAAGGAGAAAAGAACAGAGGAAAGGAAGGAAAAGAAGGAAGGAGAAATAGAAAAGATGGATGGTCAGATGAATGATCAAGGGAAGGAGAGAAAGAAGGAAGGAGAGAAGGAAGGGAGAAAAAGAATGGGGAAGGAAGGAAGGAGAAAAGAACAGAGGGAAGGAAAAAAGAAAAGATGGATGGTCAGAGGAAGGATCAAGGGAAGGAGAGAAGGATGGAAGAAAGGGAGAAAAAGAACAGGGAAGGAAGGAAGGAGAAAAGAACAGGGAAGGAATGAAAGGAAGGAAGGAGAAAAAGAAAAAAATGGACGGTTAGAGGAAGCAGAGAAGGATGGAGGGAAGGAGAGAAGGATGGAAGAAAGGGAGAAAAAGAACAGGGAAGGAAGGAAGGAGAAAAGAACAGGGAAGGAATGAAAGGAAGGAAGGAGAAAAAGAAAAAATGGACGGTTAGAGGAAGCAGAGAAGGATGGAGGGAAGGAGAGAAGGAAGGGAGAAAAAAAACAGGGAAGGAAGGAGAAAAAGGAAAGATGGATGATCAGAGGAAAGAACAAGGGAAGGAGAGTAAAGGAAGGAAGGATCAAGAACAGATGGAAGATAGAAGGAAGGAAGGAAGGAAGGAAGGAAGGAAGGAAGGAAGGAAGGAAGGAAGGAAAGAAAGAAGGGATTTTAGATTCCATCCAATCCTTGGAATAATTCTGCATACCTCTTGCAACTAAATTCAAAAATCTCTATCAGTGATCAGAAAAGAGCTATTTAAGGTTTTCTGACTCTCTCATTTGGTCCGGGAAGAACAGAACTGAAAGAAAGAAAGAGAGAAAAGGATCGCAAAATCTGTGTTGGAAGGAATCACCTTAGTCAATGAATTTACTCCTTTGTACCATGCAGGACTTTAGGCTAAAGCATCAAACTAAAATAACATCATCAGTGCTAAAAGGGAATGAGGTTCGCCCTTAAACCCCACTTCCTTCTGGCACTGATAATGTTATCCAGTTTGGTAATGAAACGCCTGCAAAGAAAACCGCCAAGCTCAGAGAGCAACAAGGACCCCAACGCAAAAGAAATTGGAAATATTACTGTTGAGGATTTTTGGATATGAGGATCCTAGCACAACCGCTAGAAATTCTTGGTTGCATTGTCCTCAGTGAAAAATAAGGCATTCGACTCTGTCGAATGTTGTGTCACTGTTTTCAGCCAGATCCCTTTGCCTTATTAATATATTTTTTTTTAATTTCCTATCGATTGCAAACTCAAACCTACCCTTGTGATTTCACAGCAGTGTTAGAAGCCAGAGGTTTTCCAGAAGAAGTGCAGAGAATATCCAAGATGTTTTAACAACTCCCCGCAGCTATCTTATAATATACCGTAGGTGCAAAAATCCGGCACCACATTCCTGAAAATTACATCAGTATATTTTTCTCCCGGATGGTGGGAGAGAGAAAGAAAAAAAAAAAGCAATAGCAATTTCCTTTCCTTTCCCTTCGAATGGAAGAATAGCTCCGTATTTTTAGATCTGGAACGCAAACCAAGGGTACAATTGCTCTGTGGATTCGCCGGCGTTTCCTATAAAACTTTGAAAAATGCCTCGCAGAGCTACAATTATCTTTCCAGCCAAACCACTTAAACAGATTCCATTTGGGCTGAAGAGCCTACGATGGAGACAAATCCAAAAAAAAAACCAGTCAATTGAATCGGCCGGTTACGAAATGACCTAGGCAAATCACCCACAAGTCTGTTCTTTATTTAGAAAACCTACTTGTGCTTCCCTTGAAGCTAAAACCCCCCCTGAATTCTTTGTTATCCGTGGTGGCGCAGTGGTTAGAGTGCAGTACTGCAGGATACTTCTGCTGACTGCCAGCTGACTGCGGTTTGGCAGTTCGATTCCCACCGGCTCAAAGTTGACTCAGCCTTCCGTCCTTCCGAGGTGGATAAAATGAGGACCCAGATTGTTGGAGGCAAGAGACTGACTCTGTAAACTGCTTAGAGAGGGCTGTAAAAGCACTGTGAAGCGGTATATAAGTCTAAGGGCTAGTGCTATTACGCCATCCATCCATGGTGCCCAGTGGTTAGAATGCAGCATTGCAGCTGACTCTGCCCACTGCCAGGAGTTCGATCGTCACTAGCTCAAAGTTGACTCAGCCTTCCATCCTTCCGAGGTGGGTAAAATGAGGACCCAGATTGTTGGGGGCAATAAGCTGACTCTGTAAACCACTTAGAGAGGGCTGTAAAAGCACTGTGAAGCAGTATATAAGTCTAAGGGCTAGTGCTATTATGCCATCCATCCATGGTGCCCAGTGGTTAGAATGCAGCATTGCAGCTGACTCTGCCCACTGCCAGGAGTTCGATCGTCACTAGCTCAAAGTTGACTCAGCCTTCCATCCTTCCGAGGTCGGTAAAATGAGGACCCAGATTGTTGGGGGCAAGAGGCTGATTCTTAAACCGCTTAGAGAGGGCTGTAAAAACACTGTGAAGCGGTATATAAGTCTAAGTGCTACTGCTATCTATCTCTGTCTCTCTCGCTCTCTTTCTCGATGTCTATAAGTCTGTCTCTCTCTCTCCATGTCTGTCTCTGTCTAGTCTATCTGTCTGTCTATCCTAACCCCTGGTGCAATGCTAGGGCAGCATTTCAAAACCACTGACCAGATGTCACCCTCTCCATGGTCAAATTTGCAGATTCCTGAGCTTCTCATTTGTTGTCAAAATACATTAAGGTATTTTGGTTTAAGGTTCCCTTCGCACGTATGTGCTAGTTGTTCCCGACTCTAGGGGGCGGTGCTCATCTCCGTTTCAAAGCCGAAGAGCCAGCGCTGCCCGAAGACGTCTCCGTGGTCATGTGGCCGGCATGACTCAACGCCAAAGGCGCACAGAACGCTGTTCCCTTCCCACCAAAAGTGGTCCCTATTTTTCTACTTGCATTTTTTAATGTGCTTTCGAACTGCTAGGTTGGCAGAAGCTGGGACAAGTCACGGGAGCTCCCCCCATTATGCGGCGCTGGGGATTTGAACCGCTGAACTGCCAACCTTTTGATCGACAAGCTCAGCGTCTTAAACCACTGAGCCATCGCGTCCCTTAATCTATGACTAGCCATTACTTACTGTGATTATGATTAGCCATTACTTATCTATGATTAATAATCTATGACTAAAAGGTAAAAGGTAAACGTTCCCCTCGCACATATGTGCTAGTCGTTCCCGACTCTAGGGGGCAGTGCTCATCTCCGTTTCAAAGCCGAAGAGCCAGCGCTGTCCGAAGATGGTCATGTGGCCGGCATGACTCAACTCCAAAGGCAGGGAACGCCGTTACCTTCCCACCAAAGGTGGTCCCTATTTTCCTACTTGCATTTTTTACCTGCTTTTGAACTGCTAGGTTGGCAGAAGCTGGAACAAGTCACAGGAGCTCATCCCGTTATGCGGCACTAGGGATTCGAACCGCTGAACTGCCGACCTTTCGATCGACAAGCTCAGCCTCTTAGCCACTGAGCCACCGCATCCCTCCTCAAAATACGTTGGAAGCATTAAAAATCAGATCTTTTACATTTTAAATTGTTCTTGTGCTAGGCAGGTAGGGTGTGAGCTTCCTTGGTGCCAAAGGCGTCCTGTAGGGGAACGTAGGCAGAAAAATCTGGCTTAAGTCCTGAGATGTCTCTAGCAATGGCTTCCCGAGTTGAACCCAAACCCAACCACCCTTAGGGTATTAAATTCTTCATCTAATTAAACAGAAATCAGGAGAAATTGTGATGGGTTGAAGCAATGCCGGCTAACTTCGTAAGCAACAATATTTTTTTCGGTTCCTGGCTTTGTCGTAACATACCCGAACCTTCAAATTAATATTCCCCACCTTCATTCCCCACCCTAGATTCCATCACTCTATGAAGAGTTTTTTTTTTTTTTTTCATTGCAGGTTTCTTCATCCAGAGGCACAAATGATGCAAGATGGGACCATAAAACGTGTTGCTTCAAACCATCGTCCCATTGCTGGGAAGAGGTGACTCAGCTGGCCCAATCCAAAACAAAAAAATAAAATAAAATAACACCACGCACATTCGGAAGTTGCATGGAAACAAGGAATGATTTATCTGGAGCCAAACCAAACTTACCCTTAGCATGGCTCAGTGTTCTGCCCCAGCTCCGGATCCCAAGGAGTGTGACACACACAAAGCTCCAAAAACTCCATTTAATACAAACAGACCCCTTCCAAAATGCAAGCTTCCAGTGCAAATGTCCTTATCGGCCTGTTATGAATTACAGAGAATAAACAAAATCTGACAAGGGTTGGCAACCAGCCCAGAAACCAAGATATAACAAGAAACTCACTCTCAAAATGCTTTGCGTAGTAATTAAACGTTGTTTCCAGCAGCGTGTGCTATCTGTGAGCGAACTTAAATAGGCTAAGGGAGTGGCCAATTAGCTCCAAGCCTTACTCTCGAGGAGACCTCCTTCTCCTAAGTAGCCACTCCTGCCTTTTGGCAGCCCTGCGTGCTCGAGCATTGAGAAGAGGCTCCTCCACTTCACTCTCTCCACTTGAAGGAGCCTCTGGAGCTTCTGAAGGCCCTGGCTGAGTCTCTGCCTCTGGCACCACATCCTCTTCAGCCTCCTTACTCTCTGACTCGAGCGCCGGCTGCACAGACTGCTGGCGCAACACCACACCAGCCTCCTCATCATCGGGATCAGCCACAATCCGTGCAGGCTGCTGGTGGGTCACAACACTCAGAAAGCCAACCACAAAAAGGAAAGGAAGGAAGTTTTACGGCTGTGATGGTGCCCTCTCTGTGGGCATGTGCACCGTCGCCAGCTGCTATTCTGGTTTCTGGTGTGCCGGCCAGCTAGTGTCCACTGATGCCGGCGTGCCAGAAAACTGTTGTGGCCCGTACGTGGCCTGTGCAGCTAGTAGCTGATTCCGACAGCGAGGAGGCTGGTGTGGTGTTGCGCCAGCAGCCTGTGCAGCTGGCACTTGAGTCGGACAATGAGGAGGCTGGAGAAGATGTGGTGCCAGAGGCGGGGATTCAGCCAGGGCCACCTTCAGAACCTCCAGAAGCTCCCTTAAGTGAAGAGGAAGAAGAGGAGGAGGAGCCTCTTCTCGATGCACGGGCGCGCAGAGCTGCCAAAAGGCAGGAGTGGCTCCTCAGAAGGAGGTCTCCTCAAAAGTAAGGCTTGGGCTAATTGGCCACTCCCTCAGCCTATTTAAGGAGGAATGCCGACTGAAGCAATTTGCAGGGAACAACTGAGTTCACATACCTTCCCGTGTCTTGTCTTGCTTATCTTATCAGCTTCCTGCAAATTGCTTCCGGGCATTCTGCCAACCATAGTAAGTTTTCAGTTATTATTCTTTGAATTCTTGGCGGCTGTTAATGCAATTAATTAACAGCCGTAGTTGTAAAAGACTGGTTTATTCAATAAATTAAAGTTTGAACGGACTTTGTGTGTGCTGCATTCTGTGAGGTCCGTAGCTGGGGCAGAACAGAAAACGGCCTGAAAATGGCCAAAAACTAAGCCATTTTTCCAGCTGTTTCTGGGCCTTTTGGGGAGTCGTTTTTATGGTGTTTTTTGGGCCTGAAAAACCGCCAGAAAACGGCCCACAAATATGGCCCAAAAACAGGCATTCAAGCACCGGCCAGCTGGGTTTGGGGTTTTCAACACTCACACACATGTATGTATGTTCCGGTTTGGGCACTCGGTGCCGAAAAAGTTCTCCATCACTGCTTTAGGGTTTCTTCCTGAAATGATCAAACATGGAGTTCTGACTTCTGTGAAGCTGGAATGAAACCATCATAGAAAGGTTGAGGAGGAACCCAACATCTGGAGGCTTCCAGTTGATGAACAAGCATTAAATCTGTCCTTGGAAGAGGTGACGACTGCTATGAGGCTTCAACTGACCCTGATACGACCAGGGAATGTAGAGGCACGTTTCGTTGAGATAAAGCAACTTGGCCCCTACTCAAAATTAAAAAGGGAGGACTCCCTTGTAAGTACAAATAGCAAGATCCTGTTTTCACAACTTCAGCCACCAAGGCAATTTCCTTATCTCAGTGAAGGGAACGTGTGCCCTGCCTTCTGATGAACAGAGAACTAAAGGAAACCTGTGGAATTCATGGCACAACCTCAAGGTTATCCACTTGTGTGGGAAGTAGATGTTAGCAAGAGGCAACATGAGACAGAATGACGGATCCGTTCAGGCCAAGGTAAGGAGGCGTGAAGTCTCCAGAGCATCTATTCTTTGGGGCAGCCAGTTAAGGCAGGAAACAAGAAGGCAGGAGGAGACCCATAAACAGAGCCATAGATGCTCCAAGAAGGAAGTCAAGAGGAAGCACACCATTACTCAAGGTTGGAAGGAAAATAAGACACGATGACAAGCAAACCGATGTGCCTCGATTTGTGGGCCTCCCTCTTCCTTCTCCTCCTGTCCCACGGAAGCTTTCAGCTGGTCTGAAAAGCCACCCAAAAGTCTCGACAGCTTCCTTTAGGCTTCACTAATGGGCTACTCAAGAAGACTTCTCTTGGTTAGCTTAGCTCCTATTGTGCTACACGCTGCCCAGATTTTCCTGAAAGTTGACACAAAAGCCAGATCAATCATAAGGTAGAAAGAAGGAAGCGGTCCCCAGAGGTGGCAAAGCTGAAGGGGTCACCAAGGGGTAAGCAAGGATTAGATCCTCATTGATTATGACTAGGTAAAGGTTTCCCTCGCACATACGTGCTAGTCGTTCCCAACTCTAGGCAGCGGTGCTCATCTCCGTTTCAAAGCCGAAGAGCCAGCGCTGTCCAAAGACGTCTCCGTGGTCATGTGGCTGGCATGACTCAATGCCAAAGGTGCACGGAAAGGTGGTCCCTATTTTTTCTACTTGCATTTTTTACCTGCTTTCGAACTGCTAGGTTGGCAGAAGCTGGGACAAGTCACGGGAGCTCACCCGTTACGCGGCACTAGGGATGGATGGATGGATGGATGATACATAGGACAGGAATAGATATGATATATAGAGATAGATAGATAGATAGATAGATAGATAGATAGATAGATAGATAGATAGATAGATAGACAGATAGATAGAGATAGGTAGGTAGGTAGGTAGGTAGGTAGATAGATAGATAGATAGAGATGGATGATAGGATAGATAGATATGATAAAGAGATAGAGATAGATAGGTAAATAGATATGATTAAGAGATATAGATAGATAGATAGATAGATAGATAGATAGATAGATAGATGAGTAGAGGCATACATATAGATATACTGTAATTACTGGGTTGGGTTAGTTCTGTGTTTTTCAAACTTGGCAAAATTAAGATGCATGGATCTCAATTCCATGCTGGCTGGGGGGTTCATTTTTCAATGCTGTTGTAATTTGGAACGGTCACTAAACAAACTGTTGTAAGTTGAGGACTAACTGTACAGAGAATAAAGGTAGCTCAGCCGAATGCCTAACACCGCCACGCAATCTCATCTTCCCGCTGCCCGCCGCAAACGGGCAAACCTGTGCCACAAAGAGGCGCTGAAGGGGACATCTCCAGCGGCCCAGCATCAAACCATGATGTTAGAGGATTAAGAGGAATAATAGCTGACAATATTGACTTAAGACGAGGCACAATAGAGCCACAATTAACTCCCTGACATCTGGCAGACAGGTTGTCAGGCTTCGTCAAGTAATTACATCAATTTGTGTCCCGGTTGTTATCCCGAGGGGTGGGCGTGGGCGAGTGTGTCTTTTTAAACAGTGCCTCCAAGTGTGCTTCTCATGAAAATTTCTCATCGTTTTGACTGCTGAAACATTTTCAAGAAAGCGATGGGACGAAGAGAGACAATAGAAATGGATGAGAGAGACAAATCCAGTTTATGTCGATCTATCATAGAGACCGCTTGGTCTAGTGGTTAAGGTAACTAGGCTAGAAACTGGGAGACCTGGAATTCTAGTTCCGCCTTAGGCAGAAAGCCAACTGGGTGGCTTTGGGGCCAATCACCAGGAGGCTGGGAGTTCTAGTCCCACCTTAGTCATGAAAGCTGGCTGGGTGACTTTGGGGCCAATCACCAGGAGACTGGGAGTTCTAGTCCCACCTTAGTCATGAAAGCTGGCTGGGTGATTTTGGGGCCAATCACCAGGAGACTGGAAGTTCTAGTCCCACCTTAGTCATGAAAGCTGGCTGGGTGACTTTGGGGCCAATCACCAGGAGACTGGGAGTTCTAGTCCCACCTTAGTCATGAAAATGGGCTGGGTGGTTTTGGGGCCAATCACCAGGAGGCTGGGAGTTCTAGTCCCACCTTAGTCATGAAAATGGGCTGGGTGGTTTTGGGGCCAATCACCAGGAGACTGGGAATTCTAGTCCCACGTTAGTCATGAAAGCCACCTAGTCCCGGAAGGCATGAAAGCCAGCTGGGGTGACCAGGAGACTGTGTCTCCTTTTACTAACTTAGTAACTGCCGTGACTTGCTTAAGAACAGTGGCAAAGAAAGCTAGTCCTTCTTCTCATTTAAATATATTTGATTTTTTGGGGGGGAAGGAAGAGTTATCCCAAATCAACCACACAGCTTCTACAAATTTAACAGCTATTTTTTTAATCCCTTCTATGAACTTTCTTACCATCAATTCCAACGTAATTCTTTCGGCTCAATAAGGAACCAGCAAGCATCAAACCTGTCTACTCCAGCGAGTGGATTTATACACAAGTCGTCATCAGCCGGTGTCCCCCGATTTTGCGTGGATTCCTCAAACGCACAAAATATCTGCACGCCCAAGAAATCTTTTGCGACGTTGGTTGGGTTTTTGGCTGCTCGAGATGGTTGTTGAAAATAAACCATCCCTGGAAGGCACGAGGCAGAACTTCTCAGAAAAGGAGCAGATATTTTTGGTGTCCATCTACCCCGGCTTTGGTACCAGTTCCAGCTCACCAACATCCATCTAGATATCTTCATCCAATGAAATAAATAGGAGGAGTGAACATTCCAGAAATGGGATCGGTTGGCAGAAGGCTTTCACTGGAGTTGGCCTGGTGGTGACTCTAAAAATAAATAAATATTGGCAGCATAAGGATATTGACTTCAATGGGAGACTTGGGTAGAGGGAGTGTAGGTTCATTTCAGACACAGGGGAATTGTAGAGATCTATGGAGATTCTCAGTCATCCAATTGTGGTTGCCCGCAAAGGCACTTTTTCAAGAGGCAACTGGAGAAGGAAGGAAGGAAGGAAGGAAGGAAGGAAGGAAGGGAGGGAGGGAGGGAGAGAGAGAAAGTCTATAAAGACTGAGTCATCCAGATTGAGGTTGCCCCGAAGGTGCTTTTTCAAGAGGTAACTGGAGAAGAAAGAAAGGAAGGAAGGGAGGGAGGGAGGGAGGGAGGGAGGGAGGGAGGGAGGGAGGGAGGAAGGAAGGAAGGAAGGAAGGGAGGGAGGGAGGGAGGGAGGGAGAGAGAGAAAGTCTATAAAGACTGAGTCATCCAGATTGAGGTTGCCCCGAAGGTGCTTTTTCAAGAGGTAACTGGAGAAGAAAGAAAGGAAGGAAGGGAGGGAGGGAGGGAGGGAGGAAGGAAGGAAGGAAGGAAGGAAGGAAGGAAGGAAGGAGAAGGAAGGGAGGGAGGGAGAGAGGGAGGGAGAGAGAGAGAGAGAGAGAGAAAGTCTATAAAGACTGAGTCATCCAGATTGAGGTTGCCCCGAAGGTGCTTTTTCAAGAGGTAACTGGAGAAGAAAGGAAGGAAGGAAGGAAGGAAGGAAGGAAGGAAGGAAGGAAGGAAGGAAGAGAGAGAGAGAGAGAAAGAAAGTCTAAGAAGACTGAGTCATCCAGATTGAGGTTGCCCCGAAGGTGCTTTTTCAAGAGGTAACTGGAGAAGAAAGAAAGGAAGGAAGGAAGGAAGGAAGGAAGGAAGGAAGGAAGGAAGGAAGGGAGAGAGAGAGAGAGAGAGAAAGAAAGTCTATGAAGACTGAGTCATCCAGATTGAGGTTGCCCCGAAGGTGCTTTTTCAAGAGGTAACTGGAGAAGAAAGAAAGGAAGGAAGGAAGGAAGGAAGGAAGGAAGGAAGGAAGGAAGGAAGAGAGAGAGAGAGAGAAAGAAAGTCTAAGAAGACTGAGTCATCCAGATTGAGGTTGCCCCGAAGGTGCTTTTTCAAGAGGTAACTGGAGAAGAAAGAAAGGAAGGAAGGAAGGAAGGAAGGAAGGAAGGAAGGAAGGAAGGAAGGAAGGGAGAGAGAGAGAGAGAGAGAAAGAAAGTCTATGAAGACTGAGTCATCCAGATTGAGGTTGCCCCGAAGGTGCTTTTTCAAGAGGTAACTGGAGAAGAAAGAAAGGAAGGAAGGAAGGGAGGGAGGGAGGGAGAGAGAGAGAGAGAGAGAGAGAGAGTGAAAGTCTATGAAGACTGAGTCATCCAGATTGAGGTTGCCCCGAAGGTGCTTTTTCAAGAGGTAACTGGAGAAGAAAGAAAGGAAGGAAGGAAGGAAGGGAGGGAGGGAGGGAGGGAGGGAGGGAGGGAGGGAGGGGGAGAGAGAGAGAGAGAGAGAGAGTGAAAGTCTATGAAGACTGAGTCATCCAGATTGAGGTTGCCCCGAAGGTGCTTTTTCAAGAGGTAACTGGAGAAGAAAGAAAGAAAGAAAGAAAGAAAGAAAGAAAGAAAGAAAGAAAGAAAGGAAGGAAGGAAGGAAGGAAGAGAGAGAGAGAGAGAGAAAGTCTAAGAAGACTGAGTCATCCAGATTGAGGTTGCCCCGAAGGTGCTTTTTCAAGAGGTAACTGGAGAAGAAAGAAAGAAAGAAAGAAAGAAAGAAAGAAAGAAAGAAAGAAAGAAAGAAAGAAGCAGGTGAACTTTCTTGTTTTTTTCCTTAAAGACATTTCACTTCTCAACCAAGAAACTTCTTCTGTTCTAACGGAAGAATCCTGAATGACCCGCCATTCAGTCAGAACTGAAGAAGCTTGTCGGATGAGAAGCAAAAATGTCTTCAAGGAAAAAAAATCAAGGTAGTCCAGTTGCCTCTTGAAAAAGCATCTTGCGGGTAATTGCAGATGGTTTTCTGAAGAGTTGGCCATGGCCAAAAAACTCTGTCGAGATTCCAAACCAAAAGTGACATGTGAGGATTCTTCCCAGCTGAATTCTTTATTGTTTCACACCTAGAGACAAAAATCTTTCCACCCTGAGGAGTTTACTACTTGCATCTACTATATACTCTGTGAACTGTTAAGGAGGGACTGACTTCATCCTCTTTCTATCACACAGGAGGAGGAACCTTGGTAGTACAGTGGTTTAATGCACCCTGTTATTAACACAGCTGCCTGCAATGACTGCGAGTTCGAATCTCGCCAGGCTCAAGGTTGACTCAGCCTTCCATCCTTTCTAAGGTGGGTAAATTGAGGACCCAGTTTGTGGGGGCAATAAGCTGACTTTGTATAAATATACAAAAGTATGAAGGCTATTGCTTAACGCATTGTAAGCCGCCCTGAGTCTCCGGAGAAGGGCGGCATATAAATCAAATTAAAAAACAAAACAAAAAAAAAATGATGTCCAAGCTGAGTTGCCTCTTACTCTTCTGGAATGGCCTCCTCCCTCCTGGGAACAGAGCATAAAATATAAAATATTTCTAGTTCAATCTTCTAGTCCAGTCCCATGCCCAAGCAGATCTTATAGGTTCTCCTGTTTGAGCAGGGGGCTGGACTAGAAGACCTCCAAGATCCCTTCCAGCTCTCTTCTATTTCTATTTAATTCTAATTCTAATTCTAATTCTAATTCTAATTCTAATTCTACAGACCTCTCACACCCTGGACCTAAACTGTTTCACCTTCAACGATGCTATAGGGCACTGCACGTCAGAACAACTAGACACAAGGACAGTTTCTCCCCCACCCTACCCCGTGCCATCACTCTGCTAAACAACTAATTCCCACAACACTGTCAAATAATTTACTAAGACTGTACTATTATTATGATTATTATGATTATGATGATGATGATTATTATTATTATTATTATTCTCATCTTTCCAATGGCCTATCTCCTTATCTTCTTATGACTATAACTTTATTGCTTGTATCTTATGATTTATATTGTTTTATTTAGTATCCTCGTATGATTTACATTGACTGCTTATTTAGTATCCTATGATTATCACTAAGTGTTGTATCTTATGATTTATATTGTTTTATTCAGTATCCTCGTATGATTTACATTGACTGCTTATTTAGTATCCTATGATTATCACTAAGTGTTGTATCTTATGATTTGTATTGTTTTATTCAGTATCCTCGTATGATTTACATTGACTGCTTATTTAGTATCCTATGATTATCACTAAGTGTTGTATCTTATGATTTGTATTGTTTTATTTAGTATCCTCGTATGATTTACATTGACTGCTTATTTAGTATCCTATGATTATCACTAAGTGTTGTATCTTATGATTTGTATTGTTTTATTCAGTATCCTCGTATGATTTACGTTGACTACTTATTTAATATCCTATGATTATCACTAAGTGTTGTATCTTATGATTTGTATTGTTTTATTCAGTATCCTCATATGATTTACGTTGACTACTTATTTAATATCCTATGATTATCACTAAGTGTTGTATCTTATGATTTGTATTGTTTTATTCAGTATCCTCGTATGATTTACGTTGACTACTTATTTAATATCCTATGATTATCACTAAGTGTTGTATCTTATGATTTGTATTGTTTTATTCAGTATCCTCATATGATTTACGTTGACTACTTATTTAATATCCTATGATTATCACTAAGTGTTGTATCTTATGATTTGTATTGTTTTATTCAGTATCCTCGTATGATTTACGTTGACAGTTTATTTAGTATCCTATGATTATCACTAAGTGTTGTACCTTATGATTTATGATGAATATATTTTTACCGATGACTATGATCATGATTTATGACTGCAGAAAAAACAATTGCTACCAACCTGCCTTCCACTGAGGACCTGTATACTGCACGAGTCAAAAAGAGGGCTGTGAAAGTATTTACAGACCCCTCACATCCTGGACATAAATGTTTCAACTCCTACCCTCAAAATGACGCTATAGAGCACTGCACACCAGAACAACTAGACACAAGGACAGTTTTTTCCCCCCCAAATGCCATCACTCTGCTAAACAAATAATTCCCTCAACACTGTCAAACTATTCACTAAGTCTGCATTACTATTAATCTTCTCATTGTTCCTATCACCCATCTCCTCCCACTTATGACTATATGACTGTAACCTTGTTGCTGGTATCCCTACGATTTATATTGTTTCCTAGTAGGATTTGATTGCTTATTTGTACCCTACGACTGTCATTAAGTGTTGTACCTTATGATTCTTAATGAATGTATCTTGCCTTTTTATGTACACTGAGAGCTTATGCACCAAGACAAGCTCCTTGTGTGTCCAATCACACTTGGCCAATACAAAATTCTGTTCTGTTCTATTCTATTCTATTCTATTCTATTCTATTCTATTCTATTCTATTCTATTCTATTCTATTCTATTCTATTATTCTATTCTATTCTATTCTATTCTATTCTATTCTATTCTAGTGCGGTATATAAAGCGATATACACTTTGGGGTGAGCAGAGATGCATTTTCAGATAATTGAAATTTTAATTGTACGGGAAATAAACATACTGGAAATTCGATCACCCTGATCGAATCGCTAACAATAGAAGTCGCCGTGGCTAGCGTTTTATTGGCGTTTTGCTTTGCAATCCTGCCGGTTTCATTATCATTTGATATCGCTGAACTCCCGGACTAATATCTTAGCCAGCATCTCCACCTTCTGGCTGAAATGAAAATATGAAGCGGTCCATAGAAAATGAAAATAATCTCTTCTACCATCAGGCAAGTTGTTCCACTTATTAATTGTTCTAACTGTTCTAACTTAGTTCTAAATTGCTTCTCTCCTTGAGGAGTTTCCACCCATTGCTTCTTGTTCTACCCTCAGGTGCTTTGGAGAAGAGCTTGACTCCCTCTTCTTTGGGGCAGCCCCTGAGATATTGGAACACTGCTATCATGTCTCCCCTGGTCCTTCTCTTCATCAAACTAGACATATCCAGTTCCTGCAACCGTTCTTAATATGTTTTAGCCTCCAGTCCCCTAATCATCTTTGTTGCTCTTCTCTGTACTCTTTCTAGAGTCTCAACATCCTTTTTACATCGTGGCGACCAAAACTGAATGCAATATTCCAAGTGTGGCCTTACCAATGCATTATAAAGTGGTATTAACACTTCACGTGATCTTGATTCTATCCCTCTGTTGATGCAGCCCAGAACTGTGTTGGCTTTTTTGGCAGCTGCTATGTTGGCTTTTTTGGCAGCATCTGCCCAATTTTGGGGTTGGGTGAAAGGCCTTGTGAAGAGACCAACGAAAGAATTGAAACATTATAGACCTCTAGATGTTGATGTTCTCCTTCCTTCTCTTCTGGAGGCTTCTGCCCAGCCTGGTTGACCAGGGATGGTGTTTAACCTCAGCAGCCCGTGACAGTCGGATCCAAGCCTGACCTCTTGGTGATGTGCAACTTAGTCACTTCTTCGGCACAGGTGGGGTGAATCCCAACTGTCTGCATCATTTGAGAATAAGTAGCACCGCATCTGCAGAAGACAAGTGGAGAACAAAAGAGGAGAAGAAAATGAAGGGGGATAAAATGAATTTTTATGTGTTATTTTTTTACATCGTGGCGACCAAAACTGAATGCCATATTCCAAGGGTGGCCTTATTACCAAGGCCTTATCAAGTGGTATTAACACTTCACGTGATCTTGATTCTATCCCTCTGTTGATGCAGCCTAGAACTGTGTTGGCTTTTTTGGCAGCTGCTGCACATGGCTGGCTCATATTTAAGTGATTGTCCACCAGGACTCCAAGATCCCTCTCGCAGTTACTGCTATTGAGTGAGGTACCACATATACGGTACCTATGCATTTTGTTTTGCTTGCCTAAATGTAGAACTGTACTTTTTTCACCATTGAATTTCATTTTGTTAGATAGCGCCCAATGTTCAAGTCTATCAAGATCCTTCTGTACCTTGAGGCTAATTACTGGGTGCATAAAATCTACACCTAGTTACTGGTTACCAGTTCTTAGTCACATACTCCCTCCGCACTTACGACGACAAGAAGCTCTCATTCGGGAGTATAGTAAGATCCTGTTAAATTCCTCTCTACCCATACATGGATACATTCCTGATCTCTTAAGATGCCGATTAAAGTCAAGAAATTTTTTTAAAGTGTTTTTAAGTGTTTTGTTTATTGTTTTTAATTAACGGGGCCAAATTTATATATGTATATTTTTAACTGTATTTTAATATTTGTACTTGATGTTTTTACTTGGCTGTTCACCGCCCTGAGTCCTCAGGGAGAAGGGCGGTATATAAATTCAAAATAAAAAAATAAAATTAAAAAAAATCCACCAATCTTGACAGCGCGTAAGTTGATGGCCGATCATCAGAACACCACACAAAAGTGGATGGAGGCGTGGAATAGCTGTTCCCCCCCCAAGATGTCTCCGAGCATATCAGTCCTAGTAGTATACCTCCAGGATTTAGCCTACCCCGACACATATGGGTGACATATAATAGAATTAGAACAACTCATGGGGTGTGTGCTGACTCCCTGTATACATGGGGAAAGACACCTTCAGCACAATGTGATTGTGGGGCCCCTCGACAGACTATCCAGCATATAGTGAGGGAATGCCCTAACAGAAGGTATCCAGGAGATTGTAGGGACTTCCTCTGCATAACAACGGCAGCTACTGACTGGATCTCCAAACTCGACATTAAACTTTGAAATGTTATTTCTGTTTTCCTTGTAGGTTTTCTTACTGCTTTTTTATTGTTTTAATTGTTTTTAACCTGTAAAAATGAAGTGTTTTAATACTGTGTGTGACCAACCATACGCTAAATAAATAAATAAATGTACCTTGAGCTTATCTTCTGGAGTGTTGGCTATTCCTGGCAACTTGGTGTCATCTGAAAATTTGATGAGTTCCCCATATACCCCCTCGTCCAAGTCATTGATGAAGATGTTGAAGAGTACTGAGCCTAAAACAGAGCCTTGGGGTACCCCACTGCATACTTCCCTCCCTCCATGTAGATGCAGTTCCGTTGAGGACTACAGGTTGAGTGCGGTTGGTCAGCCACTTACGAATCCATCTGGTGGTGATGCTGTCTAACCCACATTTTTCTACTTTATCTAGTAGTAGGTTATGGTCTACTTTATCAAATGCCTTACTGAAGTCCAAGCAAATTATATTGACGGTATTCCTCTGGTCCACTAATTTTGTCACTTTGTCAAAGAATGCAATAAGATTAGTCTGGCATGATGTGTTTTTGACAAACCCATGTTGGCTTCTGGTTATTACCAGGTTTGCTCCTAGGTGTTCGCTGATTCGTTGCTTGAGTTCTGGATACGATCTCTCTTTGATAACTTTCCATTTGTTACTTCTTTTCTTGTCCTCAGGTGCTTTGGAGAATAGGCCAACCCAGGGGTGAAATGCTCCCGGTTCGGACCCGATCACCCGATCCGGTAGCGATGGTGGTGGGTGGTTTGGAGAACTGGTAGCAAAAATCCCTGCCCCCCTCATGCCCAGCTGAGCCACGCAATCATCAGAGGCTTGTTTTTTTTTAATTTTTAAAAGCATTTTTTTTTCTACAACCTCTTCAGAGGTTGTAGAAAAAATGTTTTTAAAAGCCTCTGAGGATCCAAGCTGAGTTGCCTGATTGAGAGAGGCTTTTTTTTCTTTTAAATGCCTCTGACGATCCAAGCTGAGTTGCCTGATCGGCAGAGGCTTTTAAAAGAAAAAAGCCTCTGTCGATCAGGCAACTCAGCTGGGATCGTCAGAGCCTTTTGAAAGCATTTTTTAGCAACCTCTTCGCCGAAGAGGTTGGAGAAAAAATGGTTTTAAAAGTAAAAAAAAAAAAAAAAGCCACGTCCACAGAACCGGTAGTAAAAAATTTTAGAACCCACCCCTGAACCAGATGTAAAATTAGCATCTGGTTCACCTAAATCTGTCTGAACCGGCTGAATCCCTTCCATGTTCTTAAGGTCTATTCTGGCTAAACACAAGAGGTTAGCGTTGGCAATAAAAAAAAGGAAGGCCCGCACAAACACACCCAAATACACAAACCTACACCCACAGAGCAAAAATAAATTGCATTCTATCCAATCTAAAGTCTTCAAGTAACTTGATACAGTCTTTTGGGCAGGACTGGGAGACCATGGATCAAAAATAAAAATTTAAAAAAATAGGGAAACATCTGAAGAGCGGAGAAAAAAGTCCTGAAATTTTTTTCTCCCTCTCCAAAGCTCTAATGATTCCCTCTTTGTCAAAGAGAGAAACGTAATCAAAACAAGGTTTTAGTCCTCTCTCTTTTAAAGAAAAGCTTTTGAACGATCATTAATTATCCCGAGAATAGGAAAGAAGAAGAAGAAAAAGAAAAAGCACCAGGAAACCCCTTTCCCCTTTGTTGAAGAGTCAGCAACAGCTGGACTGCAAAGCTAATTTTTCATTATTATTATTGGTTAATCTTTAGTGAGATTCACAGCCTTTGAGGCTGGTTAATAGCTCAGCAGCTCGAGTCCTAACCAAGGACCTAGGAACTGTTAAGGTATCGTCGGAGGATGTAAGCTGTTCTGAGTAAGGTGGTTTTTTGTAGAGTCAAAATGTTCAAGTCCGGCAAATTTAGAATTTCTAAATAGCGGGGTAGCCCTTTGCGTATTGCTCCAAAGGCTCCAATTACAATCGGGACAACACACAATTTCTTTTTCCACAGTCGCTCAACTTCAATTTGCAAGTCCCGGTACTTTGTGAGTTTTTCTTGCTGCTTATCTTCAATCCGTGCATCACCAGGTATTGCAATGTCAATGAACCATACTTTTTTCTTTTCAACTATTGTTATGTCAGGTGTGTTGTGGACCAAGTGCCTGTCAGTCTGAATCCTAAAGTCCCACAAGATCTTGAGTTTCTCATTCTCTAAAACTTTCTCAACCTGATGTTCCCAGTGGGTTTTGCTGTACTCAAATCCAAACTTCTGGCACAATTTCCATTGAATGATCTTAGCAACACGGTCATGGCGTTTGTGAAATTTTGCTGCACCCCCTGATCAGGTGGTCGACTGTCTCATCTTTCTCATTGCAGAGGCGGCATTTGCTGTTGGTGGTAACATGTTGAATTTTTGCCTTCATGCAGTTTGTGGCTAGGGCTTGTTCTTCAGCTGCCAAAATAAAGCTTTCTGTTTCTTTTTTCAGTACTCCTGATCTTAACCAGTTCCAAGTTAGTTTCTGATCAGCTTTGCCTTCAATACTTTTCAAGTATTGGCCATGCAGAGCTTTGCGTTTCCAATTTTCAGCTCGCTGCTCAATTCTTTCTTTCTTATATTCTGCTTTTGTTTTAGTTGTCTTTAAAAGGCCTCCTTTATTTACTTCCTTAATCATTGGTTCTTCACTTTTCTGGATGTAATCATTCAAGCTGCATTATTATTATTATTATTATTATTATTATTATTATTATTATTTGCAGAAGAAGGAAAGGATCAAAAAAGACAGGTTTGGCCAAGAAACCTATTTCGTCAACATAAAAACCAAAAGCCGATACATCCCTTCCTAAGCTGCGCTTTCATTAATAAAGGATGCCCGTATTTGTCATCAAACTAGAGGAAATAAAGAACATAAAAGAACTCCCAAACACTGGATATGATTTTAGTCCGGCTAAAATTGCAATCGCTACCTTTTATTATTATTATTATTATCTTGGAGAGACTTAAAAGAGCAGGTTTAAGAAACAAGGCAGCCGGGGAAGGGGGAGGCTAAGGTGTGGGGGGGCGGGGGGGCTAGGGAGAGGCTAGGGTATGGGACTGACATGCTTTAAACTTACTTGATTCCAAGAGCGAAGCCTTGGATAACTTCGCCAGCATTTGGGCCAATGAAATGAAGGCCCAGGATCCGCTGGTCGTTTTCACGCAGGCACACCATCTGCAAAGAATTCACAAAGAACAAGGAGTTGGTAACTAGCCAGGATTAGAGAGAATTAGTAGAATAGAGTAGAGTGAAACAGAAACAGAGTAGAGTAGAGTAGAACAGAAACAGAATAGAACAGAAATACTAGACGAGACGAGACAAGATGAGACGAGAAGAGAAGGGAAGGGAAGGGAAGAAAAGAAAAGAAAAAAAGGGAAGGGAAGGGAAGAGAAGAAAAAAGAGAAAGGAAGGGAAAGGAAAGGAAAGGAAGGGAAGAGAAGAGAAGAAAAAAGAGAAAGGAAAGGAAAGGAAAGGAAGAGAAGAGAAGAGAAGAGAAGAGAAGAGAAGAGAAGAGAAGAGAAGAGAAGAGAAGGGAAGGGAAGAGAAGGGAAGGGAAGGGAAGAGAAAAGGGAAGGGAAGGAAAGAGAAGGGAAGAAAAAAAGGGAAGGGAAGCGAAGGGAAGGGAAGAGAAGAGAAGAGAAGAGAAAAGAAGGGAAGGGAAGGGAAGGGAAGAGAAGAGAAGAGAAGAGAAGAGAAGAGAAGAGAAGAGAAGAGAAGAGAAGAGAAGAGAGGAGAGGAAAAAAGAAGGGAAGGAAAGAGAAAAGAAAAGAATATTTTTCTCCCTTGAGGAGGAGGGAAGATGGAAGGGTCACCATGAGTGAGTAGGCAGCAATATAAATTTTCTAAATAAATTAAAAAAATTTAAAAAAAAAGAAAAAGGTGTTTTTTATATTATTTTTTTTTAAAAAAACCCTTGTACGAGCGACGCCCCCAGGGTTTCTGATAGAGATTGTAAGCTCCTTGAACCGAAGGAAACATTACGAAGGCCAACTTACTTTTATGTAGCATTGAGTAGCATCTCTTTCGGCCACAACAAATTCCAAGGGTTTATAAAATGCATGGTATACCTGAAAAGAGTTTGTTATTCCATCACAAAGGCTAAAAATACTTGCATTGAGATTGGGAATAATAACAGAAATTTGCAAGTCTGAATTGCGCTTGCTGTCTCTCAATCTCTGTCTGTCTGTCTCTCTCTGTTTTCTGTCTCTCAGTCTGTCTCTCTCTGCTTCTCTCAATCTCTGTTTCAATCTCTCTCTGTCCCTTTCTACTTTATCCCATCACTAGAAATCTATAGAAATACTAGCTGATAACCTGCCGTTGCCTGGGTATTTATTTATCCCAATCCCCCTTACCAGAGGGAACCCCCTTGTGGAGTACTGTGAAGCCGTTACCATGGCAACTCCACTGTGCTGTACAGTAGAAGCCATTTTAAGGCACAACAGTCTGTATCTTAAGAGAACTTGAATCCAAAATGCACACTATCACTGTCAAAAGTATTGTGAATTGACACTATAGATATAATTCATTCCTTTTCATTTCAGCGCCCCAGGCGTTCCAGAGTTATGCTGGAACACAAACACACAGACACACCCCCCCGAGAGGTGTTAGGGGTGTCTTATCTCCACAGTATTTTTTTTCCAGAGAGTAAGTCATCTGTGTACCAAGTTTGGTTGAAATTGCTCGAGGCGTTCCAGAGTTATGCTGGAACATACATACAAACACACACACACCTAGGGGTGCTAGGGGTGTCTTACCCCCACAGTATTTTTTTCCAGAGAGTTAGTCATCTGTGTATCAAATTTGTTTGAAATTGTTCCAGGCATTCCAGAGTTATGCTGGAACATACACACAGCCATTTTTATGTATATAGAAGATTTTGCCTGCCATAAGCCCACTCTCAAAGGGCCTACCACCCCAAATTCACCTTTCCTGGATCTTACCTAACCAGCTTCTAAAAATTTGGTTCACCCCTCACCCCCCCAAAGGCTGAATAACACAAAGTAGAAAACACACCACCATAAACTGTCTACATCATTCTGATGACCAGAAAACTGGAGGATAGCCTACCTCGATGTTATCTGGACCATATCGGTGGACAGCGACTTCTTCTGAGATGCCAACGCTACCATATTCTAGAGGGGTGAACACAGTTGTAGGCACCTACAGGTAGAAGGGGAAGCCACACCATTAGTCATTAAGCTATAGAGGTAGGGTCTTCTAGCATCTTGCATTTTCAGCAACATGAGCCCTGCAGGATCTACTATTTCCAGATACTGGTAATCTTCGAATTTCGACCACAATCGAGCCCAAATTTTCCATTGCTGAACAAGACCGTTGTGAAGAGAATTTTGTCCCATTTCATGACCGTTCTTGCCTCTGTCGTTAAGCGAATCACTGCTGCTGTTAAGTTGGTAACACGGTTGTTAAGTGAATCTGGCTTCCCCCTTGGCTTTGCTTGCCAGAAGGTCACATGACCATCTCCCCCCCCCCATTCCCGGGGGGGACCCTGCAACCGTCATAAATATGAATCAGTTTGCCAAGTATCTCAATATTGATCGTGTGGCTCATGGGGAGGTTGCAATGGTCGTAAATATGAAAAATGGCCATAAGTGCCGTTGTAACTTTTTTTTAATTAAGTTTTTTATTTTTTTTATTTTTTACAAACAAATCAAATCAATGCGTAAACGGTGTGGCCCCTGAAAGTCATACATTCTAATACAAATAAAACTAGTAAAATTAATCATAGTTATTAAATTCAACCAACTTTTATGTTTCTAATCATAATACACAACTATAATAAATTGCAACCTGTCGTTATTCAATTATTCCGTATTTTCTCTTATTGTTACTTTTGTTTTATTAGATAAAAGTGTAAACACTAACATTCCCCATCTCCTATTTCTATCACTTATTCTAGCTTTCAATCCTATCGCCTTTTACTAAAAAACATTTTCTTTCTATCCTACCTAACTTCAAGTCGTGTCATCTACCTAAAAAAAAAGAAAAAGAAAGAAACTAAAGAGAGAGAAACGGAAAAGCAAATCAAAACAACAAGAAGTGCAAGGGTGGATTTTACTTATCTTTACTACCGGTTTGCATCGGGACCGCGCATGCGCAGATCATCTATGATGATGTCCAGGTCGGTGGACGGAGCCTCTCGCCAGTTTTACTACCGGTTCTTGCGAACCGGTCTGAACCAGGGGCAACCCACCACTGAACAAGTTTCCTTGTAACTTTGTGGCCCGCTGGCAGCCAGTGGAGCTGGCAGCAGAGTCGGACAGTGAGGAGGTTGGGGAGGAACGTGGGCCAGTCATGGTGGCTGAGGAAAGCTCGGACGAGGGCTCTGCGTTGGAGGCAGAGAGGGAGATAGACAGCAGTGAGGCAGAGGAACAGCTGGAGCCTGTGCCCAGTGTGTGTATGTGCAGAGGTGCCAGAAGGCAAGAACAACTCAGAAAGCAGGGTCGACTCGTGAGTAAAGCCACACCTTGGAGGTGATTGGCCCCTCCCTTAGGAAACAAAAGAGGAGCGAACGGGGAGGGGTCTTTTGCAGGAAACAATTAGTTCGTTCGGTCGTTTCAAGAGTGGAAAGTTCTGTTTGTGACTCCAAGAGAATCTGTGCCACGTTTTGCCGTACACTGCGTTTGGAGACTAGTTCCGTGGCACAGGGGTGGGTTCTACTTACCTTTACTACCCGTTTGCAATGGGAGCTTCTGCGCACGCGCAGATCATTCATGATGACATCCGGGCGGGTGGGCGGAGCCTCCCGCCGCTTTTACTACCGGTTCACAAGAACCAGACAGAACCGGGCGCAACCCACCACTGATGTGGCAAATTGCCAAGCGAGATAAGGTCTGTGTTGATAAATATTCCTCTGAAAGACTGTTTGGACAGGCCTTGCTGACTGTGAATGAAAGGAATTCACAGTCGTGTAAATAAAAGAGGTTTTGCCAGGACCAAGACTCTGCTTCCTGCTTTTTAAGGGAGCCTAGGTCAGAACATAAACGAACTGTTTTAAGTCAAGGACTACTTAGGGATCCTTTTTAATAGTAATAAAAAATTATTTTCACCCCTAAAATGAAGGGAACGCTTCATGCCCACCAGAGCCGCCATTTTGTCAACAAACCAAACCCTACTCACATTGTCGTAATCCATGAGTTCGGAAGAGAGGCCAAACAACCGCCGAGCCAGCAACTTTCCTGAAGCGATTGCGGTGGGCGTTAGTTCAGGGCGGCCCTTTAAAAGGAATGAGAACAATTAGAAGATATATTTTACAAGATTTCTTTAAAGAAGCACCGAGGACGAATCAACGTCCCAAGGTTTCCCCAACCATTTTGGTTAACTATTTGTCATTTTAGGACTTCCCTTTTCTAAATTTTCTATCAGGCCTGGTGGCTCAGCAGACTAAAAGCATTGTGATTAACACTAGCTGTCTGCAATTACTGCAGGTTCGAATCTCGCCAGGCTCAAGGTTGACTCAGCCTTCCATCCTTTCTAAGGTAGGCAAATTGAGGACCCAGTTTGTGGGGGCAATAAGCTGACTTTGTATAAATATACAAAAGTATGAAGCCTATTGCTTAACGCATTGTAAGCCGCCCTGAGTCTCCGGAGAAGGGCGGCATATAAATCAAATTTTTAAAAAAATTTAAATTTTTTTTAAAAAAATTCATTTCCCATGGTCCATTCTTTTTTTTTTAAAAAAAAAAATCTAGGTAATTGATTCTAGGTAGAGGCAGGTATTTCTAGGCATACTCGGAATATATCCACTGAACAAAACTCCACATTGGCAACAGGAAGAGCATCCGGCCATGAAAACACTCTGCTAGTTCCATTCAGTTGCCCGCACTCCACCTTGCAAGGGATTATGGGGTCGTTAAAAGATGATGATTCTTTAAAAACAAAAACAAAAAAAAAACCCGTGACCCTACAGAGAAAAGACAAAAAGGACGGCCCTCGCTCTGACAATGGCCTTAGGCAAATATTGCAATATTTGCCAATCCACGTCGTAGGTCAGCAACGATCCGATATGCCTTGTTGTTATGATCTCTCAAACGTCACTCCTGTCTGTGGAATAAATAGGTTTTTAACAGAAGAGAAGATTAATCGGAAGATTAAAAGAGGAAGATCTCTTTTAATAGAAGAGAAAGGTTGAACTGTGGGGTCCTTGGTGCTCTCTCTCTTGGAGGAAAATTTCCTGGGATATTCGAAGTGTTTATACCTCAGTGATGTCCCCGATTGCAAAAATATGGCGGACTGAAGTGACTTCTGCTGGATCGACAAGGATTTTCCCCGTTTCAGGATTGGTTTTCACACCCACACGATCCAGTTTAAGGGCTGCAGTGTCTGGAGCTCGGCCTTTAGGGAAGCAGAAAGGAGAGGAAAGGAAAAGGACAGGAGAGGAGAGGAGGAGGAGGGAAAGAGTAGGAGAAGAAGCAGGATGAAGAGGAGGAAGAGGGGGAGAAGGAGTTAAAGGAGGAGGAGGAGAAGCAGGAGGAAGAAGAAGAGGAAGAGGAGGAGAAAGAGAAGGCAGAGGAGGAGGAGTAGAAGGAGAAGCAGAAAGATGAGTAGAAGGACAAGGCAGAGAAGGAGTAGAAGGAGTTGAAGAAGGAAAAGCAGGAAGAAGAGCAGAAGGAGAAGGCAGAGGAGGAAGAGGAGGAGGAGTAGAAGAAGGAAAAGCAGGAAGAGGAGTAGAAGGAGAAGGAAGAGGAGAAAGAGGAAAAGGAGGAGGAGGAGAAGCAGGAGGAAGAAAAAGAGGAAGAGTAGAAAGAGAAGGCAGAGGAGCAGGAGGAGTAGAAGAAGGAAAAGCAGGAAGAGGAGTAGAAGGAGAAGGCAGAGAAGGAGGAGGAGTAGAAGAAGGAAAAGCAGGAAGAGGAGTAGAAGGAGAAGGAAGAGAAGGAGGAGGAGTAGAAGAAGGAAAAGCAGGAAGAGGAGTAGAAGGAGAAGGCAGAGGAGCAGGAGGAGTAGAAGAAGGAAAAGCAGGAAGAGGAGTAGAAGGAGAAGGCAGAGAAGGAGGAGGAGTAGAAGAAGGAAAAGCAGGAAGAGGAGTAGAAGGAGAAGGCAGAGGAGCAGAAGGAGTAGAAGAAGGAAAAGCAGGAAGAGGAGTAGAAGGAGAAGGCAGAGAAGGAGGAGGAGTAGAAGAAGGAAAAGCAGGAAGAGGAGGAGGAGTTAAAGGAGAAGGAGGAGGAGGAAGAGGAAAGGAGAAGGCAGAGGAGGAGGAAGAAGAGGAAGAGAAGAAGAGGAAGGAGAGAGACAGAGAGAGATAGAAATATGGTTAAACCGTAACAGCAATCGGATAAGTTAGCAAGGCTGCAAATTTTACACACTTATTTGTTACAAGCAGAACTACAACGAGAAAAGAAGGAAACGGAATGACTTGCAAAGTAATGGCGATACCATCACTACCAATGGCTCTATAGATTGTTATTTCTAATTTTACAATAATATCGCCATTTAAGACGTTTATTTATTTAAGACATTTATACGGCTGCCCAAGTCCATTGGTGACTCTGGGCAGCATTGAAAATCCATTAATCAAAACTCCAAAAGAAAAACAACACATCCCTTTAAAACTAACACAATTAAACTGGAGATGGAGTCATCCATTAAAATCGATTGCATCCCATCAATCTGGAACTCAACTTAACTTGACCTATGTACCAGCAAAGTCAAGGCTAACTGAAAACATGATATACACTACTCTGGGTTGTACAGAATAGAGGCACGACATAAATCTCACAACGATAATATTAGTTGTATATTTGTGTGTGTGTGTGTGTGGGAGAGACAATCTCATAGAATGCCGCTGCCAGTTATTTGTAGAACAATGACCAAAATCAAGAGATTGATTGGTTATATTGGACAAAAATAAAGACTTGGCTGGAAAATATGACAGAACAACGCATTGACCTAAAACCAGAAATATTTTTGCTGGGGATTCTACCCGAAAGTTATAATAAAGAGAATACTTATTTAATTATCCATGTTTTAACTGCAGCTAGTATTGTGTTTGCACAACATAACATAAAAAGTGAAGAGATTCCTATTGAGGAGAAGATGATTAGGAAAATATTAGAATGTGGAGAAATTAACAGACTAACATTGGCAATTAAGGAGAAAGAACAAACCGAATATTATATGATACGGGAAGTATTCTATCGATGGTTAGAGAGTAAAAAGGGAAACTGGAAATAAAAGGAGAAGATTAAAGAAGAATAGAAAATATGTTAAGATAGAGGTATAAATAAGATAATCGTTAGTATCATGAGGAGGATAATTATGTGTAATGTTATTATTATTGTATTTTTACTAGAAGACATGTTAAGAGGAAAAATGAACAGGCTTATAATGCTTAATTGTTTAATATACTATAATTTTAAGATTAGAGAATTAATATTGATGTGAATGATGTTGTAAATGTTGAAGGTTGGTGCACAGAGATATTTGAACGCAGATGAAACACTGTTTAAGGAAAGATTTGAAAAATAAAAAAATATAAAACTTATATATATATGTGTGTGTGTGTACAGTTAATATTTCAGGTTTCTTCCCATGTAATTGTGAACATATCCCTAAAAGGGTAGAAGCGACGTTTCGACATTTCTACCCTTTTAGGGATATGTTCACAATTACACGGGAAGAAACCCGAAATATTAACTGTACACACATATATACCCGTGAAAACTTACATAGATAGATAGATAGATAGATAGATAGATAGATAGATAGATAGATAGATAGATGTTTTTCCTCTAGCCAGGTTTTCCCTACGTAACCAAGGTTTTTCTGCAGCGTAGGGAAAACCTGGCTAGAGGAAAAACATACATAAATTCTACGAAAAAGTAAGAACATATACATATATATATGTATGTATGTATGTATGTATATATGTATATGTATATATGCAAAAAATTAAAATCTCGGGTGTTTTCCCACGTCATGTTAAATAAGTTAGTTAAAATGTTTAAAATTCTGGTTAAAATCCTACCTTAAAATCTTCCAAAAATCCTTACAGAGCACTCTGCAAGGTCCTTTAAAATATATATAAAAGATTGATTGGTTGATTGAAATCTATTAGCCAGGATTGCTTTGCTCCAATCTTATAATTGTTTTGTGGGGGGAATCTTGGATGTCAATGCAAGAAACTATTAAGCCGGGTGGGGCGGGGGAGGCCAAGGATTGTACGATTGATAAACAAACAACACAGCTGGACAGCACATCTGTCAAAAAACCCAGCATCTACACAGCCACACAGCCACACACCAAGAGCCAAACTCCAAAAGAAAACAACAGTGTCCCATCTGAATGGCTGGCCGGAGACCTTTGTGGGTTCATTTCAGGCGGAGAACGGATATTCCCTTTGGAAGCACTGATGGGTCCTTTCGGCACTCGGTTATCTGCCTGTCTTTTCTCACAAAGGATACTCTTCTTTTCTTTGTCCTCGATGCTGTCAGCCACCAAAAATAATCACAAAGCTTATCTCAGCTCGGATGTGAAACAACTTCCTACCACAGTTCCGGGGGGGGGGGGGGGGTATTGGGTCTGCGAAGAAGATGGCCAACGGGCAGCTAAGAGGATGAGGGGGATTTTTGAGTTTCCCATTTAGAATAGAATAGAATGGTATGGTAAGGAATGGAATAGAAAGTAGAGTAGAGTAGAGTAGAGTAGAGTAGAGTAGAGTAGAGTAGAATAGAATAGAATAGAATAGAATAGAATAGAATAGAATAGAATAGAATAGAATAGAATAGAATAGAATAGAATAGAATAGAATAGAATAGAAAGGAATAGAATATAATAGAAATAGAAATAGAAATAGAAATAGAAATAGAAATAGAAATAGAAATAGAAATAGAAATAGAAATAGAAATAGAATAACAGAGTTGGAAGGGACCTTGGAGGTCTTCTAGTCCAACCCCCTGCTCAGGCAGGAAACCCTACACCACTTCAGACAAATGGTTATCCAACATCTTCTTTAAAACTTCTTAAAAACGTCCAGCGTTGGAGCATTCACAACTTCTGGAGGCAAGTGGTTCCACTGATTAATTGTTCTAACTATCAGGAAATTTCTTCTTAGTTCTAAGTTGCTTCTCTCCTTGATGAGTTTCCACCCATTACTTCTTGCCCTGCCTTCAGGTGCTTTGGAGAATAGCCTGACACCCTCTTCTTTGGAGAAGCCCCTGAGAAGTTTTAAGTAGTTCAGAAGAACTGCTATCATGTCTCCCCTAGTCCTTCTTTTCATTAAACTAGTTCCTGCAACCGTTCTTCATATGTTTTAGCCTCCAGTCTCCTAATCATCTTTGTTGCTCTTCTCTGCACTCTTTCTAGAGTCTCCACATCTTTCTTACTGATCTGTCCCCGTCCACACACACACACAAACACAGCCAGCCGAGGGTTAAGGAAGCACTTGGCACACACCCAGGTCTTTATCTCCAACTTGGCAGCGATATACACACCGTCTGCCAAGTGCTTTATTTTCACAGAAACAGAAAGATAATATACTCAGCGTACAAAAATCCAACAGAAATAAATATTCCTCTCAGCAGCTTCGGACGAGGCTTTAGTGACTATCCAAGGTTTATTTTTGTTCGTCACAGGGATCACTGGCCACCACCCTCTATTATATAGTCTCTGGGGTGTGGTCCAGTGACTCAGTTCTAATCCCTAGCACGCCTCCTGAGCTGCTGCAATCATTTATCACGCCTTCGGAGGCGTGCATCCAGGAATGATGTCTCTCCTTCACTCTCATCCGAGACATCTGTCTCCCTGCTAATCTCCTCTCCCTCGGCCGGCACCTGAGACAGTGCCAGAGGGGAGGGGCCTGGAGAGGGACGCCTGGCTGACTCCTCTTCCTCATGCTCGGAGGTTTCTTCCTCCAATGGGATAGGCTCAGAGGGTGGGGCCACAACACTTACATCGTGGCGACCAAAACTGGATGCAGCATTCCTAGTGTGGCCTTACCAAGGCATGAATTGTTGGGGGCAAGATGCTGACTTTGTAAACTGCTTAGAGAGGGCTGTAAAGCACTGTAAAGCGGTATATAAGTCTAAGTGCTATTGCTAATGCTATTGCCTGCCTTCCTTCCTTCCTTCCTTCCTTCCTTCCTTCCTTCCTTCCTTCCTTCCTTCCTTCCTTCCTTCCTTCCTTGTGGTTAGAATGCAGTATTTCAGGCTAATTCTGCCCACTGCCAGCAGTTTGATCCTGACTGGCTCAAGGTTGACTCCGCCTTCCATCCTTCCGCAGTGGGTAAAACGAGGACCCAGATTGTTGGGAGCAAGAGGCTGACTCTGTAAACCGCTTAGAGAGGGATGGAAAGCACTGTGAAGCGGTATATAAGTCTAAGGGCTATTACTATTTTCTTTCCTTTCTTCCTTCCTTCCTTCCTTCCTTCCTTCCTTCCTTCCTTCCTTCTTTCCTTCCTTCTTTCCTTCCTTCCTTGTGGTTAGAATGCAGTATTTCAGGCTAATTCTGCCCACTGCCAGCAGTTTGATCCTGACTGGCTCAAGGTTGACTCCGCCTTCCATCCTTCCGCAGTGGGTAAAACGAGGACCCAGATTGTTGGGAGCAAGAGGCTGACTCTGTAAACTGCTTAGAGAGGGATGGAAAGCACTGTGAAGCGGTATATAAGTCTAAGCGCTATTACTATTTTCCTTCCTTCCTTCCTTCCTTCCTTCCTTCCTTCCTTCCTTCCTTCCTTCCTTCCTTCCTTGTGGTTAGAATGCAGTATTTCAGGCTAATTCTGCCCACTGCCAGCAGTTTGATCCTGACTGGCTCAAGGTTGACTCCGCCTTCCATCCTTCCGCAGTGGGTAAAACGAGGACCCAGATTGTTGGGAGCAAGAGGCTGACTCTGTAAACCGCTTAGAGAGGGCTGGAAAGCACTGTGAAGCGGTATATAAGTCTAAGTGCTATTGCTATTGCTAGCTAAGTGTTGGCCAAGAGCCAATGCCAACTTGGTAGAACGTGACCAATCATTCAATGATTCAATCAATCAGCCCGACACCTCCATGCCTGCTCTTCAGATCTGCTCAGGGTCATCAGCTCCTTGAAAACAAGCCCTTCTCTTCAAATGCCACAAAGCATGAAGCTTATCAGCCTGGTAGCATTCCGTAAACTCTACAGAAGGAGACTCCAAACCTCAATTTACGGAGCCCAGTTTCAACTCCCGAGGTTTGTTGTCGAAGTGGCTTAAGGAGGCTCAGCAGGGAGTCCTATCTCCACCACTCTCAGCAAGCTGTCCCTTTTCACTCAAGGTTTGTGACGGACACATCTGGAGGCAGGAAGTGCTTTCCCAGTTTCCCCGGTCTGTTAGCGCAAGACACCTGGCAGTTGATGTGCGGAGAGAGAATTAAAACACCAAGACAAACAAAACCAAGAGGGAATCCCACATCAATTAGGCGGCTTTAGCCCTTAACCGACATAATCCTTAAGTCCCTTGGGGGTGGAGTGCTTAGACTTTAGCTCTGGATTTGAAGCAAGCAGGGATGGGAAGCTGGTTTGCTTAACAGCCCCCCACCGCACCCCTCCCCCCCCGACGTCTGGAATGAAAAACTCCTCGCTAATGAGCAAAAATGAAAAAAGGGTTTCTGGTGGAATCTGAAAACATGGGTTGTGTTTGCATTCCAGGGTAAGCTAGGGCTCCTGCAGACTGTAGCTTCGCAGGGAATGAGTAAGTAAGCTGACACGGATCTCCCAAGCTATAACATCTGGTGGGGGAAGCTAGAGGAGAATCAAGGCAAGGCAATGATTTGGAGGGCAGCTAAGAATGGAGTGGAGTGGAGTGGAGTGGAGTGGAGTGGAGTGGAGTGGAGTGGAGTGGAGTGGAGTAGAGTAGAGTAGAGTAGAGTAGAGTAGAGTAGAATAGAATAGAATAGAATAGAATAGAATAGAATTGAATTGAATTGAATTGAATTGAATTGAATTGAATTGAATTGAATTGAATTCTTTCTTGGCCAAGTGTGATTGGACACACAAGGAATTTGTCTTAGGTGCATACGCTCTCAATGTACATAAGGAGAATAAAATATATTCATCAAAAATAAAAAGATACAACACTTAGTGATAGTCAAGGTTACTAAGAAGCTATCAAATCGTACTAGGAAACAAGTAAAAACAATATAAATTGAAAGATACAAGCACAGAATAGAATAGAATAGGATGTAGAGTAGAGTAGAGTAGAGTAGAGTAGAGTAGAGTAGAGTAGAATAGAATAGAATAGAATAGAATAGAATAGAATAGAATAGAATAGAATTCTTTTATCGGCCAAGTGTGATTGGACACACAAGGAATTTGTCTTCGGTGCCTACGCTCTCAGTGTACATAAGGAGAATAAAATACATTCATCAAAAAAAAGAGAGCCTTGATAGTACAGTGGTTTGGTGCACCCTGTCATTAACACAGCTGCCTGCAATTTCTGCTGGTTCGAATCTCTCCAAGGCTCAAGGTTGACTCAGCCTTCCATCCTTTCTAAGGTAGGTGAAATGAGGACCCGGATTGTGGGGACAATAAGCTGACTTTGTATAAATATACAAAAGGATGAAGGCTATTGCTTATTGCTGAGCACATTGTAAGCTGCCCTGAGTCTCCGGAGAAGGGCGGCATATAAATCAATTTTTTTAAAAAAAAACAAAAAAACAAAACAAAACAAAAAAGATACAACACTTAGTGATAGTCTAGGTTACTAATAAACTATCAAATCATCAAACAGGAAACAAGTAAAAACAATATAATGGAAAGATACAAGCGTCGTATCTTTGAACAGTCACTACACAAATGGCCGTAAGTTGAGAACTACCTGGGTGCGGCACCCAAGAGATCGTTCATGCAAAAGCACAATTCGGAAATTCAAGCTAGCAAGCGCTGACTTCACTGACCCAGAGCGAAGCGGTTTTTACAGGTAGGTTCTTACCTACGGCCCACATCACCGTATCGAACTCATCTGATTTTTCTTTGCCGGAGTCCGCGTATTTCCACGTCACCCGCAGCCGTCCGTTGTCCAGCTTCTTGATTTTGGTTGGGCTGCATTTCTTTAGAAACCGGGTGCCGGATGCTTCCATGTGGCTCGTCACCAGATTAGCCATTTGCTAAGAAGAAACAATGGTGACACAGGTATTAATCTTCATGGCAAGGGGTATGTGTGTCTCTCTGTGGTTTATATATCATCATCATCTTTTAACGACCCCATCATCCCTTGCGGGGTGGAGTCTGGGCAACTGAATGGAGCTGAGTGTTTTACTGGCCGGAGGCCTTTCCTGTTGCCAATGCGGAGTTTTGTTCAGATCTATTCTCATTATGCCCAGCGTCTCTACCTAGGATCGAACTCACAGCCTCCAGACTGTGAGGCGAGAGCTCCGCCTCTAGGCCACCGCACCATTCTTCTGTGGTTTATATATGCTACTTCTTAATACGGGTAGTCCTCGATTTGGGACCAAAATGGAGCCCCAAATTTATGTCGCTAAAGCGAGACATTTCTTAAGTGAGTTTTGCCCCATTTTCTGCAGTTGTTAAGGGAATCAGTGCCGTTGTTAAGCTAGTCACCTGGTTGTTAAGTGAATCTGGCTTCCTCATGGGCTTGGCTTGACAGAAGGTCAAGGTCAAGGTCAAAAAGGGGATCGCGGGACTCCCTCCCGCCCCCGGGGACATGCAACCGTCATAAGTACAAGTCAGTTGCCAATTGTCTGAATTTTGATCATGCAACCACGGGGATGCTGCAATGCTTAGACGTGTGAAAAGCAGTCCTAAGTCACTTTTTTTCAGGGAGATTGTAACTTTGAATGGTCGCTAAAGGAACTGTCGTAAGTCGAGGACTATCTGTAGTGAATCAGTCATGAGTCAGGTGATCCAATGACTTCTGCTCACACTGTGATGGCACTCCAGGAAAGGATCGACGAGGGATCAAAAGCAGATTACAGGCAGTCCTCGAATTACAACCATGAGCCCCAAATTTCCGTTGCGAAGCGAAACATTTCTTAAGGGAATTTTGCCCCCTTTAATGCCCTTCTTTGCCACAGCTGTTAAGTGAATCAATGCCATTTTTAAGTCAGCATTATGGTTGTTAAGTGAGTCGGGCTTCCCCTTTGACTTTGCTTGTCCGAAGGTCGCAAAAAGGGGATCATGTGACACCCATCCCCCCCCAGGGGACACTGCGACCGTCGTAAGTATGAACCAGTTGCCAAGCATCTGAAATTCGATCGCGGGGAAGCTGCGACGGTCATAAAAAGTGGGAAACGGCCTTAAGTCCCCTTTTTTTCTCAACGCCGTTGTAATTTTGAGCGGCCACTAAATGAACTGTTGTAAGTCGAGGACTACCTGTAGAAGCGGGAGAAGCTACCTGGTCAAATCCTCGAAGCGGGATGCTCCTGATCATCACGGTAGCGTCCAATCCGAGGCCGGTGAGAAAGCCGGCGCACTCGAGGGAAACATCTAGCGAGCGTCCGGATCAAGGAAAAATAATTCCGCTCAATTTTTTATTTTTATTTTTTAAGAGAAAGAGGAAAGAAGTCTAAGTGACAGGAGGCCACCACAACATCACAATCATGCAGCTTAGTTTAAAAGATACAGCTGGCGCCAACAACCAACCTGTTGAAGGAACAGAGAGAGAGAGAGAGAGAGAGAAAAAAAAAGAAATTAAAAATAAAATTTAATAAAAATGAAATGAAAAATGAAAAATCAAATTAAGTTGGCCCCTACGGTCCAAAGTTGAAACAATTGGCTGCTTCTTCTTCAAACAGTTTTTATTAAATTTCAGAAAGGGATCAAAGCCCGGGTAGTCCTCGATTTATGACCATCATTGAGCCCCAAATTTCCAATGCTAAGTAAGACAGTTGTTAAGGGAAGTCTAAATTCAGCTTTACTATGAGGCCCAGCAAAAAAAATCAGAAAGTCACACTTAGAACAATTAACAATTAATTAATTAATTAGTGGAACGTCTTACTCCCATCACTGGAGGTTTTCAAAAATAGACCGGATAGCCATTTGATTGGATGGTATAAGCTCGCCTGCCTTGAGCGAGGGGTTGAACTAGAAGACCTCTTGAGGCCCCTTCCAGCCCTATGATTTCTATGTTCTACCTTAGCTTGCCTGCCTTGGAAACCAAGATCATCTTAGCTCTCCAGTATCACCTCAAGCTATTTCCTAAAGCACCTGAAGGCCAGGCAAGGAATAATGGATGGAAACTGACCAAGGAGAGATTGGAAATAAGGAGACATTTTCTGACAGTGAGATCAATCAACTAACTGATGGAACAGAAGTTGCCTTCGGAAGTTGTGGGAGCTTCATCCCTGGAGGCTTTCGAGAAGAGACTGGACTTCCATCTGTCAGAAGTGGTGTAGGGTTTTTTGGTTGGGTGGGGTGAGGGGGGGGTTGGACTAGATGTCCTACAAGCTCCCTCCCACCTCTGTTCATCTCAATCTATCTGATCAAAGGTCTGGAGGCTAAAACATATGAAGAACGGTTGCAGGAACTGGGCATGGCTTCTCTAGTGAAGAGAAGGATCAAGGGAGACATGGAGAACTCTCCAAAACTAAGGAAGGAGCCAGCAGTGTCGTGTGGCAGCCAAAAAAGCCAACGCCATCCTAAATTGCATCAACAGAGGGATACAATCGAGATCACGTGAGGTACTAATACCACTCTATAAAGCCTTAGTAAGGCCACACCTACAATCCTGCATCCAGTTTTGGCCACCACACTATTAAAAAGATGTTGAGACTCTAGAAAGAATGCAGAGGAGAGCAACCAGGATTATTAGAAGACTGGAGGCTCAAACATACAATGAATGGTTGCAGGAACTGGGCATGGCTTCTCTAGTGAAGAGAAGGATCAAGGGAGACACGATAGCAGAATTCCAATATTTGAGGGGCTGCCACAGAGAGAAAGGGGTCAAGCTATTTTCCAAAACACCCGAAGGCCAGACATGGAATAATGGATGGAAACTGACCAAGGAGAGATTCAACCTGGAAATAAGGAGAAATTTTGTGACAGTGAGAGCAATCAACCGATGGAATAGAAGTTGCCAATAAAGTATTGGATTGTGCAGAAATGTGCAGATTAACGTATGTTTTAAATGGAAAGGAAGACTCAGAATTCTATACGATCTGGGATCTGTGGTATAGGTGGCTGAAAAATAAATGCAAAAGTTAATTCTCATTAGGACAATGTATAATTGTTAATTAATCTATATATTATTGTTGTATTATGTGTTCAATCTTACAAGGCTTATGTATAAACTGTATAATACCTAGATAATTGATTAGATTCCATATATGTAAATATACAAGATGACTACACGTTACCGAACCGTAGAGTTTGAAACGTAATATATTCTTTACTCAATAAAATTTCATTAAAAAAAAAAAAAAGAAAGAAAAAAGAAGTTGCCTTTGGAAGTTGTGGGAGCTTCATCCCTGGAGGCTTTCGAGAAGAGACTGAACTTCCATCTGTCAGAAGTGGTGTAGGGTCTCCTGCTTGGCTGGGGGGGTTAGACTAGATGACCTACAAGGTCCCTCCCAACTCTGCTAATCTGTAAAACCTCAAAAGCTGTTCTCTTGAAGACACTGCTGGCCTAAGCTCTCTTGCCTTGAGGTTGGACTAGAAGACCTCTTGAGGCCCCTATGATTGTATGTTCTTGAGGGCACGTGATCCATCCAAGCAGCAGGAAAAAAAGAAAAAAGAAAAAGTCCCCTCTGAAACCTCTTTTAACAGATTATCAGAGTTGGAAGGGACCTTGCAGGTCATTTTAGGCCAACCCGGAGACGTTACATTTGCCTCTACCTAGGACCGAACTCACAACCTCCTGATTGTAAGGCAAGAGCTCCGCCTCTAGGCCACCCGCAATCCACTCGGCAAGCCAGAATTTCAGCAGCCAAACGGTTAAAAGAAAAAAAAAGGAGGGGGGAAAAAAAAACACAATCACATCGGATGCTAAAACAACCCATTAAGAGCACGTGCAAAGGCAGGCAGACACCCCCCCCCCCCCAGATAAAAGGACCATCCAGGTCTGAAACCTTGGGGCAAGCTGAAGCCTGTCAAAATATAGAAGAAGAAGAAGAAGAGCGAAAGAAAACGAGACAGATGCAGGAGAAAGAATTCCTTTTGCAAACAAAACATTAAAAAAAAAAAGCAGAAAGAAAAAAGAAAGAAAGAAAGAAAACAAAAAAGAAAGCAAAAAAAAGCAGAAAGAAAAAAGAAAGAAAGAAAGAAAACAAAAAAGAAAGCAAAAAAAAAAAGAAAGAAAGAAAAAAGAAAGAAAGAAAGAAAACAAAAAAGAAAGCAAAAAGAAAAAAAGAAAGAAAGAAAGAAAAAAACCGGAGATGAGGAGAAGCACCTTTGGATACAGTCCATCCCCGATTCTCCCCCCATTGAATACGGATAATTTGCAAGCAGGATTCCAACCCCCATCCCCTTCCCAGGGATCTCCCCCACCCACCCACCCACCCACCCTTTGCCAAAAGAAAAAAAAATGGAAAGAATGCGCCGTGCGCCGAAGTGACAGCGCCTCCAAAAGACAAACTTAAAACGCGGGTGGCCGAGCCAGGCGAGACAATGCTGATGTCACCGCTAATCCTTACAGGTACTAATAATGTCATTCCATTTCGGAGATGGAGGAGGAGGAGGAGGAGGAGGAGGAGGAGGAGGAGGAGGAGGGGGGCAACAATGTGCTTCTCGAGAGAGGCTGTGGGATGTCATCCTTTACAGAGGAAAGAATGTGCCTGCGGGGATTTTATCTGAAGCCATCCACGAGAAATGTTCGGCAGAACAATCGCTCTGGGCACAGAGCTTGGAAGGGACCTTGGAGGTCTTCTAGTCCAACCCCTTGCTTAGGCAGGAAACCCTACACCACTTCAGACAAATGGTTATCCAACCTCTTCCAGGGTTGGAGCATTCGCAACTTCTGGAGGCAAGTGGTTCCACCGATTAATTGTTCTAAGTGTCAGGAGCTCAGAGGGTATAATAACAAGATGGTAAGAACTATCTGGTGACAAATAAATCTAATTTTATTTCTAGATAGATTTATCTAATGATAAATAAATCTAATTTTCTATCTAGAATAGAAGAACAGAGTTGGAAGGGACCTTGGAGGTCTTCTAGTCCAACCTTCTGTCCAGGCAGGAAACCCTACACCACTTCAGACAAATGGTTATCCAACATCTTCTTAAAAACTTCCAATGTTGGAGCATTCACAACTTCTGCAGGCAAGTTGTTCCACTGATTAATGGTTCTCACTGTCAGGAAATTTCTCCTTAGTTCTAGGTTGCTTCTCTCCTTGATGAGTTTCCATCCGTTGCTTCTTGTCCTGCCATCAGGTGCTTTGGAGAATAGCTTGACTCCCTCTTCTTTGGGGCAGCCCCTGAGATATTAAAACACTGCTATCATGTCTCCCCTGGTCCTCCTTTTCATTAAACTAGACATACCCAGTTCCTGCAACCGTTCTTCATATATTTTAGCCTCCAGTCCCCTAATCCTCTTTGTTGCTCTTCTCTGCACCCTTTCTAGAGTCTCCACATCTTTTTTACATCGTGGCGACCAAAACTGGATGCATTACTCCAGATGTGGCCTTACCAAGGCATTATAAAGTAGTATTAACACTTCACGTGATCTTGATTCTATCCCTCTGTTGATGCAGCCTAGAACTGTGTTGGCTTTTTTGGCAGCTGCCGCACACGGCTGGCTCCTATTTAAATGGTTGTCCACCAGGACTCCAAGACCCCTCTCGCCGTTACTAGTATTGAGCGAGGTACCTGTGCATTCTAGAATACGCTGAGAATGTTTTAATAAAATCTGTTTGTTTTTTGGAACTGGGCCTGGGTCACAACACACCCTTCATACCACAAAGCTTGGAGGAAGTCCCTCTCTTGCAAACAGCCATTGATCAACCACAAGCCAGACCATTTGCAAGGCAACCATCCATGCAGATTTTTTTTTTAAAAAAAAGCTAAACAAAAAAGGATTGAAAAGGGGAGGAGGGAAGACACCCCCCCCCCACCTTGATGGAAGAGTTCCTAAATGCAGACTCCGAGCGTCTCTTTCCTTGTCAAACTACAGCCTTACTACTGTACCCCTTCGGGCTTATTTTGACTAAAGCTGAAGAATGCAAAGTATAAATAAGAAGGAGCTTCTAGCATGACACTGTTACAACATGCAACAGAAGAAGACGGGGCTGGAGCCCATTTTCACAGGAATCTCTCAGCGGCGTAAAAACTGTTTGTTTAGCTCTTTTGCAAACAGACCTTAACAGGACGGGAAGCCTGATTCCTCAGAAGAGGAGAAGGAGGAGGAGGAGGAGGAGGAGGGGAGGAGGAGGAGGAAGAAGAAGAGGAAGAGGAAGAAGGAATGGAGAAGGAGGAGGAGGAGAAGGAACGGAGGAGGAGGAGGAGGGAGAAGGAGAAGGAATGGAGGAGGAGGAGGAGGAATGGAGGAGGAGAAAGAGGAGGAGGAAGAGAAGGAACAGAGGAGGAAAAGGAGGAGGAAGAGGAGGAGGAGGAGGAACAGAGGAGAAGGAATGGAGGAAGAGGAGGAGGAGAAGGAGGAGGAGGAGGAGGAGGAGGAGGAGGAGGAGGAGGAGGAGAAGAAGAAGAAGAAGAGGAAGAGGAAGAGGAAGAAGGAGAAGGAATGGAGAAGGAGGAGGAGGAGAAGGAACGGAGGAGGAGGAGGGAGAAGGAATGGAGGAGGAGGAGGAGGAGAAGGAACGGAGGAGGAGGAGGAAGGAGAAGGAATGGAGGAGGAGGAGGAGGAATGGAGGAGGAGAAAAAGGAGGAGGAGGAGAAGGAACAGAGGAGAAGGAATGGAGAAGGAGAAGGAGGAGGAGGAGGAGGAGGAGGAGAAGAAGAAGAAGAGGAGGAGGAGGAGGAGGAGGGGAGGAGGAGGAGGAGGAGGAGGAACAACTAGGCACCAGCCCAACTAATAGAATATTTGTAGCTCAGAAGAGAATATTTGAAGAGAATATTTGTAGCTCAGGGTTGAACTGTGGGGTCCTTGGTGGTCTCTGTGTTTGACTGTTTTCTTGCAGACGTTTCCTGATCCAACTAGGTAACATCATCAGTGCGAGAGGGAGTGGGATTGGGAAAAGAGGAGAAGAAGATGAAGAAGAAGAAGAGGAGGAGGAAGAGGAGAGGAAAAGGACTGGGGAAAGGAATAAGGAAAGAAAGTAAATGAGAAGGGAAGGGAAGGGAAGGGAAGGGAAGCCCCGTTCCTGCTTCGTGCATTTAAGCCAGCCAGACTATATGGGATATTAAGCGTATTTTCCTCCATAATAGCAAAGATCTCACAGCAATGGAAGGAACAAATTACGCTCTGTAACATGAACCGTTGCTGCCCTCTCGTGGTTCACGCAAGCGCAACAAACCTCACGCAGCCAGAAAATTGGACACCGAGTTGGAATTGCTATAGGTTACTCCACAGAAATATACGGTACATAACCACAGATTATTCGGATACACATCACTGTCCCACCTGCAAATCACAGTCTTTCCTATCCAGAATTGGAACCTACGTTGCTGGCTCTATGGAAATTGTAAAAGCCAGTGGCAAAATTTAAAAAGCCAAAGGGAGAAAGTATATACTGTAGTTTATAGTTTACTTTATGGTCATTGCACCTCGTAGAATGAAATGAAATGCCATCTTTTGTCTGTGTTTTTAAATAGGCTGTACACCGCCCTGAGTCCTTCGGGAGAAGGGCGGTATAGAAATAAAATTATTATTATTATTATTATTATTATTATTATTATTATTATTATTATTATCTTCTGTGTACATTACAACTATAAAACACAAACGCACATGCTTCTCATTCTATACAATTGAATCAAAAACCCCTGATATTGCATTAATATTGCACTATACAGTAGAATTCAATATAGTTACTGCTCTGGGATAGAAGGTGTTTTTCAGCCTATTTGTCCTTGTTTTTATTGCCCAGTACCGGCTGCCAGATGGTAATAGTTCAAAAAAAAAAAAAAAAAAAAAAAAAAAAAAGAATGCCCAGGATGAGATGGATCTTTAAGAATGTTTTGAATTTTCTTAAGGCAGCAGGAGCTATAAAACTCTTCCAAGGATGGGAGAGGTATATATTCAGAGGAAGAAGAGGCACACACACCATGAAAATTAAGCTTAAAAGGATCAGTCCATATTAATTTAAGCGGACAGCTAACATCAAAAACGTCATCAAAAAAGCACAACAAAGAATGTTCTTTCTGCGCCAACTCAGGAAGCTCAAACTGCCCAAAGAGCTGCTGATTCAGTTCTACAGAGGAATTACTGAGTCTGTCATCTGCACCTCCATAACTGTCTGGTTTGGCTCTGCAACCCAACAAGGCAGACAGAGACTTCAGAGGATCATTAGAACTGCAGAAAAAACAATGGCTACCAACCTGCCTTCCATGGAGGACCTACATACTGCACGAGTCAAAAAGAGGGCTGGGAAAATATCTACAGACCCCTCGCATCCTGGACATAAACTGTTTCAACTCCTACCCTCAAACCGACACTATAGAGCACTGCACACCAGAACAACTAGACACAAGGACAGTTTTTTCCCAAACGCCATCACTCTGCTAAACAAATAATTCCCTCAACACTGTCAAACTATTCACTGTCTGCATTACTACTACCATTAATCTTCTCATCGTTCCTATCACCCGTTTTCTTCCACTTATGACTGTATGTCTGTAACTTTGTTGCTGGTATCCTTATGATTTATATTGATCGTTTCCTAGTATGATTTGATTGCTTATTTATCCCCTATGACTAACATTAAGTATTGTACCTTATGATTCTTGACGAATATATCTTTTCTTTTTATGTACACTGAGAGCATATGCACCAAAGACAAATTCCTTGTGTGTTCAATCACACTTAGCCAAGAAAGAATCAATCTATCTATCTATCTATCTATCTATCTATCTATCTATCTATCTATCTATCTATCTATCTATCTTTCTATCTATCTATCTATCTATCTATCTATCTATCTATCTATCTATCTCTATGTCTGTCTATCTATCTATCTATCTATCTCTATGTCTGTCTGTCTATCTATCTATCTATCTATCTATCTATCTATCTATCTATCTATCTACCTACCTACCTACCTAGCTATCTTTCGATCTATCTATCTATCTATCTATCTATCTATCTATCTCTATATCTATCTATCTATCTATCTATCTATCTATCTATCTATCTACCTACCTACCTACCTACCTATCTTTCGATCTATCTATCTATCTATCTATCTATCTATCTATCTATCTATCTATCTCTATGTCTGTCTATCTATCTATCTATCTATCTATCTATCTATCTACCTATCTTTCGATCTATCTATCTATCTATCTATCTATCTATCTCTATATCTATCTATCTATCTATCTATGTCTATCAATCTATCTATCCATCTATCTATCTATCTATCTATCTATCTACTATCTATCTATCTATCTATCTATCTATCTATCTATCTATCTATCTCATTTGTATTTATTCTGTCGTCCCCATTTCTGTTAACATCCTCACTTGAGCACAAAACTTTTTTTAATTATCCTCAAAGGATAATTCTATTTAGCAGCCAAATATTAGATGAGGAAGCTGGGAGGAGCCTGCATAACAATGAAAATCACGTAAAATACTGCCCAAACTGTGCTAGATAGAAAGGACTTACGTTTTTCCAGGGGATCTTTTAAGCCAGAAAATGTCATCGCTTGTAATTCCAAACTCTTGGGCTCCTGCAACCTGAAAACAAGAAGAAACAGAATCCTGGGGCTGGAAAAGGGACCTTGGAGGTCGTCTAGTCCAACCTTCTGATCAAAAGGCAGACCTTATTATCATCCTGGTCAAATGGTCGTCTGGTCTATTTTTGAAAACCTGCAGTGATGGAGTACCCACAACTGCAAGAGGTAAGTTATTTCACTGATTAATTGTTCAAAACTGTCAGGAAATTTCTCCCTAGTTCTGGGTTGCCTCTCACTTTCATAAGCTTCCATCTGATACTTTTCAGGGTGGATAAAAATTGAGGATTATAAAAAAATAAAATAAAAACAAAACGGATTTTTAAAAATTTACATTGGATTTTTTTTTATTTAAATCAGATTTTTTTAAATCAAATTTCTTTTAATAAAATTCTTTTGTAATAAAAATCTATCTAAAGATAGTTTTGTATTGAAGATACGTTCATAATTGAGTTTATTCAGCATGAAATGGAGCTTAGTTATGTAGCAGGAGGCTGTATATTACCATTACTATTAATTTTCTCACCGTTAATATCACCCATCTCCTTCCACTTATGACTGCCTGACTGTAACTTTGTTGCTTGTATCCTTACGATTTATATTGGTAGTTTCCTGATTGCATATTTGTACCCTATGACTATCTTTAAGTGTTGTACCTTATGATTCTTGATGAATGTATCTTGTCTATTTATGTACACTGAGAGCGTATGCATCAAAGATAAATCCCTTGTGTGGCCAATCACGCTTGGCCAATAAAGAATTCAATTCTATTCAATTCTAATTTTTTTTTAATTTGATTTATATGCCGCCCTTCTCCGGAGACTCAGGGCGGCTTACAATGTATTAAGCAATAGCATTCTATTCTATTCTATTCTATTCTATTCTATTCTATTCTATTCTATTCTATTCTATTCTACTCTATTCTATTCTATTCTAATTCTAATTCTACTCTACTCCAATTCTATTCTATTCTATTCTATTCTATTCTATTCTATTCTACTCTACTCTATTCTAATTCTATTCTATTCTAATTCTAATTCTACTCTACTCTACTCTAATTCAATTCTATTCTATTCTATTCTATTCTATTCTATTCTATTCTACTCTACTCTATCCTACCCTACTCTACCCTACCCTACTCCCATTCCATATTCTATTCTATTCTATTCTATTCTATTCTATTCTATTCTATTCTAATTCTACTCTACTCTACTCTACTCTAATTCAATTCAATTCTATTCTATTCTATTCTACTCTACTCTATTCTAATTCTATTCTAATTCTAATTCTACTCTACTCTACTCTAATTCAATTCTATTCTATTCTATTCTACTCTACTCTACTCTACTCTATCCTACCCTACTCTACCCTACCCTACTCCCATTCCATATTCTATTCTATTCTATTCTAATTCTAATTCTAATTCTACTCTACTCTACTCTACTCTACTCTACTCCAATTCAATTCTATTCTATTCTATTCTATTCTATTCTATTCTATTCTATTCTATTCTACTCTACTCTACTCTATTCTAATTCTATTCTATTCTAATTCTAATTCTACTCTACTCTACTCTAATTCAATTCTATTCTATTCTATTCTACTCTACTCTACTCTACTCTATCCTACCCTACTCTACCCTACCCTACTCCCATTCCATATTCTATTCTATTCTATTCTAATTCTAATTCTAATTCTACTCTACTCTACTCTACTCCAATTCAATTCAATTCTATTCTATTCTATTCTATTCTATTCTATTCTACTCTACTCTACTCTATTCTAATTCTATTCTATTCTATTCTATTCTATTCTATTCTATTCTCTGCAATATTGGGACTGTTGGTGACTGAGTAGGTCAGAGGAAGAGCTGCTGTGGGACAGATGACAGTTGCTCTTTAAAAAATATGATTTAAATCAAGTTAATTTAAATCAAGCCTTTTCACTAGTGATTTAAAACATGATCTGAATCATGATTTAAATCGACTTGATTTAAATCAAATCCACCCTGATACTACTTGTCTTGCCTTCAGGTATTTTGGAGAATAAATCAACCTCCTGGTCTCTGTGAGAGCCCCTCAAATATCGGAAGATGGCTATCATGTCACCCCGTAGTCCTTCTCTTCCTTAGACTAGGCATACCTAGCTCCCTCAACCGTTCATCCTACGAGAGAATGTTCTGGAATTCTTCATAAGAAGAGATGGGTATGTGAAGATCAACATGTATGAAGAATTAAATGAGACTCTAATTGCACTGAACTTGCTTTGAGAGTTTATTGGTTTTTTCCTTCTAAAAAAATCTTCGCAATATCTGCATGGCCAGGGAATTCTGGGAGTGTTAAATCTGCAAATGCTGGCTGGGGAATTCTGGGAGTTGAAGTCCACATATCTTCAAGTGGCCAAGGGTGAGAAGCCCTGCTGGAAATCGATCTTTCACCACAAATCAGCCAACAAGTTAACTCAAGTTAACTCGGGTTAACTTGAAAACCTCAAGTTAACTTAAACCTCACGTTAACGCAGGTTAATGTCAAGTAGGAACAAACTAAGGTTACCTCTGTGGGGTATCTTGGTCTGCCACCAGTGGCAAGAACTACGTGGTCTGCGGTGAGTAGGGTCTAGGAATAATTAGAGAAAAAACAAAAATAGGAAGAGGAATTTAAACCGAGCATCTTTAGACCATCCTGTGTCTTCATGTCATACTGGGAAAAAATAGTTATCTCCCAAAGTATAATATCATGGCAATTATAGGTCAACAATCTGTCTCATATAATAGCAATAGCACTTAGACTTATATACCGCTTCACAGTGTTTTTACAGCCCTCTCTAAGCGGTTTAAGAATCAGCCTCTTGCCCCCAACAATCTGGGTCCTCATTTTACCCACCTCGGAAGGATGGAAGGCTGAGTCAACCTTGAGCAGGTCAGGATCGAACTCCTGGCTGTAGGCAGAGTCAGCCTGCAAAGCTGCATTCTAACCACTGGGCACCATGGATGGATGGCGTAATAGCACTAGCCCTTAGACTTATATACTGCTTCACAGTGCTTTTACAGCCCTCTCTAAGCGGTTTACAGAGTCAGCTTATTGCCCCCAACAATCTGGGTCCTCATTTTACCCACCTCGGAAGGATGGAAGGCTGAGTCAACCTTGAGCCTGGTGAGATCTGATCTGCCAAATTGCAGGCAGCCGGCAGTCAGCAGAAGTAGCTAGAGTTAAACAAACCTCCAACAATCTGGTTCAATGGTGTCGTGGAGGGGGGCGGGGGGAAATCTGTTGAAGAAATCAAAATGGCACTTGCATTTATGCAAATGAAGCCCCACCCTTTGCATGGGCACCCGGCACCTATTTCAGGGCTTAACATTTTTAAACATCATCTTAACTTTTGAACAAAACTCTCGTGGATGTTCCCGCCCGAGGTTCAAAGGACATGCCAAGTCCAGCCTCTGAAGGAACAACCTTAACAGCTTCATAGGACTGTTAGCGGGTAGAGTGGTTAGAGCCTCCTTACCAGGGGTGGGTCTTAAATTTTTTTACTACCGGTTCTGTGGGTGTGGCTTATTTTGTGGGCCTGGCTTGGTGGTCATGTGACAATTCTTTAGGATTTAGCAGAGATACTGGTCTACCAGGCTTTTAACTGCTTGCAGAGCTGTATCGGTCTACCCATTTATTTTTGCAGGCACCGGTCTACTCATGTATTTTTTCAGGCACTGGTCTACCCATTTATTTTTGCAGGCACTGGTCTACTCATGTATTTTTTCAGGCACTGGTCTACCCATTTATTTTTGCAGGCACCGGTCTACTCATGTATTTTTTCAGGCACTGGTCTACCCATTTATTTTTGCAGGCACTGGTCTACTCATGTATTTTTTCAGGCACTGGTCTACCCATTTATTTTTGCAGGCACTGGTCTACTCGTGTATTTTTTCAGGCACTGGTCTACTCATTTATTTTTGCAGGCACCGGTCTACTCATGTATTTTTGCAGGCACTGGTCTACCCATTTATTTTTGCAGGCACCGGTCTACTCATGTATTTTTTCAGGCACTGGTCTACTCATGTATTTTTGCAGGTACTGGTCTACCCATTTATTTTTGCAGGCACTGGTCTACTCATGTATTTTTGCAGGCACTGGTCTACTCATGTATTTTCGCAGGCACTGGTCTACTCATGTATTTTTGCAGGCACTGGTCTACTCATGTATTTTCGCAGGCACTGGTCTACTCATGTATTTTTGCAGGCACCAGTCTACTCATGTATTTTTGCAGGCACTGGTCTACTCATTTGTTTTCTTTTAACACTGATCAGCTGTAGGACGGCCCTTTGAAGCCCCACGGCAAGACTTTAAACAGTTTTTTTCCCTCTAGCCATCAGCTGGGACTCAGGAGGCAGCAATAGATTGGGGGTGGGGCCAAATAAAAGGTAAGAATAATGTGGGGTGGGTGGGGGGAGGGCGGGGGGAGCAGAACCGGTTCGGTGACGTCATATCATCACCGCTATTGGCTCGGGGGAACCGGGCCAAACTGGTAGGAACCCACCACTGCTCCTTACCTCCTTGTTTCCTTTTGCTATCCCACGGATGGTGTGTGCATCCACAAAGCTGCCTTTCAGATTGAAGTATTTGACCTTTCTGGAGGAGGAGGGGGAGGAGATGAAAGAAGGGATAAAGGAGAATGGAGGAGGAGGAGGAGGAGGAGGAGGAGGAGGAGGAGGAGGAGGAAGAAGAAGAACAGAAGACAGGAGAAGGTGGAAGAAGGGACAGATGAGATGGAGGAGGAGAATGGGAGAAGAGTGGAGAAGCAGAAGGAAGAGGAGGAGAAGAATGAAGGAGGGATAGAAAAGGAGGGAGGGATAAGAGGAGAAGAGAGGAAAAGGAGGAGGAAGGGACAGATGAGATGGAATAGGAGAATGGAGGAGGAGAAGATGGAAGAAAGGATAGAGAAGGAAGAAGAGGAATGGGAGGGTGGAGGAGGAGGAGGAGGAAAAGGAGGAGCAGGAGAAGGTGGAAGAAGAGACAGAGAAGGAGGAGGAAGAGGAGGAGATGTAAGAAGGAATAGAGAAGGAAGAAGAGGAGAAGAGAGAGGAGGAGGAGGAGGAGGAAGGGACAGATGAGATGGAGAAGGAGGAATAGGAAAAGAGTGAGAAGAAGGAGAAGATGGAAGAAGGGATAGAGAAGGAGAAGAAGGAATAGAGAAGGAGGAAGAGGAGAAGAGAGAGGAGGAGGAGGAAGGGACAGATGAGATGGAGAAGGAGGAATAGGAGAAGAGTGAGAAGATGGAAGAAGGGATAGAGAAGGAGAAGAAGGAATACGAGAAGAGGGTGGAGAAGGAGGAGGAAAAGGAGAAGGAGAACATGGAAGAAGAGACGGAGAAGGAGGAAGAAAACGAGAAGAAGATAAATGCAGCAAGAGCAGTAATAATAATAAATACAGGTCCACTCAACTCCTTTATCAGACTCCTTTGCAAACCAGTTGCATCACCTTCCATGTGTTTCCCTCTCAATTAAGCATTTGATGAAGGACCTGGGATAGGCAGATGTTGCTACTGTTCTTTAATTATATTAAAACATCCTCGCGGGATGTAAGCTGTTCCAAGTTAAACTGCCTTTTGCAACTGACTGCAATTGCAACTAACATATGTAGTTGAATTAAACGTTCCGTTTTCTTCTGAAACTTTACTTTTCTTGGATTTATCCATGGTTGGGCTACCGAGGGTTGAAAAGCTCAATAAATCGTGTGCCGGCGGATATCACACATTGGCGGTTGTGACACATATTTTGAGTGACAGGGAGCCACAGCAGAGGGGTGAAAGAGCCACATGCGGCTCCAGAGCTGCGGGTTGCTGACCCCTGCTCTAGTCTCTTCTTAAAAACAAGCTGAAACAAGTAAACAAGGAGGACTTGGGTGTGCAAAATTACCATCAGAGGCCAGAGGTCCTGAAGCAAGATACAACAGGGGATAAACTCACCATCTCAATGTTTCCCTGAACCTTTTACTCCATTTTTACACTGGACTTTTTTTTTTAAAAAAAAAATAAAACTGAAATGTTTGGAGGCTTACCTATCTTGCAACTGTAACCTGTGTCCCCAATTCAAGGATTTGACATAGTTTTGAACTCCTTTGGCCATCACAGACCTGGGGGACAAAGAGAGAGAGAGAGAGAGAGAATTTACAAAGCTGAATGGATTTAAGGGATTTAAAACGGATTTAAGGACAGGAACAGTGGTGCGTTTCAAATTTTCTTGCCACCGGTTCGTCCTGCTCACGCACACTCGCTTTGCGCGCCGTCCCTGTACACGCTTCGCTTGCGCGCCTTCCCCGCATACGCCCGGTTTTAAAAATGTGCCTAAATAGGATGGCATAGAGCCGTGATGGCGAGGGGGGGGGCTGGTCCACCGCAATTTCCACTACCGGTTTGTCCGAACTGGCCCAAACCAGCTGAATACCACCTCTGGACAGGAAGTGAAGGGTGTTGGGTGGAAAATAACAACAAGCATCTGTGGGTTTTTTTTTTTTAATTAGATTTTTTTCAGGACAGTCAAAGTATATGCAAAACAAAAAGATGAAAATGGAAAAGATGGACTTTTTCAAAAAAATCCAAACGGTAAATCCTCTTTAACTCAAAGTAAGAAAAATGTCCCGGGTTATGTTGTGGTCCACCAGCAGCCTGCGGAACTGGCAGCGGAGTTATTTATTTATTTATTTATCTATTATTTATTATTTAAATTTTTATAATTTAATTTGGACAGTAAGGAGGCTGGGGAGGAACATGGGCCAGTCCTGGAGGCTGGGGAAGGCCCGGACGAGGGCTCTGAGTTGGAGGCAGAGATGGGGCCAGGGCCATCTGGGAGTGATGCGCTGACTCCGGAGCCTCCAGAGTCAGACAGCAGAGAGGCAGAGGAATGGGAGGAGCCTGTTCCTAGTGTGTGCATGCACAGAGCTGCCAGAAGACATGAACAGTTAAAATAAAAGGGATGACTCAGGAGTAAGGCCTGGAGACGATTGGCCACTCCCATAAGGTTTAAAAGAGAAACAAAGACATTTGGGCCTTTTGCAGGAAAGCAACATTGCTAACTCTGTTTCCAGTTGGCATCTCTTGTTTGTTTCTGAACTCCGTGGGGCTTTGCCAAGTTAGGCCTTTGGCAAGGTGTCAAAGAAGATAAAAGTTGGTGATTATCCCGAAGGACTTCTTCCGAAGGACTTTTCTTTGCAACTAATTGGGACTCAGCTGGGAATGAATGTAATTCTCAGCTGTTACAATAAAATAGGTTTTTTGGGGGACTAATTGGGTATTGTAATGACTCAGAAGACTTACAACAGGTTAGTATAAATCTTTAAAATCTCATATTTGAAAGTGAAATTATTTGGGGCAAAAATCCTCTTCCTTCTAGGCAAATGTATAGCATAGAATGGATGAATCCACAGACCAACCCAGTAGAAGACAATGTCCTACAGCCTTTCTCTTCTACAGTTTTCCTCTTCCTAGTTCTTCTAGGTTCTTTTGAAGGGTTTATGCACAGGTAAGTTGCAAAAAACAGATAGGAGAGTTGTCTTACCAGTCGTGACTGATACGGTGGGGTACGTTCCAGCCATAATGTTGGGCATCTCGGACCGAATGTCCCAGGAGAGCTGCTTGGTGCATCAACTTTTTCGGAATACAACCCACGTTCACACACGTCCCGCCAAGCCCCCATTTGGTTCCTTGAGGAGACAAAAAGCCACACCCTCATTCATTGGTGGAGCTTGTTCCCACGTCCTGAGCAATGTCCCGTTATATCCAACTATGCCATCTGTTGCATTTATGAGCAAGTAAAGTCAAGGGGAAAACCAGATTCACTTAACAACCGTGTTACTAATTTAACCACCGCAGTGATTCACTTAACAAATATGACAAGAAAAGTCTTAAAATGGGGCAAATCTCACTTAAACAAATTTCTCACTGAGCAACAGAAATTTTGGACTCAATTGTGGTCGTAAATTGAGAACTACTTAAAGGTAACTAACTAAAGGTAAAGGTTCCCCTCGCACATGTGTGCTAGTCGTTCCTGACTCTAGGGGGCGGTGCTCATCTTTGTTTCAAAGCCGAATAGCCAGCGCTGTCCGAAGACGTCTCCGTGGTCATGTGGCCGGCATGACTCAATGCCAAAGGCGCACGGAACGCTGTTCCCTTCCCACCAAAGGGGGTCCCTATTTTTCTATTTGCATTTTTTCTTACGTGCTTTCGAACTGCTAGGTTGGCAGAAGCTGGGACAAGTCACCGGAGCTACGTGGCACTAGGGATTCGAACCGTTGAACTGCCGATCTTTCAATCGACAAGCTCAGCGTCTTAGCCACTGAACCACCATGTTCCTCCTATATTTACATCACTCTAAATCAGGGGCATTCAACTTTGGATAACTTTTTAAGATTTGTGGACTTCAACTCCCAGAATTCCCCAGCCAGCCTTAGACATTTAAAGTCACAATAAGGACAGATTTATTTGCTTGCTTCTTACCTCTTGGAGAAGGATCCACGTAATCTAGGACAGCTACCTTCTTTCCAAACTGGGCAGCTTAAACAAAGAGAAATAAAAGTTACGGGTGCGTTTGAAGAAAAGGATACAGTCATAGCAAACTGGTCCAAAGACAATTGAAGCTTTAGATAAGCATCTTCTATTTGTTTTCTCCCAAATTCCGTTGTTGAAAGGTGGTTTCCAACTTTTTTCTTGCAAGTTGATCAATTTGCTATTGACCAATTAGGGGGCACTATAGGACGGCTTTTGGCCTTGCATCCCAGCACAAGAATAAAACTGGTCCTACAGTGCCTCTAGTGGTTAGCAGCAAATGAAATGCAGGTAGCGACGGATTTTATTTTCCTGGGCTCCAAGATCACCGTAGGTGGGGACTGCAGCCAAGAAATTAAAAGACGCTTGTTCCTGGGGAGGAAAGCCATGGCAAATCTAGACAGCGTACTAAAAAGCAGAGACATCACCCTGCCAACAAGTGTGTGTATAGTCAAGGCTATGGTTTTCCCAGTTGCAATGGATGGCTGGGAAAGTTGGACCATAAGGAAGGCTGAGTGCCAAAGAATGGAGGCCTTTGAACTCTGGTGCTGGAGAAGACTCCTGCGAGTCCCTTGGACTGCAAGGCCATCCAACCAGTCAGTCCCAGAGGAGATCAACCCTGACTGCTCTTCAGAAGGCCAGATCCTGAAGATGAAACTCATATACTTTGGCCACCTAATGAGAAGGAAGGACTCCCTGGAGAAGAGCCTAATGCTGGGAACGATGGAGGGCAAAAGAAGAAGGGGACGACAGAGAACGAGGGGGCTGGATGGAGTCACAGAAGCAGTCGGTGTGAGCTTCAATGGACTCCAGAGGATGGTAGAGGACAGGAAGGCCTGGAGGAACGTTGTCCATGGGATCGCGATGGGTCGGACACGACTTCGCAACTAACAACAACAACAATCATTCTGGAGAATTGTGGACAGAAAAATAAAGAGTTCCTTTTCGCTTTAGACAGGTGGAAAGGAGACAGATTCAACCTCCCCTATTGGCCTTGGAGTAAATAGGTATTTTTCAGCTGGCAGGCAACCCCAACCAGTTTGCCAAAGTAGCAACAACATGCTTTAATGTTGGACAGTGTAATAACAAGAAAACCTGTCCATGTTTCACTCCACCCCATGGCATTATGCTAAAACAGCCAGAGATGCCATCATAGGAATGATAAGGGACAGCATAGTCCACAGTTGGGTGTTAGAAAGGTCAAAAGATTCAGAGAGACCCTCCATAGTTTCTTGGCTTGTAAAGGAGACAGTTGTTCTGACCTAGGCTTCCCAAGAGCATGAAGCAGACTCCTTATCCCGACAAAAAACCCTTTTTATTAAGTTAATGTGAATTCCTCTCAATCACATCCAGCGAAGTCTTTCAAGGGAGAATTTAGAGTCACGGACCTTATCTGGCTTGGAGAGCAGCCAGGCCGATATCTTCAAAACAAGGAGTCTCGGAGAGTCAAGAACCAATTAAGCAAACTGTTTGTCTCCTGCAAACTCCACTCCCCTTTCGTTCCTCTTTATTCCCTATCGGAGGGGCCATTCACCGTCCACCTGGCTTTACTCCTGAGTCGACCCTTGTTCCTTAGCTGTTCCCTTCTCCTGGCAGCTCTGCGCATGTGCACCCTGGGAACAGGCTCCAGCTGTTCTTCTGCCCCATTGATGTCCGACTCTGAAGGCAGCTGACAACTGTCAGACGGTCCTGGCCCCATCACTGCCTCCGATGCAGAGCGCTCATCCGAGCCTTCCCCAGACTCCAGGACTGGCCCATGTCCCTCCCCAACCTCCTCACGGTCTGAGTCTGCCACCAGCTCTGCTGGCCACTGGCGGGCCACAACAAACAGCTGTAGTGGTATGTGGGAAAGAGATGCTTGGGAGACAGGCAAAGAGAGATGCTGCCAAGGGAATTACTCAGATAACAGACCCTGAAAATAAGACATCCCCTGATAATAAGCCCAATTGGGCTTTTGAGTGCATGCGCTAAAATAAGCCTCCCCCCCCCAAAAAAAATAAGCCTTCCCCGAAAATATTTAAACGCAGAGCTGGAAATCATGTAAGACGACAAGAGGATGCTCCATGCACCCCAAAATAATAAGACCTCCCCCAAAATAAGGCCAAGCACTTATTTCAGGGTTCAAAAAAATATAAGACAGGGTCTTATTTTCGGGGAAACACGGTAGGTGGAGAAAGATGCTTAGAAGGGATCCTCCCTAGTTTTTCAAGCTGTAAAGGAGATGGGGAAGAATTGCCCTCTGAGACTTGCTAGATTTTGTTAATATAGCTTTATTATCTGAGGGACTGTCTCTTGCCGGTCACATCCATCCGACCCGCTAGAGCAGGGAGGCAAGGAATGTTGCGGGTCCCATCTCCTAAGGAGATATATCTGGCGGGACCCAGAAGAAGGACCTTCTCTCCCTCTGGAACATCATCCCTCCAGAAATCAGTTCATCTTTTGGAAGGCATTGAAGATGAGGTTCTGCCAGCGGAACCTGAGGAACCCAAAGCGGACTGGAGCCCATTAAATGGGTGGTATGAGTGTGTGTTGTTGCCGGGGTGGGGGTTTATTATTTTATTATCCATACTCCACCCTGCAAGGGATTATGGGGTCCTTAAAAGATGATGATGATATTAGATTTAGCACTAAAGTTCTCTGTTAGAGGTGGAACTCTTGCCTCACAATCAGGAGGCTGTGAGTTCGATCCTAGGTAGAGGCAGATCTCTGGGCCCGTTGAGAATATATCTGCTGAATATAACTCCGTACTGGCAACAGGAAGGGCATCCAGCCAGTAAACACTCAGTTCCATTTAGTTGCCCCATTATTATTATTTTATTATTTTTATTTCTTTTATTATTTTTATTTCCTGTAAGCCGACTTGAGTCCCCTTGAGCGAGCAAGTAGCGATATAAATTTTCCAAACAAACAAGTCAAATTAACTTCTCTAAGTTATATTTCCCATCTGAGGAGGACAAGTCCGTACCACAAATCCCATCGACATACCTTCTTTAGCACAAGCCAATCCACCAGAGCCTCCTCCGATAACAAGAAGGTCGTATTCGTTCTTCCCTGTTTAAAAGAAAGAAAACATTTTAAAACAGCGGTAGATATTATTCAACGTCACCTTCCAATGTCTGTGGCCCGCAGTAAGGTAATGAAATGTCATATCATAAACTTCTTTTTGCATTGGTTTTTTTTTTGAAGGCAACAGTATTCCAGAGAGAAGGATAATGGGGAGAACTTTAAAACATCTATCTGTCTATCCATCCATCCATCCATCCATCCATCCCCCCATCTATCTCTACCTATCTATCTCTCTATTTATCTCTATCTATCTCTATGTATTTATGTCTCTCTCCCTCTCTCTATTTATCTACATCTATCTATCTCTTATCTCTCTATCTACATCTATCTCTCTTTCTATCTCTATTTATATCTATCAATATCTATCAATCAATCTATAATCTATCTATATCTATCTATATCTATCTATCATTCTCTCTCTATCATCTATCTATCATCTATCTATCTATCTATCTATCTATCTATCTATCTATCTATCTATCTATCTATCTATATCTATCTATCTAAGAGCCTTGATAGTACAGTGATTTAGTGCACCCTGTTATTAACACAGCTGCCTGCAATTTCTGCTGGTTCGAATCTCTCCAAGGCTCAAGGTTGACTCAGCCTTCCATCCTTTCTAAGGTAGGTAAGGACCCAGGTTGTGGGGGCAATAAGCTGACTTTGTATAAATATACAAAAGTATGAAGGCTATTGCTTAACGCATTGTAAGCCGCCCTGAGTCTCCGGAGAAGGGCAGCATATAAATCAAATTAAAATAAAAATAAAATAAATAAATCTATCTATTTATCTCTCTCTCTATATATATATATAATTTCTCTCTCGCCCTCCCTCACTACCTCTCTCTCTCCATCTACACACAAACACACAGACACACACAGAAAAAGTGGGGAAGAGCTTTAAAACATTTACACACACACACACACACACAGAGAGAGAGAGAGAGAGAGAGAGAGAGAATGTGATTATAGCTTTAAAAAAAAGAACCCAGCCACCAGTGTGAATTAAATCATATTTAGCTTTAGAGTTTTCCTAAATTCTTTGCTTTTAATGTGGCAGTCACAGCTATCTTCCACCCTTTAAAATGCCCCTGATCTTCAGAAAGATCTATTTCACTTTTTAATTGTTTTGCACTAACAGTTCCGATCACAAACAATTCTGGGTTTCTTTCATTTTCATCTCTGAAAGGATGGAAGTCCGCCAAACATCCTTTGCTCTTCTTCCTTTTGGGATATCTAAAACATCAGGCCGAACAAAGTGGGGAAGAGAGATAAGTCGCACAAATATTTATTGTTTCAGTTTATGAATCCCAAATCTGTTGCAAGAGCAAAAAAACATCATGGCATGTAGCCAGCAAGGACAGAGAAACCAGAAGAAGTTACAAAGCAACCAACCCAGGAAAATTCAGGAAATTCAGTGATTATTAAACAGTCCAGAATTATTTGGACAAAGTTATCAAAGTTAACGGTAACATTATAACAGAGTTGGAAGGGACCTTGGAGGTCTTCTAGTCCAACCCCCTGCTTAAGCAGGAGGTCCTTTACCATTCCGGATGAAAGGCCGCCCAATCTCTTCTTGAAAACCTCCAGTGCTTTTCTTTTCATTGTTTATTCTATTCTTCCATTACTTTGCTACTGTTAGAACAGAATAACAGAGTTGGAAGGGACCTTGGAGGTCTTCTAGTCCAACCCCCTGCTTAAGCAGGAGTCCATATATACTTGTAATGGCGAACCTACAGCACGTGGTGGGGAAGGCCTGTTTTTTGCTCTCCCCAGCCTCCAGAGCCTTTCTAGGTGTCTGGGGAGGGCGAAAATGGCCTCCCTCCCCCCCGGAGGCCCTCCAGAGGCCAGAAATGGCCGGAAGTTGGCAAACAGCCCTCAGGCTTGCCCCACAGAGGCCTCTCCTATCTTATTCCCTTCTCTCCCCCATGTTGGCCCCATTGATCCTATCCTATCCTATCCCCTTCTCTCCCTCAGGCTGGCCCCACAGAAGCCTTTCCTATCTTATCTCCTTCTCTCCCTTTCAGGTGGGGAATAGAATGTCTAAACTCCCAGCCTGCAGGCCGGATGACTCACATGCTGGCCATGCCCAAGTGGCAGTTGGAACAGAGTTCTTTTCCAGTGGGGAGGGGGAGTAAAACGTCTAATTCCTTAGCATCAGAGCGTGTTAATAATAATATAAGAAATGCTAATGATCTGATAGTCATTTCGAAAAATCCTTTCTTAGCGAGTACCTAGAAGCCAAGAGGAACATACGTGCCAAATTTCAAGTTTGTAGGCTTTACGGTTCTGGAGACTTTGTGACGATGCGTGAATGGTATTTCACTTTTATATATATAGATATGAGGATCCCATTCTGGTGTCCGAGCTATATAATCTGAACTATTAACTAAAACCGGGCCTCTGCGTTGCCTGCATTCCAGACTTGAGGTTGGAGGCCATCCAGTTCCTCCCATGTCGCCATCATAGTATTTCTGGCCAGCTGCCCAACTTGCTCAACAAACCGAGAAATCAACAAGGGAAGAGTTTCGATGCCATTGCAGCCCTGACATGTCCTGCTGAGAACTAGAAACCTGTCCTTTCCCCACTACATTCTTCAACCAGGAGAGGAAAAGGTAAGGAATCTCGCGGAAGCTTCGGGGGGTTCCAGATCCCACGTTAATCGGTTGACAGGAAGCACGGTTTAAGGCCAGAAGGGTTGATCTACAGCAGTGGCCCCCAAATTTTGGGGAACCAGGGAACGGTTCCGTGGAGAAAGGTTTTTCCGTGGACCGGAGGGGACGTGGTTTCTCGGGCTGCCTGAAACCCAGGGATGGGACTGGGCTTGTTTGCATGGACCGGTTTCTGGCATGCCATGGACCTGGGGCCAGTGGTGGGTTTCTATCGGTTTGCCCTGGTTCGGGGCGAACTGGTAGCAGCGGAATTTAATTTAATTTAATTTCCAATTTATATACCGCCCTTCTCCCTGAGGACTCAGGGCGGTGTACAGCCAAGATAAAAAACATAGAATACAAATATTAAAACATTTAAAAATATATATAAATTTTGGGCCGAAAGTTAAAAATCACAGACTAATTAAAAGAATTTAAAAATTTCTTCTTAAGCCAACCCGGCTTGCTGAAAAAGATGGGTTTTCAGGGAACGACGGAAGGCATTGAGGTCATGGATTCTCCTTATCTCCAGGGGCAACTGATTCCAGAGGGTAGGTGCCCCCACAGAGAAGGCCCTCCCCCTGGGGGTCACCAGCCTACACTGTCTGGCTGATGGCACCCTGAGGAGGCCCTCTCTGTGGGAGCGCATGGGTCGATGGGAGGTCGTCGGTAGCAGCAGGCGGTCTCGCAGATAGCTAGGCCCTATGCCATGGAGCGCTTTAAAGGTGATAACCAACACCTTGAAGCGCACCCGGAAGGCCACCAGGAGCCAGTGCAGCTCGCGCAGGAGTGGTGTTACATGGGAGCGCCATGTTGCTCCCATCACTACCCGCGTTGCTACATTCTGGACCAGCTGGAGCCTCCGGGTGCTCTTCAAGGGGAGCCCCATGTAGAGAGCGTTGCAGTAGTCAAGGCGAGAGGTGACGAGGGCGTGAGTGACTGTGCACAGGGAATCCGGATCAAGAAAGGGCCGCAACTGGCGAATCAGGCGAACCTGACAAAAGGTCCCCCTGGTAACAGCCGTCAGATGTTCCTCCAAAGACAGCTGCGTATCCAGGAGGACTCCCAGATTGTGAGCCATTTCAGTGGGGGTCAAAGACTCGCCCCCAATAGTCAGTGATGGAGTCAACTGACTATATTGGGATGCCGGGAACCACAGCCACTCAGTCTTGGAAGGGTTGAGCTTGAGCCTGTTCCTCCCCATCCAGACCCGTACAGCCTCCAGGCACTGGGACATCACTTCAAGGGCATCGTTGGGGTGGCCTGGGGTGGAGATGTACAGCTGGGTGTCATCAGCGTACTGGTGGTATCTCACCCCAAAGCCACGGATGATCTCGCCCAGCGGCTTCACATAAATGTTGAACAGAAGGGGCGAGAGGACCGATCCCTGCGGCACTCCACAAATGAGAGGCCTCGAGGTCGACCTCTGCCCCCCTGCCCCCCGACTGCAACCGGTCGGAGAGAAAGGAGGAGAACCACCGCAACACGGTGCCTCCCACCCCCAACTCTTCCAGCCGGTGCTAGTATGTCTAGTTTAATGAAAAGGAGGACCAGGGGAGACATGATAGCAGTCTTCCAATATCTCAGGGGCTGCCCCAAAGAAGAGGGAGTCAAGCTATTCTCCAAAGCACCTGAAGGCAGGACAAGAAGCAACAGGTGGAAACTCATCGAGGAGAGAAGCAACCTAGAACTAAGGAGAAATTTCCTGACAGTGAGAACAATTAATCAGTGGAACAGCTTGCCTCCAGAAGTTGTGAATGCTCCATCACTGGAAGTAAAAGCATAAACTACAAACATTAAAATACAATTAAAAAGATATATATATCTTTTATACATATATATATATATATATATATATATACATACATACATACATACATACATACATATATATATATATAGATATATAAATTTGGCCCCATGATTAAAAACAATAACAGGATAATTCTTCCAACACCATTTCTGACAAACGATAAAAAATTTACCGCAAAGCATCAAGCGGCCTTCCGGGGTGGGGGGAAGGGGGGGAGGCAAGTTTTGGGAAAGTTTTTGGCAACTTTTAAGCAAACCCACCCAAAACCCCAAGGCAGAGGAACAGAATAGGGCTGAGCATGCTTTTTTTTTTCTTTTTTGCAAACTGGGGCTGCTGGGGATTGCAATGCCCATCTCCCACCCACCCACCCAGCCGTGCTGGCTTGTTCCCTCTCCCCACCCCCACCCTCAAGGGCACCCCAAGAATCCCCCCCCACTTCGATTTGATGGGCTCCTTTGCAAAGCAAGGGGGGGGGAAGGGAGAAAGCAAATGTCCACCCAAGTTTCTTGCTCCCTGTCTCTCTGCCTTCTGCGCCCCAACTTTTCTCCAGAGGGGGGAAAAAAAAAAAAAGGCTGCAGCGGGCAGAAATGCAACAGGTGCAGCCTTTGGCCAGGCAAAGCTCGACCTGTTGAACGTCTGCCTGTGCAAGCAGTGCAAGGGCCCTTCTTTTGCTAGCTCTGCTGGAAATGAGGGACCCTTTACCCCCCCCCAAGAAAGCCTCTTCCCCCTCCCCAGCACCCACACCCCAATTTTGCTTTGGGGGGGAAAGGGGGGGGCTCTACCTGCTGAAAGAGCCCGCGCCGTACAGCAGAGCCAAGGCTCAACCCGGAAGCGCCCTCTCCAGAGCGCCGCCATGTTGTACGGCAGCTTCGCTTCGCCTTCAGGGCCACTGAAGAGCTCGGGGTCCTTTTGGAAAGGCGGCTAAAAAAAGCGCCTGACGGCTCCTCTCCCCCCCGCCGCCGCCTGAAAAGCGACTGCTTTTTTTCCTCCCGCGGAGAAAGAGAAGGCGAGGAAGGAAGAGAAAGAGGGTTCTCTCTTTCCTCCTCATGACTGGAAGAGCAGAGCTTCCGGGCAAAGCGGGGGAAGAGATGAAAGACAGGCACTTGAGGAGACACCAATACCAGAAATGCTTATTTTGACTTGCGAGGATGGGGAGGGAGAGGAGGAGGAGCCTCTGCTGCCTAGGGAGGCGTGGCCTTTCCCCCTCTGCATCTCATTAATATGGGTACAGTATTAATATTTATTATATTTACGATTACGCATGTCTAATATAATCAAAATCTTCGCAATATGGGTACTAGATCCTTATCTATGAATGCTGATCTGATTTGATTGTTGCATTATATTCTTTAATTTTTTGACATTGCAGGCTTGTGGGCTATTTTTAATGATTTTTGGCCTTCCGTCCAAGAATTTATTAATCCGTCAAAAGTTTGCAGCTTTTTTTTTTTCCCCTGGACGGCAGGCATCCAACTGGTGCAGTTCTCCTTGGCATGAATGCACTAGCTAAGTTTAGGAGAAATTAAACTGGGCAGGAATCTTTCCATAGATGGATCACTGCAAAATAATCGACATTTTAAAATTGCATGGGGTTTTATTTTTATTTTTATTTTTTTAACAATACTTTATTGATTTTAAGAAAAATTTTTTAAAAAAGAAACATCAAATCTCGATTAACATCTGAGGTGTCGTGCGGTTACATATTTACATTATGTACATATCAATTACCTTCAAATCTACCATTTTTAGGAATAAACATATCCTTATAGTCTTGTTCTCTTATTCCACCATTTGTACCAACTTTTCCCATACTGCCTTAAATTTTGAATTCTCATCGTTTTTAAGAACACTTGTTAATTTTGCCATTTCTGCGCATTCTAGGATTTGATTTATTATTGTCATCTCTGGAGGGGTTTGTTTGTCCTTCCAGTATTTTGCAAAAATTAATCTGGCCGCTGATATAACATGTATAATCGACATTTTAAAATTGCATGGGGTTTTAAGGTCTTCTGCCGATGACGCTTCGCCTCCCAACTTTGGGGGTTTGGGATTTCTTTGAAATATTCAACTCAGGGGTGAAATGTAAAATGTGTTGCTACCGGTGCTGTGGGCGTGGCTTGGTGTGGGGGTAGTGGTTAATGTGACTGGGTGGGCGTGGCCAACTTTTTTTTAAAAAAAAACTTTTCAAAGCATTTTTTCTAATGCTTTGAAAAGCCTCTGCTGATCAGGCAACTCAGCTGGCATCGTCAGAGACTTTTAAAAGCATTTTTTTGTAGGAAGAGGTTGTAGAAAAAAATGCTTTCAAAAGTAAAAAAAAAAAAAGCCTCTGATGATCGTGCTGCTCAGCTGGGCATGGGGGTGGGGAGGGTGCAGGGATTTTTGCTACCGGCTCTCCGAACCACCAGCCACCATCACTACCGGATCAGGCGATCCGATCCGAACCGGGAGCATTTCACCCCTGATTCAACTGTTTTATTAATAGGGGATTCATAGCCTGGAAACTCCAAATAGACATCCTTGCAAGTATGGATTTTCCTTTGAAAATCCATATTTTCGATCCATTTTCATAATGACTTTGAAAAGAAGGACATGGGGGGACATGATAGCAGGGTTCCAATATCTCAGGGGCTGCCCCAAAGAAGAGGGAATCAAGCTATTCTCCAAAGCACCTGAAGGCAGGACAAGAAGCAATGGGTGGAAAATAATCCAGGAGAGAAGCAATCTAGAACTAAGGAGAAATTTCCTGACAGTGAGAACAATTAATCAGTGGAACAACTTGCCACCAGAAGTTGTGAATGCTCTAACACTGGAAGTTTTTAAGAAGATGTTGGACAACCATTTGTCTGAAGTGGTGTAGGGTTTCCTGTCCAAGCAGGGGGTTGGACTAGAAGACCTCCAAGGTCCCTTCCAACTCTGTTATTATATATTATATATTATATATTATATATTCTCTCATTGATTGCTGCCCATGTTATGGAAAAAAGGGCATCTGTTGAAGGCCAGCCTGTTAAAAATACAGGAGATTTGACAGGTGGGAAGAAAGGCTAATTGTTTTGTGTGTTTTTTTTTTTTCAAATGTTTACTGTGTTTCTTAAAAGTTTGCTTGAGAAGTATCACAGAGGAAAAAAATGTAGCAAGCTAAAAGGAAGAATAAGTATCATTCAAGAAAGTTTGTTACAGTATTGTTATAAGAGGCTGTAACAGTATGATGTTGTTTTGAAATATTGTTTTTTTTTTGCTTTTGCATGTTTCGTGCTTGATAAATATTTTAAAATCAGAAGTCGGGGACCTGGCTAGATCCCAGGAGTGGGATCTAGGGGTTCTCCAAACTGCACAGAATCTTAGCTAGAGGTTCTCCCGAACCCCTGTGAACCCCCAGCAGCCCATCCCTGATGGAACTTGATCAAGGAGAGAGATTCAACCTGGAAATAAGGAGAAATTTTCTGATGGTGAGAACAATCAACCGATGGAACAGAAGTTGCCTTCGGAAATTGTGGGAAGAAAGTGACCCACGACCGTTTTTCATACTTATGACCGTTGCAGCATCCCCACATGGTCACGTGATCAAAAATTCAGATGCTTGGCAACTGATTCACATTTATGACGGTTCTGGTGTCCCGGAGACATGCGATCTTCTGGCAAGCAAAAAAGTCAACGGAGAAGCCCAGATTCACATAACAACTGCAACGATTCATTTAACAACGGTGGAAAGAAAGGTCGTAAAATGGGGCAAAATTCACTTAATCCCTGTCTCGCTTAGCGACGGACATGTTGGGCGCGAGGATGTTGCAACGGTTATAAATGTGAAAAACCGGTCAGAAGTCCCTTTTTTCAGTGCCATTGTAACTTTGAACGGTCACTAAACGAATTGTCGTAAATCGAGGTCTATCTGTAAAAGGTCTCCTACCTTAAGCTGGGGGTTGGACTAGAAGACCTCCGAGGTCCCTTTCCTTCCCAGCCCTAGGATTCTATGTAAATCTGTTTAGATTGCACGTAAATCTGTTGGATCTGTTGAAATCTTCTGAAACAACCGATATTTGCAGCCTGAGATGCTTGCTTCTCTCTCCTTCGTCCTCAAGCTAGGTTAGCAAGGGTGAACTACTGTAAGATCCCTGTTTACTGAGAAACGTGTAGCAGCTTTTGACATGTTCAAACCCTCCAGAGGAAGCCATAATTAGGTGTTTGTGCAGATGGCAAGTGCAGCAATGATCTCCCCAGGGAAGAGATAATTACGTTCTCAGAATAGATCCCTTGATCTTGGGGGGGACGGGACCCCATCCTGATCCTAAGAAATCAGGCAGAGTCTAGAAAGATTTGGTTTATCTGGAGCACAAGCCCACTGTGGAATGGTTAGGAACGCAAACAAACAAAAATACGAGCTGCAAAAATGTGTATGATCTCTAGATGGCAGCACAGGGTTCAGTTTTCCGTGTGCTTGTGGCCCTCTAGTGTTGGTTTGGTGGATTTGCAGCTTATTTGTGGTAGTCCTAATACCGGTATGTATCTCTGGAGTGGCTCCATCTTAGATAGATTAACAGAGTTGGAAGGGACCTTGTAGGTCTTCTACTCCAACCCCATGCCTAAGCAGGAGACCCTACACCATTTCAGACAAATGGCAGTCCAGTCTCTTCTTGAAAGCCTCCAGGGATGAAGCTCCCACAACTTCCAAAGGCAACTTCTGTTCCATCGGTTGATGGTTCTCATGGTCAGAAAATTCCTCCTTATTTCCAGCTTGAATCTCTCCTTGATCTGTTTCCATCCATTATTCCTTGTCTGGCCTTTGGGTGCTTTGGAAAATAGCTTGATCCCTTCCTCCTCTCTGTGGCAGCCCCTCCAATATTGGAAGATGCTCTCATGTCTCCCCTGGTCCTTCTCTTCAGTAGACTAGCCATGCCCAGTTCCTGCAACTGTTCTTCATGTTTCAGTCTCCAGGCCTTTGATAATCTTAAATAGATTCAGATTAATAGAGTTGGAAGGGGCCTTGTAGGTCATCTATTCCAACCCCCCACCCAAGCAGGAAACTACACCATTTCTGACAGATGGCCATCCGGTCTCTTCTTGAAAGTCTCCAGGGATGAAGCTCCCACAACTTCTGAAGGCAACTCCTGTTCCATGGGTTGATTGTTCTCACTGTCAGAAGATTTCTCCTTATTTCCATCTTGAATCTCTCCTTGTTCAGTTTCCATCCATTATTCCTTGTCTGGCCTTCAGGTGTCTTGGAAAATAGCTTGACCCCCTTCCTCCTCTCTGTGGCAGCCCCTCCAATATTGGAAGATGCTCTCATGTCTCCCCTGGTCCTTCTCTTCAGTAGACTAGCCATGCCCAGTTCCTGCAAACGTTCATCGTATGTTTGAGCCTCCAGTCCCTTAATCTTCCTGGTTGCTCTTCTCTGCACTTTTTCTAGAGTCTCAACATCTTTTTTATAGTGTGGTGACCAAAACTGGATGTAGTATTCTAGGTGTGGCCTTACTAAGGCTTTATAGAGTGGTATTAGTACCACACGTGATCTTAATTGTATCCCTCTGTTGATGCAATTTAGGATTGCGTTGGCTTTTTTTTTTTTTTTTGGCTGCTGCTGCACACTGCTGGCTCCTCCCTTAGTTTTGGAGAGTTCTCCAGTACAAGAGCCTTGGTGGTACAGTGGTCTAAGGCACCCTGTTATTAAGCTGGTTATTAAGACCAACTGCCTGCAATTACTGCAGGTTCGAATCTCGCCAAGGCTCAAGGTTGACTCAGCCTTCCATCCTTTCTAAGGTAGGTAAATTGAGGACCCAGATTGTGGGGGCAATAAGCTGACTTTGTATAAAATATACAAAAGGATGAAGGCTATTGCTTAAGGAGCCTTGGTAGTACAGTGGTCTAAAGCACCCTGTTATTAAGACCAGCTGCCTGCAATTACTGCAGGTTCGAATCTCGCCAAGGCTCAAGGTTGACTCAGCCTTCCATCCTTTCTAAGGTGGGTAAATTGAGGACCCAGTTTGTGGGGGGCAATAAGCTGACTTTGTATAAATATACAAAAGAATGAAGGCTATTGCTTAGCGTATTGTAAGCCGCCCTGAGTCTCCGGAGAAGGGCGGCATATAAATCAATTTAAAAAAAAAAATGCAATAAGGAGATCTGGGGGATTCTGCAGGTTACCTGTTTCAAAGGAAGAGGGACACTTTGGAGAAGGACCTGTTTGGGAGATGCCTTCTAAGCTCCTGTGGGAAATAGGAGGATGCATTGGATGGTTCCTGAAGCATGAAATCTGTCAAAAATGCATTACTCCAAATTCTGGTATACCATTGACGGGCATTTCATCCCGGACACTTTTGCCTTGCTTTCAAAGTCTTTCCAAAATCTCTATTCCGCCGCAGAGCCTTGTTAATCCCTCTTGCAAATTATCTATCATTTTCCTTTCTGCAGATCTAATCCTGCCTCTTGTGACAATAGCACTGGCTGTGAGAGAAAGAGTGAAAATAGAAACAGCCCGTAGCATTTTCTCAAGAAATCCAACAGGTTTGGGAATGTCAGGAGACTTTTAATTGTGTGTGTTTCTTCGTGCGTGCCATGGGTGTTCCCGAGTTACAGAGGCATATAGCATTGTCAGACCCTCCAGTTTCATGCTGCCTTTTGTGAATTAGGCAAGGCTCTAGTCCCTATGATCGTGCTCGGAAAAATAGAAAAGCATTGCATACCCGTCTCCAGGTGTGTGGACTTCAAATCCCAGAATTCCACAACCTGCTGGGCCATGGGGGAGAGGTAATCCTAGGACTAGGAGTCCATTTAGATTGATTGATCAGAGAAAATCAATCAATCAATCAATCAATCAATCAATCAGAGAGCCTGTTTGGTCTAGTGATTAAAGCACCAAGCTGGAAATCTGGAGATGATAACTTCTTAGTCCCATTTTAGGTGTGAAAGTTACTTGGATGACTTTGGGCTAATCACCAGGAGATGGTGAATTCTAGTTCTGTCTTAGACATGAAAGCCAGCTGGGTGCTTTGGGGCCAATTACCAGGAGATGGTGAGTTCTAGACCTACCTTAAATACAGAAACCAACTGGGTAACTTTGGGCCGATCACCAGGAGACTGTGAATTCTAGTCCCACCTTAGGCATGAAAGTGGCTGGGTGATTTTGGGCCAATCACTAGGAGATGGTGAGTTCTAGTCCTGCTTTAGGCATGAAAGTGGCTGGGTGATTTTGGGCCAATCAGCAGGAGTCTGTGAGTTCTAGTCCCAATTTAGGCATGAAAGTGACTGTGTGATTTTGGGCCAATCACTAGGAGACGGTGAGTACTAGTCCTACCCTAGGCATGAAAACCAGCTGGGTGACTTTGGGCCAGTCACCAGAAGATGGCGAGTTCTAGTCCTGCCTTAGGCACAAATGCCATCTGGGCATCTTTGGGCCAATCACCAGGAGACGGTGAGTTCTAGTCCTACCCTAGGCACGAAAACCAGCTGGGCGCCTTTGGGCCAATCACTAGGAGACGGTGAGTTCTAGTCCTCCCTTAGGCACAAAAGCCAGCTGGGTGACAGTCTTGGGACAGTCCCACTCTCTCTTTTAGGTCCAAACCTACCTTACAGGGTGGTGGTTGTGTGTGTGGGGGAAATAGGAGGAGGAGGAGGAGGCAAGCACTTTAGATATGTTCAGCACGTTGAATTTGTTAACAGGCAAACAAAGGCAGGGTGATAATAAATAAATAAATACACCTCAGAGCACCTTCTCTCTGCTTTGAGGGCTTCGGTCACATGGAGCCAGCCTAGAGCAGTCGTTGAAGCACACCTGACCGAGCACCGTAACCAAGGAACCAGCTCCCTGTCAGAAGAGAACTCTGCTAGCCGAGTGAGAGACTGCGTTGGTGCCTTTCAAGGACACCCGAAGAAAACGGGCAGCGGTGCCAAGCCGAGGAGGGGAGGACAAATCCGGGAGTAGCAGCAGGAGGAAGGGGGGGGCAAAGCTTGGAACCCTCCCTCAATCCACCCACTCCGCCTCCCAGGGATGTGCAAGTGATCCATCGTAACCACAGACAAACCCCCGTTCCTCCTCGCTTACCTCAACCGGGAAGAATTCGCATTTCCACCAAGACACCTTTCATCCTCCTCTCCTCATCCTTGTCGGAAAGGTACCCATTTCTGATTTTTTTTCCAAACCCCCCTTTCCCCTCCTCTTCTGCAGCTCTCAAGTCTGAGGAGGGAGGGAGGGGGGGCTTCTTCTCCGTTGCAGTTGTGTGTCTTATGTGTGTTGCAACACACACACACACACACACACACAAACGCACCAGTTTTCTGAGGACTGGAAAGAGCGGAGAAGAAAAGAAAGAAAGCTTTGTCTCTCATTCCTGCCCTGTTTATCACTCGCAGAGAGAGAGAGAAAAAGAGGGACAGAGAGAGAACATAGAGAGAGAGAGAAAGAGGGACAGAGATAGAGATAGAGAGAGAAAAAGGGAAAGAGAGAAAGGGGGACAGAGAGAGAGACAGAGAGAGAGAGAAAGAGGGACAGAGAGAGAAAGAGGGACACAGAGAGGGACAGAGAGAGAGAGAAAGAGAGAGAGAGAAAGAGGGACACAGAGAGAGAAACAGAGATAGCGAAAGTGGGACAGAGATAGAGAGAGAAAGAAGGACAGAGAGAAAGGGGGACAGAGAGAGAGACAGAGAGAGAGAGAAAGAGGGACAGAGAGAGAGAGGGACAGAGAGAGAAAGAGGGACATACACAGAGAGAGAGGGACAGAGAGAGAGAGAAAGAGAGACAGAAAGAGAAAAAAGAGGGACAGAGAGAGAGAGAAAGGGAGGGAAAGAGGAAAGGGAAAGAAAGGGAAAAAGAAAAAGAGGGAAGTAAGAGAGAGGGGAAGAGAGGGGGAAGGAGAGAAAGAGGGAGGAAGTAAGAGAAAGGGAGGGAAAGAGAGAGAGAAGAAAAAAAAAGAGAGAAAGAGATTGGGAAAGAGAGAGAGGGAAAGGAATTACATTTTAATTTGTGCACATTTGCCAGATATCGATAATCTTTCTGATAATCTCCAGCAAGGCAACACGCTACAGGGAAAAAAAAAAATCCCACAAATTAATTTTGCAAACCTTTCTGCATTAAGAGAAAAGCCGGAGGTCCCTTTGTGAACTTTGTGTAGCCTGTCAGAATTTGCTGAGAGAGCAAAGTCGATCTGTTTAGTCAGAGAAACAAAGCAAAAAAACAAACAAAAACTTTTTCTGAAAGGCTGGAAACCTTATATGGACGTTTTGCTGGAAGAAGGAAAAAAGAGATACGATGATTTATCGATTTTAAAAGATGCGGATTAAGGGAAGGGCTGACAACTGTATGAATGATAACTACGGTATCTGTTGGAGAAAAAGTCTGATCTCATATTTCATAGGTTTAGTTCCTTTAATTTTTTTCATGCATATTTTTCTCTTTTCAAAAAAAAAAAAAGAGAGAGAGAGAAACAAATCCAATCCACGCGAACCAAGTTTGCGCTAGATTGTAAAGTTTGTCTAGTAACATCCTTTGAGTGAGATCAAGAGTCTAGCCCAGAGGTCAGCAACCTGCGGCTCTGGAGCCGCATGTGGCTCTTTCACTCCTCTACTGCTGTCACTCAAAACATGCGTCTCAACCGTACAATGTGTGTTACCTGCCGGCACGTGATTTATTGAGCTTTTCAACCCCCAGTAGGCCAACCATGGATAAATCCAAGAAAAGAAAAGTTTCCGAAGAAAACAGAATGTTTAACTCAACTATATATGCTAGTTTTTGTGGCCGCTCAAGAAATCGTCAGGCCGGGAAGGGTTTTTGTGGCTCCCGGTGTTTTCTTTTCTGTGGGAAACGGGTCCAAATGGCTCTTTGAGTGTTTTAAGGTTGCAGACTCCTGTACTAGCCCTCATGTTCTGTTCCACGATTACAGGTAGTCCTCAATTTACAAGAGTTCGTTTAGCGACCATTCGAGGTTACAGTGGTACTGAAAAGAGTGACTTATGGTGTTTTTGACACTTAACGACCGTTGCAGCATCCCCACGGGCATGTGATCAAAATTCAGATGCTTGGAAATTGACGTCCCGGGATCATGTGATCCCGGGACGTCACCTTCTGTGACCTTCTGACAAGCAAAGTCCATGGGGAAGCCAGATTCACTTAACAACCATGCTGCTGACTTAACAGCTGCCGTGATTTGCTTAGCAACGGTGGCAAGAAAGGTCGTAAAATGGGGCAAAGCTTACTTAATATCTTAAGAGAGTATCTTAATAGCTTCTTCTTCTTCTTCCTCTTCCTCCTTCTCCTCCCTTTCCCCTTCCTTCCTCCCTCCCGCCTTCTCCTCACTTTCCACTTCTTTCCTTCCTTCTTTCCTCCTTCCTCTTCCCCTTTCCTCCCTCCTCCCCCTCCTTCTTCCTCCTCCTCCTCCTCCTCCTCTTCCCCTTTCTCCCTCCCTCCCTCTCCTCCCTTTCCCCTTCCTTCCTCCCTCCTCCTCCTCCTTCTTCCTCCTCCTCCTCCTCTTCCCCTTTCTCCCTCCCTCCCTCTCCTCCCTTTCCCCTTCCTTCCTCCCTCCTCCTTCTCTTCTTCCTCCTCTTCCCTTTCATCTTTCCTCCCTCCTCCTCCTCCTTCCTCCTCCTGCTTTTCTTTCTCATCCTCGTCCTTCTCCTCCTCCCTCCCTCCTCCTCCTCCTGCTTTTCCTTCTCATCCTTGTCCTCGCCCTCCTCCTTTTCCCCTCCCTCCCTCCTTCTCCTCCTTCTCCTCTTCCCCTTCCTCTTTCCTCCCTCCTCCTCCTCCTTCCTCCTCCTGCTTTTCCTTCTCTTCCTCCTCCTCCTCCCAACTTCTGAACCTTCATTTACTGCCTGATAAGAAATTATCTGGATCATAAAGCATTTCTCTCTCTCTCTCTCTCTCTCTCTCTTTTTTTTGACAACTTCAGCACTCGGGAAACAGTCTTTCCTTGTCTGCACAAAGCCCACTGCATGGCAAAGCCCACTCTTGGCAGAGTAGTACAGTTTCCCCGGTGCAGAATTGGGCACCCAGCTCTGCGTCCCCAGGGGAAAAGGGAGAAGGCGGATCCTCCTTCCAGCCACGATGCCAGTAGCAGCAGCTGCTGCTAGCTAGAGCTTCGGCCAAAAACAACAACAGAGTAATCTCGGTTAGGGGAAAACAGCAGGGCTGGTACACGAGGGAAGGAGATTAAGCTAGAGAGGAGAAAACCTTGGCAACTCCGAGTGGGGAACTCCAATACCAGCCAGAGCTAAGTCGTAGGAGCGCACCAATGCAGGTGGTCCTCTCCTTACAACCGTTTATTTAGTGACCGAAGCTGTGCCAATGGAAAAAAAAAGTGACTTATAGCCGTTTTTTCACACCTACGACCGTTGCAGCCTTTCCATGGTTACGGGAATCAAAAACACTCGGTTGCAGTGTCCTGGAGTGTGTGTGTGTGTGTGTGTGTGTGTGGTGTCACGCAGTGGTGGGATTCAACCGGTTTGCACCACTTTAGCCGAACCGGTTGTTAACTTGCTGGCTGGCCCCTCCCCTCCCCTCCAGAAGTCCCCACACGCCCCCCATTTTGGCTCCCAGGTAAGTGCAGGGAAGCCTACTAGGCCCAAAACAGGGTGCGGGGGGATTGTGCTGCAGCCCCCCACCCCACGGCCCGTTTTTGCTCCCAGGAGGCTGCACGGAAGCCTACTTGGCCCAAAACAGGGAGTGGGAGGGGCGCCGCCGCGCCCCGGTTTTTGCTCCCTGGGGGGTGCAGGAGGCGAAGTGCTGCCTGTCACACGCCCCTGGCCATGCCCACCATGGCCACGCCCATCCAGCCGGTCATTAGGGCAGCCAACCGGTTGTTAAAACTATTTGAATCCCACCGCGATCCCTTTTGGTGGCCTTCTGACGAGCAAAGTCGACGAGGAAGACGGATTCACTTAACAACCCGTGGCAAAGACAGGTTGTAAAAACGGGGCAAACTTGTTTTTAACCCCTGTCTCGCTTAACAACGCAAATGTTGGGCCTCCATTGTGGTTGTAAGTAGAGGACTACCTGGTATAGATGTCTTAAAAAAAAAAAAGGGAGGATATTAATAAGGCTGAACGTTAAATGGCAACTCTGTCAAACACCTAGAAAAATCTTGCAAAGCCAGTTCAGTATAAAAGTCAGATAGCGGTCTTTTTGATAAGTAAAGGAATTGTACGTACCTGGAGCAACTTTGCACAGTCAATATTTTAATCTTTAAATGACCTGACTCGGCAGTTTAACTCTTGCAGGTTTCTCAAAGCATGGTGTACAGTAGCAGCCGAAATTGTGGAAAAGTTTTGGGAAAAGTGTATTTTCTAAAACTTAGCTAATAACACCACTTTTTTTGGGGGGGGGTGTGGAGTAGTACCATAAAATTATATATCCATGGAAAGATAATCGAATCAAGAATGTAACGCAATCACTTTTATGAGGGATTTGCAATTAGAATAGCAGTTACAGTAGAAAGAAGAAAAGCGAAATACGAGATATACAAAAAATGATCACCAGAGGAAAAAACGAGATATACAAAAAGGATCACCGTGTCAGTTAATACTTAGCATGGGTAACTTTTAGCATGAATGACGGGCTTACAACCTCTTCCCATGGAGTGAAGCAAGTCTTTTAGTTCTGCAACTGTTATCATGCGAAACCAAGATTGAAGGATGGCTTCTATTAACTGGGTTTTATTGCTGGATTGCTTCTGACTAACAATTTTCTTGAGTTGGCTCCATAGATTTTCAATTGGGTGAAGGTCTGGGCTATTCCCAGGCCATTCCAGCAGTGGAATAGGATTATCTTGACCCCCCAAAAAGTGGTGTTATTAGCCATCAAAAGAGCCACAGTGGTTAGGGTGCAGTACTGCAGCTACTTCAGCTGGTTGCTAGTTCAGCAGATCAGCGGATCAAATCTCACCGGCTCCAGGTTGACTCAGCCTTCCATCCTTCCGAGGTGGGTAAAATGAGGACCCAGATTGTTAGGGGGCAATATGCTATTTAATATACTGTCTTTGGTGTAAGCCGCCCAGAGTCCTCGGAGAGTGGGCGGCATAGAAATATGACTAATAAAATAAACAATAAAAATAAATCAAACCTTTTCGTGTATGTACCCTAATGTTCAACCAAAATGCTGGAGATGTGACTGCCTAGATGCTACATATTATCATGTGTGGTGGACTTGTAAGAAAGTGAAGGCTTTTTGGATAAAAATTTGGTGGGTTATGCAGAATGTTTTGAAGAAAAAAAATCAGTTTTCTCCACAATTGTTTTTATTGGGCATAGTTAAGGGTTTTACATTGGGTGAAACAAAGTTGATATTGTATATGATAACAGCAGCGAGATTACTGATAGGTCAATATTGGAAAAATGAAGCTATGCCTACTGTTGAGGAATGGACTTTGAAGATGGCCAGCTTTGCAGAGATGGCGAAGATTTCAGCATATCTAAAAGATCGCTCACAAGAGACTTATATATGGGAGTGGAAAAAATGGATAGACTATGTGCAGAATAAATATCAAACTAGGAAATATCAGATAGCTTTTAACTGAAAGTATTATATAGAATATTTGAATTTTGTGAAGATGTGGAAAATATATAGGGGGCGGAGGGGTTCAAGTTTTATAAAAAGGGGATTTTGATTTGGTTTATATTCTGTGGAAGTCCGGGGCGGGGGGGGGGGTTAGGGAGGGTTAGGGAGCTTAGGGAGGGTTGGGGGGGGGGGGGAAATTGGGGAGAAAATGTAATTGTAAAACTTTTTCAATAAAAAAAATAATAATAAATCAAACCTCAAAAATAGACTTTTCCCAAAAGGTTTCCACAATTTTGACCACCACTGTAACTCTAATTTTTTTTTAAAAAACACCTTTCTTAGTATTTCTTTTTTAGTGGCTTGCTTCGTCTTATTAACTAGAGAAGATTCTAATGCTGTTCCAGACACTGGTGTGTGGTGGGGAAGGTAAAGGACTGGGAGCACGGAGTTCTGAGTTCTAATCCTCTCCCTCCTCCTGTTGAATTTTAGTCCCCATCTGCAGAAGCTCCTGGGTTCTCTCTCAGTCCCAGAGACAGTGTGGGGTAGTGGTGAAGGTGTTGGAGGAAGACTGGGGAGAGCCAGGTTCTAATAGAGAATCTATGTAGACCAGGGTTGAACTGTGGAGTCCTTGGTGCTCTCTGATCTTGGTTGTTTCCTTGTAGACGTTTCATTGCCCTCGCAGGTAACGCCATCAGTCATGTTTGCCGAGTGGAGGAGAAAAGGAGAGAAGCAGAAGAATGATAAGGGTTTTTAGTGCTCTTTAAGCTTGACTGCTTTCTTGGCAGACATTTCATGACCTAACTAGGTAACCTCATCAATGCTAGAAGGAGTCGTGTTTGCAGTGAAGGAGAAGTGGAGAAGGAGGAGGATTGTGGGGTTCTTGGTGCTTGCTGAGCTTGGCTGTTTTCTTGCAAATGTTTCATGACCTAGATAGTTAACATCATCAGTGCTAGAAGGAGTCGTGTTTGCAGAGTTGAAGGAGAAGTAGACAGAGTGGAGGACTGTGGGGTTCTTGGAGACGTCTCATGACCTAACTAGGTAACATCATCAATCCTAGAAGGAGTGGGACTTGCTCTCTGCTTATATCAAAATACAATACTCCAATCAAGGAACTACCCACTCAAATAAACAACACTTTAAATCAAGTAACCACCAAGAATATCCCACCAACCCTGACAGGGCAATATAAATAGAGCATCAAAAAAAAAAAAAAAACCCACTCCCTCCTTCTAGCATTGATAATGTTACCTAGTTTGGCAATGAAATGTCTTCAACCGAGGGCCGTCGTTGCAGTCTAAACTGGTGGAGAAATGGAATTAGCCTCCAGAAATGGGAGACAAACTCGGATGACGTGGTCCTTGCCGCTTCTGCCAACACGATACGGGAAACTCAGCCTCCACGGAAGGACCCGAATAAAGAGATGGGTGAACAAAATGCCTGCTGTGTTGCAAGGCCCCGTCTCCATAGCAACTTTAATTATGTTCTGGATTAAAAATGTGCTTTGCATAACAGGATGAATTTTAATGAGAAGGGGTAGAAATGTGCTGGCTGATTCTTTTTTCCACCCTGCATCTAGCCAAGCATTATCTGATGCTGAGCAACCAAGAAGGAGCAGAAATACACTAAATGTCCTGTCCCCCCCCCTTGCTGGATTTCCTAATCTCTGCAACCTTGGTTTTAAAATGTGGTTAAATTTGGATTTTTAAGAATTTTCGGGGTAGAAATTTGGGCCCTCAGAGATTTGCAAAGATGCAGTTATCACAAAGACTAAAAAGTGTGTTCTGTGGTTATGTTAGCTTTTTTTCTTTTCTTTTTTCTTTTTTTTTATTTGATTTATATGCCGCCCTTCTCCGGAGACTCAGGGCGGCTTACAATGCGTTAAGCAATAGCCTTCATTCTTTTGTATATTTTATACAAAGTCAGCTTATTGCCCCCACAAACTGGGTCCTCATTTCACCTACCTTAGAAAGGATGGAAGACTGAGTCAACCTTGAGCCTTGGAGAGATTCGAACCAGCAGAAATGGCAGGCAGCTGTGTTAATAACAGGGTGCATTAAACCACTGTACCATCAAGGCTCTTTCTGGGTTTTTCCCCCCTCCTTTGGGGTTTAGTTCACATGCTTGCAGCCGCAACAAAAAGTTGTCGAGATTCTTTTTGACAAGTTTTTATTTCAATAGCAAAAGCCTGCTATTGAGTGGCTTGGGAGTGGGTTCAGCTTTTCCTTTGTTTACAAACAAATATTGTATTTTTTGGAGTATAAGACACACCTTAGTTTTTGGGGAGGAAAATAAGAAAAAAGCTGATTGGCAGGTGGATCGGCCTCCTGGATTACCCTCAATCAGCTGTTCCCAGAGATAAATTTTAGCAACAGGTTCCTTGGTTGTGAGCTCTGTGCCTTGATTTTTTATTTTTGATTTTTTTGATTTTTTTTCCCTGCCTCTGAAACTTCTGAAACTCCCTTTCAGAAAAACTTTCTTTCCTGCCTCTGAAAGCCTCCGAAACAGAGCTTCAGGAAAAAAGCTTCTGAAGCTCTGTTTGGAGGCTTTTTCTCTGAAGCTCTGTTTGGGAGCTTCTTTTCCGAAGCTTCTTTTCTGATGCTTTTTTCAGCCTCTGAAACCTCCGTTTGAGAAGCTGGGTGGGGCTACATTTGGAGTATACGAAGCAGCCAGATTTTTACCCTCTTTTTTGGGGGGGAAAGGTGCATCTTATACTCCAAAAAATACGGTATGTGTGTTTGTGTATATATGGATGCATATAGACAGGGGTGGAATTCAGCCAGTTTGGACCAGTTCAGATGAACCGGATATTAATTTTAATCTGGTTCGCCGAACTGGTTGTTCCAAGGACTGCTGACCCCGCCCACCCTGCCCCTCCCATCCCAAGAGTCTCCACGTAGCCCGTTTTGGAGGCCAGGTAAGTGCAGGTTATGCGTGGAGGCTCTGGGAGGGTGAAAAATGGACCTACTAGAAGTACCGGAAGTCCGGAGGGCCTCCAGGAGAGGCCATTTTTGCCCTCCAGGAGACTGGAGGAAAGCTCACTCACCCCTTTACGCAGCGCGTAAAGGGATTCGAACCGCTGAGCTGACGACCTTTCGATCGACAAGCTCAGCGTCTTAGCCACTGAGCCACCGCGTTTAAAGGGTTTAAAGTCTCCCTTAATCCAGTCCTACTTTGCAAATGTTCTTCCTTAAAGCCCTAACAAGCGAAGGCTTTCCATCTCTACTCCACCTTAAGGGATTCTCTGCTTTTATCTCTCCCTCTCGTTCCAGATGTTAGAAAATTGGATTTTGACCATCCTCGTTTCGTTAGGCGTTGGCTCCGTTCTGGTCCTGGTGGCCACGGTTATGCTCGTGAAGCATAACGTCCATGCCAAAATCTTCTGGAACGAGCTGGTTTTAGAGAAGATCACCAACTTCGTCATGGATCAAAGCAAGGAGCAGAGGATTTTAAATTCGGTCTCGTACAACGCCGTCAAGGGGGATCCGGAGAGCGTGTTGAATTGCATCGATAAGTACTGTGGCCAGTACGAGTGGGCCATGAACGTGGGAGACGAGAAAGGTAAATGACGTTTCGCCTTCTTTTTAAGAGCTTTAAAAAAAAATAAAAGGCATCAGAACAGATGGGAATATATTGCTAGTTTAAGAGCATGACCCGAGAGACTGTTTTAGATTAGCCTTTTATTTAACAAGCTGCCTTCTCTTCTTTTGAAGAGAAAGTAGATCTGTATACGTAGATCTGTAGTCTGATGATAAGATAGATAGATAGATAGATAGATAGATAGATAGATAGATAGATAGATAGATAGAATAGATAGATAGATGATAGATAGATGATAGATAGAGATAGATAGATAGATGATAGATGATAGATAGATAGATAGATAGATAGATAGATAGATAGATAGATAGATAGATGATAGATAGAGATAGATAGGTAGGTAGATAAATAGATGATAGATAGATGATAGATAGATTATAGATAGATAAATAGATAGACGATACATAGATGATTGATAGATAGGTAGATAGATGATAGTTAGATTACAGATAGATAGATGATAGATAGATGATAGATTATAGATAGATAGATTATAAATAGATAGATGATAGATAGATAGATGATAGATAGATAGATAGATTATAGATAGATAAATAGATAGACGATACATAGATGATTGATAGATAGGTAGATATATGATAGTTAGATTATAGATAGATAGATGATAGATAGATAGATAGATAGATAGATAGATAGATAGATAGATGATAGATAGATAGATAGATAGATAGATGATAGATGATAGATGATAGAGATAGATAGATAGGTAGATAAATAGATAGATGATAGATGATAGATAGATGATAGATAGATAAATAGATAGACGATACATAGATGATTGATAGAGAGGTAGATAGATGATAGATAGATAGATAGATAGATAGATAGATAGATAGATAGATGATAGATAGATAGATAGATAGATGATAGATGATATAGATAGATATGTAGATAAATAGATAGATGATAGATGATAGATAGATTATAGATAGATAAATAGATAGACGATACATAGATGATTGATAGATAGGTAGATAGATGATAGTTAGATTATAGATAGATAGATGATAGATAGATAGATGATAGATAAATAGATAGATAGATAGATAGATAGATAGATAGATAGATGATAGATGATAGATAGAGATAGATAGATAGGTAGATAAATAGATAGATGATAGATGATACATAGATTATAGATAGATAAATAGATAGACAAGACATAGATGATTGATAGGTAGATAGATGATAGTTAGATTATAGATAGATAGATTATAAATAGATAGATGGTAGCTAGATAGCTAGATAGATAGAGATACACACACACATATGTATGGGTATAGTTATATACAGGAAGTTCTCGATTTACAACAGTTCACTTAGTGACCATTCGAAGTTAGAACGGCACTGGAAAAAAAAGTGATTTATGATCATTTTTCATATGTATGACTGTGGCAGCCTTTGGATCAGGGATGGGCTTCAAAAATTTTAGCAAGGGGTTCTCTGCCCTGTTGTTGAGTGGGCGTGGCCTAGTTGGCCTCCTGCACCACTGGGGGGGGAGGAGGGAATGTTTTTGCCCTTCCCGGGCTCCGGAGTCTTTTCTCAAGCCTCCGGTAGGGTGAAAACAGCCTCCCCAGGCTCCGGAGCAGGGGTGAAATGCTTCGGGTTCGGACCAGATCGGGTGATCCGGTAGTGATCGTGGCGGGTGGTTCGGCGATCCGGTAACGATGGCGGAGCAAAGCTCCGCCCACCCAGGTGTCATTACTTCCTGGTTTTAACCTTCTGCGCATGCATAACTGAACCGGTAAGGAAGGTAAGTAGATTTCACCCCTGCTCCGGAGGGCCTCTGGAGGCCAGAAATGGCCCCGTTTCTGGCCTTCGTGAACTTCCGGTAGGCCTGTTTTTAGCCCTCCCCAAGCCTCGGTGTGTGCCCTGCACTTACCTGCTTCCAAAATGGGCTACGTGGAAACTCCGAGGAGGGGTGGTGGTAGAGGGGTAGGCAGGGCCAGCCAGGTATGGAATTTGGGGGTTTTCCGAACTGCAGAGAATCTTAGCTAGAGGTTCTCCCGAACCCCTGCGAACCCCCAGCAGCCCACCTCTGATTCGGATGCTGACTCACTGACTCACATTTATGACAGTTGCATTATTCGGATAGAGCAAAATCGATGGGGAAACCTGTGATTTTTCCCGACCGTTTAGGATCTGAAGAGACTCCCGAGGATTCCGTCGACACCTAATGTCTTAATCGAAGTACGATTTTTTCCCCCCTTTCGTTTTTGTTTCTCCCTAGGGATAATTCTAGACAAAACTGTCGAGGAAGCCGATCCGACGGTAGCCCTGGAGATGGGGACCTACTGTGGTTATTCGGCCATCAGGATCGCTCGCCTGTTGAAACCCAACGCTCGCCTCCTCACCATCGAATTCAACCCGGAGTTTATACCCATCGCAAAAGAGATCATTGAAATCGCGGGACTCAGCGAGAAGGTCTGGATGATAAGAGTTATCAGATCGGATTAACAGAGTGGGAAGGGAGCTTGTAGGACATCTAGTCCAACCCCACCACCCCACCCAAGCAGGAGACCCTACCTACACCATTTGTGACATACCTGGGTTGTGTTCTTCCCAGGAAGAGAAGTCGTTCGTTAATATGTCCGATTCATCCCAAAGGTGCTTTTTCAAGAGGCAACTGGACTTTCTTAGGTTTTCTTTCTTGAAGACGTTTCGCTTCTCATCCAAGAAGGTTCTTCAGCTCTGACTGGATGGTGGGGGAATGGAAGGATTGATACTCCTTGCAGACAGCTGGTCATTTGCATCCTTTTTAGAGAGTCCGTTGAGGCCACTTGGGAGGTTTGTCTGTGTCTTCAGGGTCACCTGAGTGGTGCAAATGGGTGTGGAGCAGTGGTGAAATCCAAATTTTTTTTACTACCGGTTCTGTGGGTGTGGCTTGGTGGGCGTGGTGTGGCTTGATGGGCATGGCAGGGGAAGGATACTACAAAATCTCCATTCCCACCCCACTCCAGGGGAAGGATACTGCAAAATCTCCATTCCCACCCCACTCCAGGGGAAAGATACTGCAAAATCCCCACCAAAAAAAAAAAAAACCTCCTGGGGGAAGGATATTGCAAAATCCCCATTCCCACCCCACTCCAGGGGAAGGATACTGCAAAATCCCCATTCCCACCCCACTCCAGGGGAAGGATACTGCAAAATCCCTATTCCCTCCCCCACCTGGGGGAAGGATACTGCAAAATCCCCATTCCCACCCCACTCCAGGGGAAGGATACTGCAAAATCCCTATTCCCTCCCCCAACTGGGGGAAGGATATTGCAAAATCTCCATTCCCACCCCAATCCTGGGGGAAGGATATTGCAAAATCTCCAATCCCACCCCACTTCGGAGGAAGGATACTGCAAAAATCCCCATTCCCTCCCCACTCCAGCGGAAGAATACTGCAAAATCCCCATTCCCTCCCTGCTCCTGGGGGAAGGATACTGTAAAATCCCCATTCCCTCCCTACTTCTGGGGGAAGGATACTGCAAAATCCCTATTCCCTCTGCACTCTGGGGCCAGTCAGAGGTAGTAATTGCCCGTTCTCCGAACTACTCAAAATTTCCGCTACTGGTTCTCCAGAACCTGTCAGAACCTGCTGGATTTCACCTCTGGTGTGGAGCCTTCTTGGAACTGCTGGAAGGACTGTGTTGTAGACTGGAGATAGATGATGTCGTATCCCTTCCTCCTCCGTTGAGAGAGGGCTGTTCAATTTTGACCTCGATGGCCTCTTTGACCCTTCTTTCAAACCAGCAGTGCTCTCTGTCCAAAATGTGGACTTTGCTGTCTTCAAAAGAGTCGTCTTCTAAATGCAAATGGATTGCTAAATCATGTCCTGTTGGGCTTGTTCTCCTGTGTTGTGCCATGCATTTATTTCATGACACAGATAAAACCTCCAGGTGGCCTCAACGACCCTCTAAAAGGATGCAAATGACCAGTTCTGTCTGCAAGGAGTATCAATCCTTCCGTTCCCCACCATCCAGTCAGAGCTGAAGAAGCTTCTTGGATGAGAAGCAAAACGTCTTCAAAGAAAAAGAAAGTCGAGTTGCCTCTTGAAAAAGCATCTTTGGGACAACCATGACCTGGAGGACTGAGAATCTCCGTAGACGTGCCCAATTAATTTTCTTCCTCCTTGCTTCTCAGTTTATTTAGTACTGATTCAAATCCATGGACTGGACAAAAACAGCAGTCATTCTGAGACAGCTGCAGGAGCCCAATACTTATAAATCACAAGCCACAAGACAAACACTCCATAATAATAATAATAAAGTACCAAGTTCTTATTATATACTCTTGTTCAGTTCTGCTGCAAAACAACACCTCCGAAGCCTTTTGGAAACCATTTTGTATTTGTAAAGGAGAATATTTGTAACTGAGGGTTGAAATGAGGGCTCCTTGGTGCTCTCTGATGATGCTACCTACCGTATTTTTCGGAGCATAAGACGCACCTTAGTTTTTGGGGAGGAAAATAAGAAAAAAGCTGATTGGTGGGTAGATCAGCCTCCCCGAATATCCCCGAACAGCTGTTCCTGGAGGTGAATTTTAGCAACTGGTTCGTTGGTTGTGAGCTCTGTGCCTTGCTTTTTTTTTTTCTGCCTCTGAAAGCCTCTGAAAAGAGCTTCAGAAAAAAAGCCTCTTAAATTCTGTTTCTGAGGCTTTTTTTCTGAAGCTGTTTCTGAGGCTTTTTTTTCTGAAGCTCTGTTTGGAGGCTTTTTTTCTGAGGCTTTTTTTCTGAAGCTCTGTTTCTGAGGCTTTTTTTCTGAAACTCTGTTTGGAGGCTTTTTTTCTGAAGCTTTGTTTCTGAGGCTTTTTTTCTGAAGCTCTGTTTCTGAGGCTTTTTTCTGAAGCTCTGTTTCTGAGGCTTTTTTTCTGAAGCTCTGTTTCTGAGGCTTTTTTTCTGAAGCTCTGTTTGGAGGCTTTTTTTCTGAAGCTCTGTTTCTGAGGCTTTTTTTCTGAAGCTCTGTTTGGAGGCTTTTTTTCTGAAACTCTGTTTCTGAGACTTTTTTCTGAAACTGTTTCTGAGGCTTTTTTCTGAAGCTCTGTTTGGAGGCTTTTTTTCTGAAACTCTGTTTCTGAGACTTTTTTCTGAAACTCTGTTTCTGAGGCTTTTTTTCTGAAGCTCTGTTTCTGAGGCTTTTTTTCTGAAGCTCTGTTTCTGAGGCTTTTTTCTGAAGCTCTGTTTCTGAGGCTTTTTTTCTGAAGCTCTGTTTCTGAGGCTTTTTTTTCTGAAGCTCTGTTTGGAGGCTTTTTTTCTGAAGCTCTGTTTCTGAGGCTTTTTTTCTGAAGCTTTGTTTCTGATGCTTTTTTCAGCCTCTGAAACCTCCTTTTGAGAAGCCAGGCGGGGCTACATTCGGAGTATAAGACGCACCCAGATTTTCACCCTCTTTTTGGGGGGAAAAAGGGGCATCTTATACTCTGAAAAATACGGTAGTTGGGTCATGAAATGTCTGTAAGAAAGCCACCAAGCTCAGAGAACACCAATGGCCCTACTGTCCTCCTCTTCCTCCTCCTCTCCACTCCTTTCTAGTACTGATGATGTTATCTAGTTGGGTCGTGAAACATTTGCAAGCTCAGAGAGCACCAAGGACTCCTCATTTTGTATTTGCCTTTTTCTCTCTAGAACACTAGTCCTCATCATTAGCTACTTTAATTTCCCAGAACGCTGTCTGGGCATTGGGAATAATTGTGGGAATAGCACCCAGATTTAATTTCCCACCATATTAAGAAGCAAAAGATTGAGGAGGAAAACTGAGACAGATCCCAGTCAAAGGATCCTTGGGGGTGGGGAGGGTGGGGAGATGGGCTTTGTAGGGTCAGTCTGTGTTCCAATCAGTTCATTGCTCCTTCTTGTAGGTGACCATCATTGAAGGCCATTCGCAGGATGTTATCCCTCAGCTGAAGAAGAAATACGAGGTGGAAACACTGGATTTCGTCTTTCTCGACCATTGGAAAGAAAGATACGCCCCAGACACTATTCTCCTTGAAGTAAGTTAAATTTTCTGTTTGGAAATCTTGAGGGTTTGGACATCTGTTTCTCTTCCCTGCCCCCCATGAACACATTTTGCATTTTTCCAACCATATTAGAGATTTTGAGAACTTGCTGTTTTCTCCTTCTCGGGCATAAGTCTTATACTGAAGCCCAAGGAAGTTTTTTTTTTGTTTTTGTTTTTTTTGAGATGGTTCGAGTTTTGCTTCTAAACTCTTCCGGCGTCCATGTGTGCTTTGCTTCCCGAGTCGACTCCTTGTCCTCCGTTGTTCACCTCTCCTAACTGCTCTGCGCATACGTGCGTCTGGAACAGGCCCCAGCTGTTCTTCCTCCTCACTCATCTCAACTTCCAAAGGCAGCTGCCTCTCCGGTGGCTGGGAAATGTCGGACGGCCATGGCTCTATCTCTGCGTCCGACACAGAGCATCCATCAGAGCCTTCCCAGAGTCCACAGACTCCAGCACTGGCCCAAGTTCCTCCCCCCAACCTCCTCATCATCCGAGTCTACCGCCAGCTCTGCTGGCAGCTGGCGGGCCACAACAGATTCTCAGTCATCCATGGTGGTCCCAAAGGAACTTTTTCGAAAGGCAACTGGACTTTCGTGGTATTTCCTTGAAGACGTTTCGCTTCTTATCGAAGAAACTTCTCCAGTCCTGAACTGAAGAAGTTTCTTAGATGAGAAGCGAAATGTCTTCAAGGAAATACCACAAAAGTCCAGTTGCCTTTGGAGAAAGCATCTTTGGGACATTAGAGAAGTCTAGAAGTCTAGAAATTTGAGAAGTCTAAACCCCCCCTCCTCTTTTTTTTCTCCTCTTCCCAGGAATGTGGTCTCCTGCGCAAAGGCTCCATCCTTTTAGCTGACAACATCGTCTATCCGGGAGCTCCAGAGTTCATTAAATACATTCGGAGTAACAGCCGCTACGAATGTACCAGCTACCCTACCTTTTTGGAATATATGAAGGTGGAAGATGCCATGGAAAAGGCTGTATATATGGGATAAGGAGTGGGGAGAGAGTCAGGGAGGGAGAACTTACTAGGATTCAACCTATGTACATGCGATCCTACGCGATTTAATGCTTTAGTTTTGATTTTTGCCAGTGGGACCTTTCTGCAAGCTTCAGAGCTAGTTGTAGACCAGGATTTAGGTATCCAGAGCCAAGTCAACTCAAGAACCACTTCTTCTACAAGAGTTGCTCGATTTCATCAACTTTAAAGATGGGTGGACTTCCACACCTAGCATGCCAGGGGTCGAAGTCCATGAAAGCTGGCTGGGGAATTCTGGGAGTTTTGAATATCACCCATCTTAAAAGTTGCAGAAAACTGCTTTCGACAATTCTTTTCGTTATGCTTCCATGCTGTTTTGAGCTGTCTTTTATTTCTTCTTCTCTGCTTGAAATGATTTTAAAAAGGCACCAAGTTTGGGATCCCACTGGTACCCAAAAGGAGAAGTCAGCTGGCTTGATCTCTTAAGGGTGAAGGATTAAAAAAAAAAAATTTTTTTTCCCCAGAAATACTGAGTTTGTGGGCTAGGGGACAGACAAATTATTTCTTTGCCAAGAATTGGGGATTTTTGGGGGGGGGGGGTGTAAAATGTGGGACACAGGAAAAAGTCATCTTCACCTTTGCTGTGTTCTTCAAATGCTGCTAGGACAATCTGTGGAAAGGCTAAAGTGATGTCTTCAAAGAAAAGAATCCATGGCAGCAGTGATGCTGTGCTATAATAAGTCCAACATTTGCAGATGTGGGGCTAAAATCCACATCCTGTCTCTTTGGTCTTGTAATAAATGTGCTTCTTTTGTATGGAGGAACTTCATTTTCCCCCTTGGGAAAGGGATGAGAAAAAGCGTATACAGCGCAGATAAGCAGGGATTAACACCAGACAAACAATCAAGCAGAAAGCAATTCAAGGAAGTTACCAAGGAGAAAAGTATACCCTGACCAAAAATCACAGGACAAAGTACTATATACCACGTTTTCCCGAAAATAAGATCCTGTCTTATATTTTCTGAACCCCAAAATAAGCGCTTGGCCTTATTTTTGGGGAGGTCTTATTATTTTGGGGCACGTGGAGCAAGACGGGGCTCCTCTTGCCATCTTACCTAATTTCCAGCTCTGTCTCCCTAACCCTAACCAGAGGAAATTGCGGGGACCAGCTGTGTGTGTGTTTAAATATTGTGGGGGGGGGAGTATTTTCAAGGGGGGCTTATTTTAACGCATGCATTCAAAAGCCCGATTGGGTTTATTATCAGGGGATGTCTTATTTTCGGAAAAACATGGTATAAACATTCCCTCACACTGATGATGTTATCTAGTCAGGTAATTAAATGTCCTGCAAGCAAACAGCCAAGCTCAGAGAGCACCAAAAACTCCATACTGCAACTCAGTCTGTGCATTCTAGGTGTTGTAGTCCTACCTGTTCTGGAGGGCCTTTTTTTATCGGAAAACTGAATCACTTCAGTTATGGTTTCCTTTTGAGAGATTCAGCTATGATTGCACAGTAATAGAATTATTATATCCACCTCAAAGCGACATATATTCTCCACAAATGACAGAAGGTTCTTTTTGTAACTAATTTTTCAGATTTATACATAAAATAAGGTAGTTTCCTCCTCCACCATTGCCAGGAACTGCTTGTAAACACTGAGAAAGCATCGCTTTTTAAATGAATGCATTTCCATTTTATCCGTAGCTTCTCTAAATTATTGGAAATCTTTACTCTTTGCCTGCTTCTGCTCTCTTCCAATTTCCTTGCATCCAACTTTCCCTCCCCAAAATAAATTAGAGAGGCAGAGTTTAACAAACAGTAAAAGAAAATAGCAAAAGGGAGAGAGAGAGAGAGAGAGAGGGAGGGAGGAGGCTTAAGTGGTACAGAATAGACCACAATTCCAATTTAAGCCTCAGATATTTTCAGAGACAAATTTTATCCATCCCGAAACACTTTCCTTGAAGAAAGTTGCCAGCACATAATGTTTAAATCTTCTCCCAACTTCATTGGGAACATGCATTTATTCAGACCTTAAATAACCCTGACAATCCTAATGAAGACCAATTAGCTAAATGAGAAATATTGACAGATCCTAGCAATTAAGTTGGTCTAACCAACTAAGCTAACATGGAAAAAAAAAGAGATTAGGATTTACTCACAGATGTTTTTTTTTTTTTCCTCCACCACCGTTTATTTAGGAGATATTTAATTTGGTTGAATAAAGTCCAGCAGAACCTTCTAAGAGAAAAGTAGGGATTTATTCACAGTGGCTCATAAACATAAGGAGTAAAAAGGCCAAACTCGGGACTCCATTTTTGATAGTCAGAATAGAAATGGCACATTCCATATGAAATAAAATTTGAGTCACAGCAAACCTTGTAGCTTGCTTGTTACAAATACATTGATTAGGGGGTGAGATGTTAAGATTGATTTCCTACAATAAAGTGATCTTATTTGGACATGGTAAATACACTCCTGTCATCATTCCACCCTCCAAGTGTATTTTTTTAAAACAATATGCATTCCACAAGATAATCCCCAAATTGTCAAATATCCAAATGCGTTTGCAAACAGTAATTTGATTGCATGGCAAGACTCCTACAGGCAGGCTTTTAAAATCCACAAGGATCAGCTCTTAATTTCAAGTCCCAGATTTTCTCTCTTTAAAAACAACTTCTTGGGAGAAGGAAAACACTTTTCCAATTTTTTCTTTTTCTTTTTTGCAAACTCACGTTATACAATTAGAGCCACCTTCTTCAAACCCAAGAATTCAGCGTCCCCATTTCGGATTATCAGTTGCCTTAGATGGTTCGAAGGAAGAAAAGCAACTTTAGAGGAAATATCAGTCAAATAGACGCGGCGGCTCAGTGGCTAAGGCGCTGAGCTTGTCGATCGAAAGGTCGGTCGTTCAGAGGTTCGAATCCCTAGTGCTGCATAACGGGGTGAGCTCCTGTTACTTGTCCCAGCTTCTGCCAACCTAGCAGTTCGAAAGCAGGTAAAAAAATGCAGGTAGAAAAATAGGGACCACCTTTGGTGGGAAGGTAACAGCATTCCGTGCGCCTTTGGCGTTGAGTCATGCCGGCCACATGACCGCGGAGACGTCTTCGGATAGCACTGGCTCTTCAGCTTTGAAACGGAGATGAGCACCGCCCCCTAGAGTCGGGAACGACTAGCACATATGAGCGAGGGGAACCTTTACCTTTACCTATCAGTCAAAAGGGACAGCCACACTATATTTGAATTATCCTCAGAGATGATAAGGAATGGAAAGAGGAGGACGGGGAGAAAGCATCAGAGTGGTAAAAAGTAACAGGACAAAATAGCAGCTTTCGCCAGAGCTCTAACCCCAAGAGTTTAACAACCAGTTTTAGACCAAGTCAGAACAAATCACATTTCCAAATCATTTTGTCAGGGTTCCAAGTAACACCCCCAATGAAAGAAAACTCCGAGGCTCAAGTTTCCTCAAAGTTCCATTTTATTAGAGATGTCATATTGGCACATCTAGGAAAACCCAAAATCTGAAAGTTTCCAGGTTTTCCTCACTCAAAGGAAAGTTCAAGTCCCTGCCCAGCACCCACATATCCATCACATGGTCCAATCCAAGCAACCGTCCTAACTGGAGATGCCTCCCAGTTCCAGTCGTCCAGGTGCAGGGCAAGATGGCCTTGACTCTCTGAGAAAGGAGAGTTATTATGACTATATATCACCCTGGCTCCATACAATTCCCCCCTCCCAGTTTCCCACAGCAGTAAATGTGGCAGGCCTAAAGGTCCAATACAAAAGAGATGGCTTCCAGGTCTGACATGTTTCCTTCTTGGTTTAAAATTTATATCATCTCAGTCCTTTTGGTACTGAACCACAGACCACTCCTGCAATAAAATATCATCCAATACAGAGGAGGAACTGGAGACCAGAAACTGCTTGCTTGTATTAAGAGACATCAGAGGGTGTAAATGATATGCCGAGAAGGCCTTGGGAGAATGGATCAAGAGACACCACCTAAGGAACTGTCAGATAAGGGATTGCATAGGCCACAGCTGTATAATGGAAGGGACAAGAAGTCCAGAAAGAATCCTCTCTAGTTTCTTGGGTTGTATAGAGGGGTGGAGGGGAAAGAACTGTAATTTCAGATTTGCAAGATTCTGCTAATGTAGTTTTACAATAAAGCAGATTTAATTTATCTGGCCTGGTATCCTGTCTTAGTAAAGCTGATAGAGGGATTCCCATAAATTATACTTAAAACCAAGTGGTGAACTGGATTTAGCTGGATATCTGAACCAACCACAACCTAATATCCAATGAACCGTACAATAAGCCTCCATCCTCCCAGCTGCTGAGACCGTGATAGGCTACGAACCAAAAGATGATGAGAGCCATAAAAGGGAAAATTAAAATGAAAAAAGAGAACGCTTAAATTCCACCCCTTCTATATGGTAGCAGCATCATGGCTGTGTTAGCACACTCGGAAAGAAAGGAGAAGGTATTTTTTTATGTATATTTTAGAGGAAGGTGTAAATGATTATGTTAAAAGTAAAGGAATATAAAAGAGATTTATTTGATTAAGGCTAAAATATATATGTTGCTGTTTCTGGTAACTCAAAACGGACGTTTCCTGAATAGGATTGAATGATGGGAGATTTTAAGAATTTGTCTTTTGGACAAGAACCCTGACAATATTTTTAGACATGGAATTTCATCCCAAAACTTATCCTAGGATCCGTTTTTGCATTTGGTTTTAAAAAAAGGGTCGATTTTTAAAAAGTGGAAGCAACACCATTTCTAGACATGGAATTTCATCCTGAAACTCATCCTGGGGTCCGTTTTTGCATTTGGTTTAAAAAAACAAATGTGGCTTCAAAAAACATTTTCTTTTCCTGGGCAGCATTTTTCCTGACCGCGGAGTCACGCGTTTTCTTCCCCAGGTACCAAAAAGGCTCCTTCTTTCTAGCACTGATAATGTTATCTAGTTAGGTAATGAAACGTCTGCAAAAATCCCACCAATCTCAGAGAGCACCAAAGACCCCACTGTTTAACCCTGAGCTACAAACATTCTCTTCTATTTGTCTTTAAGTCTTGGATGGGAGACCAACTGGAGATCCAATAGCTAATAATCTAGAGTGGGTTGTTGAAACAAAAAAATCTTCCCCAAAGAAGTCAACCCCACAGCCAAGAAAACCATCCTATGCAGCATCCCATGGCCATGTTTTCTTCCCGTGTGCATCAAAAAAAAATTATTTTATTTATTTATTGGTTCAATTTATATGCCGCCCTTCTCCGGAGACTCAGGGCAGCTTATAAATACAATGTGTTAAGCAATAGCCTTCATACTTTTGTACATACCTGCTTAGTAGGGCTTTCGGGGCCCCCTAAGCGCGTTTCTTTTGTACACAAAGTCAGCTTATTGCCCCCACAATCCGGGTCCTCATTTTACCTACCTCGAAAGGATGGAAGGCTGAGTCAACCTTGAGCCTTTTGAGATTTGAACTTGCAGTAATTGCTGGCAGCTGGCTGCACTTTGACAGCATTTTAGCTGCTCTTTAAATTGCTCATCGTTGCCAAGGATTTCAGTTAATGATTGCCACTGCTGCAAAAAATCATAATCATAATCATAATCATAAAATCAGGTCAGTCACATGACAATCAGCTTAATAACCGGACTTATGCCTGTAATTCTGGGCTCAGTTATGGTTGTAAGTTGAGGACTGCCTATAGCTGTGAATTAAGGCAGTCCCTAAACAAGGAATACTTGTTTGGGGCTGAGGCTTTCAGACTTTGTCCAGTTTCAGCAAAAAGAAAGAAAACAGTGTATTTTTTTTCTCCTCTAACTGTACAGTAATGGACAGTTGGGCGTGAACTCAGTGCCCGGGTGTCTGAGTTTAGTGGCTCTCTTAACCTGTAGCATGTGATCCTGGAAGAGCAATTAAATCAGGTTCAACGCTGACCATTTTAAGCTCTTAAGACTTTTATATCCCCGGCCAGGTAATACGATGGAGTCTGCCCGAAGAGCTTTTATCCTAGAGAGAGAGAAGGACAGAGAGCAAAACCAAAATACAGAATGACAGAGTTGGAAGGGACCTTGGAGGTCTTCTAGTCCAACCCCCACTTGATCACAAGACCCTATCCCATTCCAGACAAAGGGCTCTTCTTCAAAAACCTCCATTTCTGGTGGCAAGTTGTTCCGCTGGTTAATTGTTCTCATTATCAGGACATTTCTCCTTAGTTCCGATGAGAAGATTAATAGTAATGCAGACTTAATAACTAGTTTGACAGTGTTGAGGAGATTATTTGTTGAGCAGAGTGATGGCGTTCGGGGAAAAAACTCTCCTTTTTTCTAGTTGTTCTGGTGTGCAGTGCTCTATAGTGTCATTTTGAAGGTAGGAGTTGAAAGAGTTTATGTCCAGGATGCGAGGGGTCTGTAGATATTTTCACAGCCCTCTTTTTGACTCCTGCAGTATACAGGTACTCCGTGGCAGGCAGGTTGGTAGTAATTGTTTAAATGTTTAATCATTGTTTAATCATTGTTTAATCATTTAAATGTGAGCCCGTATTGCCAAAAAAGCCAATACAATCCTAGACTGCATTAACAGAGGGATCCAAATCACACAACTAGCTTTCAGGCCTAAGGTGGGACCAGTGATAATAATGATATGATATCTGAACCGGTTAAAGCACCGGCCTAGAAAGCAGAAGATCATGAGTTCAAGTCCCGCCTTAGCCATGAAAAATTGGTGGGTGACTTTGGGCCAATCCCCTGGAGATTGGGAATTCTAGTTCCGTCTTAACCATGAAAGCCAGCTGGGTAACTTTGGGGCAGTCCCTCTCTCTCAGGGTTTTTACCTCATAGGGTTGTTGTTTTTTTTAATATTTATATATCTATTTTTAATCGTACTTTATGTATAAATGCTTTTATTTTGGCTGTTCACCGCCCTGAGTCCGAAAGGAGAAGGGCGGTATAGAAATTCGAATAATAAATAAAAAGTTTTTTATTTTTATTTTTCATCAACCTATTTAAATGTACAGTCTCTTATCCATCATTAATCGTTATTCATTCATCTTATCTTTTTACTTTCATTTGTTAATTGTTTGGGCCTGCTCTTTTACCATTTCCTCTCCTTTATTTTACCACAACCTTTCCTCTTCCTCTTCCCTTCTCTTCCTTCTTCTATCTCTTTCTACTTTTCTCGTTCCTCCTCTCCTTCCCTTTTCTCCTTCCTCTCTTCTTTTCCCATTCCTCTCTTCTTCCTCTCTTTCTAACCCTCTTCTCACGGGGTTGTTGTTGTTGGGAAAACAGGTGGAGGTAAGCATGTCGGATACGTTCGCCACCTTATTTATAAAAACAATAAAAGGCAAGATATAAATGAATAATACATTTGGAAGGGGGGGGGATAGCCTAGAAGAGTGGAGTGGTCTTTGGACTCCTATCTATGGCAATTATCATTGTTACCTATAAATAATCTAAGCTGCCAAATAAACCTTCTACAGGTGTTTTCTCAACCTTGGCAACTTTCAGAGGTGGGGTTTCTGGGAATTGAAGTCCACACATCTGAAAGCATCAGTTGTGGCTGGCTGGGGAATTCTGGGAGTTGGAGTCCACAGGGCTGTCAGGTTGCCAAGTTCGGAAAACACCCTGCCCTAGAGTTTCCTGCAAACCCTAACCTTTACAATAAATCGGGATTCAATACAATTAAATTGTATAGAATGTGAAGGATGGGTGTTTTTGTTTTATTTTTTTTATGTATCATGTACACTGAAGATAGGGACGTGGTGGCTCAGTGGCTAAGACGCTGAGCTTGTCGATCGAAAGGTCGGCAGTTCAGCGGTTCGAATCCCTAGCGCCGCCTAACGGGGTGAGCTCCCGTGACTTGCCCCAGCTTCTGCCAACCTAGCAGTTCGAAAGCACATAAAGAAAATGCAAATAGGAAAATAGGGACCACCTTTGGTGGGAAGGGAACAGCGTTTCATGCTCCTTTGGCGTTGAGTCATGCCGGCCACATGACCACGGAGACGTCTTCGGACAGCGCTGGCTCTTCGGCTTTGAAACGGAGATGAGCACTGCCCCCTAGAGTCGGGAAGGGCTAACACCTATGTGTGAGGGGAACCTTTAGCTTTACACTGAAGATGGCATTGAATATTGTTGAATGAGGTGCGATGACAATAAAGTAAACTAACTAACTTTTACAGAACTTTTGCAGAAAGTCCTGGTGGAAATATTTCAAAATCTCCTCCCAGAGGGGAGCAAAGGGAACAGAACATGGGATGGGGGAGTGGGGTCTCTAACAATACTTTGAGCTCTAAGCACATGGTGCTTATAAGCAGTATCTTGAATGAATCAGTATCCACGTCTTTGGACAGCGCTGGCTCTTCGGCTTTGAAACAGAGATGAGCACCGCCCCCTAGAGTCGGGAACGACTAGCACGTATGTGCGAGGGGAACCTTTACCTTTAGTCTAAGCCAGGGGTCAGCAACCTGTGGCTCTGGAGCCGCATGTGGCTCTTTCACCCCTCTGCTGCGGCTCTCCGTCACTCAAAATATGCATCACAACCACCAATGTATGACACCCACCGGCACGCGATTTATTGAGCTTTTCAACCCCCCAGTTAGGCCAACCATAAATAAATCCAAGAAAAGAAAAGTTTCAGAAGAAAACAGAACATTTTAATTCAACTCCATTTGCTAGTTTTGTGGCCGCTCAAGAAATAGTCAGGCATGGGAAGGGTTTTTGTGGCTCCCGGTGTTTTCTTTTCTGCGGGGAAACGGATCCAAATGGCTCTTTTAGTGGTTAAGATTGCAGACCCCGGTCTAAGTTTAAGTCTAAGTTTTCTCGCCTGTAAACAGGAGCCCGAACAGTGAGTGCCGAAGCTCGTAGGAGAAGCAGAGACAGGAACCTAAGGAAGGAATTTTCTTTGAAGACATACTTGGGCCATTCTTTGCTTCAAAACTGGGAAAGAAGGAATATTTGTTTCTTTTTTTTAAAAAAAACCAAATATTTGGAGCAGACCTTCAAAAAGTCAAACCAGTCCATCCTTCCCAACCTCCCTGTCCTGCCTGAACTCCTTTGCCTTATCTATCCGCCACCCACACACACCCCCACCCACGCTTTTCCTGGGATTAGACCAGGTCAAAGGGGGCTTTGCAAAAAAAAAAAAAAAAAAAAAAAACAGGAAAAAGAGCGTGAGAACCAAGCTTTCCCGGAGTGCATCCAGACTGCAAATCTCTCTCTCTCTTTTTTTCTTTGCAAAAAGCGCAAAGGGAGGCGCGTGGGAACCAGCCAGGGCACCGCGTGCGCGTGGAGGGGACACCCGCGTGGAAATGCCGAGCTTTGCGTGATGTCAGCAAGCCAGGAGTTGTTTGTCTCTTTAAGCCCACAGCTGGGGCGGTGACAGAAGGCGGAGTTGTTGTGCCTCGTCTGGCTCCGGCTATAGAAAAAGAGAACCGGGGCGCACGGCTAAAACGTCCCCGGTGGCGCCAGGTTCCAGTGAAATTGCTGCGGACGCCAGGTGAAGTCGGGCAGGTGAGGCTTGGCCGGCAGGGAGGGAGGGAGGGAGGGAGAGGGGGGGAAGAAGAGAGGGAGAGAGGGAGAGAGAGGGAAGGAGAGAGAGAGAGAGAGGGAGAGAGAGGGAAGAAGAGAGGGAGGGAGAGAGAGAGAGAGAGGAAAAGAAAGCGGAGGCGATCTCCCCTTGGAAGAAGAGAGGGAGAGAGAGAGAGAGAGGGAAGAAGAGCGCGAGAGAGAGGGAGAGAGAGAGAGAGAGGGAAGAAGAGAGAGAGAGAGAGGGAGAGAGAGAGGGGGGGAAGAAGAGAGGGAGGGAGAGAGAGAGAGAGAGATGGAAGGAGAGAGAGAGAGAGAGGAAAAGAAAGCGGAGGCGATCTCCCCTTGGAAGAAGAGAGGGGGAGAGAGAGAGAGAGAGAGGGAAGAAGAGAGAGAGAGAGAGAGAGAGGAAAAGAAAGCGGAGGCGATCTCCCCTTGGAAGAAGAGAGGGAGAGAGAGAGAGAGGGAAGAAGAGCGCGAGAGAGAGAGAGAGAAGAAGAGAGAGAGAGGAGAGAGAGAGAGAGGGAGAGAGAGAGAGAGGGAAGAAGAGGTGGGGGAAAGAAAGCGGAGGCGATCTCCCCTTGGAAGAAGAGAGGGAGAGAGAGAGGGAAGAAGAGAGGGAGAGAGAGAGGGAAGAAGAGAGAGAGAGGAGAGAGGAGAGAGAGAGAGAGGGAAGAAGAGAGAGAGATAGAGGGAGAGAGAGAGAGAGGGAAGAAGAGAGAGAGAGAGAGAGAGGAAAAGAAAGCGGAGGCGATCTCCCCTTGGATTGGACTCCGGACCGGGAAAGAAAGAAAGGAGAAAGGGGGTAGGCTGGCTCCACATCTGGAGGAAAGGTTGTTTATAGGCTCGCGGTCGCGGGTGGCGTGATGATGGGCCGATCGCGAGGACCGGAGAACGCGCGGGGTTTGGGGTTGTTTTTCTCCCCCACACTCGGTCGAAATTCGCTTCTTAGAGGCTTCTTTACGCGTGGGGGAGCTGAGTTCAAATCCCGACGGTATCCCTGGGCTGCACGCTTGCTGGATTCACAGAGTTGGGAGGGACCTTGTAGGTCATGGAGTCCAACCCTCCATCCTACATCGTTTCCGACAAATGGCCAGTCCAGTCTCTTCTCCAAAGCCTCCCACAAGGTCCGAAGGCAGCTTGGCAGAGAGGGCAGTCAGCTTCTTTAAAGGCCTACCTTAAAGGGTGGGGGGGGGGGTGTTGTTGTGAGGATGAAATGAGAAGGAGGCAGGCTAAGATGGATGCTGAAGGATCATGACCAAAGGGCCTTGGGCATTCGTGCCACCTTGGCATCGCTTAAATACGTGGAGACTCTAGAAAGAGTGCCGAGAAGAGCAACGAAGATGATGAGGGGACTGGAGGCTAAAACATACCAATGAACGGTTGCAGAAACTGGGGATGTCTAGTTTGATGAAAAGGAGGACTAGGGGAGACATGATAGCAGTCTTCCGATATCTCAGGGGCTGCCCCAAAGAAGAGGGAGTCAAGCTCTTCTCCAAAGCACTTGAAGGCAGGAAAAGACGCAATGGGTGGAAACTAATCAAGGCGAGAAGCAACTTAGAACTAAGGAGAAATTTCCTGACAGTGAGAACAATTAATCAGTGGAACTCCTTGCCTCCAGAAGTTGTGAATGCTCCAACACTGGAAGTTTTTAAGAAGAGGTTGAATAACCATTTGTCTGAAGTGGTGGAGGGTTTCCTGCCTATGCAGGGGGTTGGACTAGAAGACCTCCATGGTCCCTTCCAACTAGTTTGCGTGAACTTAGCAGTTTGAGAGCCAGTTTGGTCTAGCAGTTAAGGCATCGGGCTAAAAAGCAAGAGGTAGTGAGTTCAAGTCCTGCTTGAGCCATGAAAGTCGGATGGGTGACCTTAGCTAGTCCTCCTCTCTCAGCCCAATCCACCTCACAGGGTTCTTATTATGGGGCAAATAATAGGAGGAGTGTCGGATATGTTCACCACCTTGAGTTACTTGTAAAAATAATAAAGGCAGGTTATAAATAAATAAACTCCATTGTATGTTAGTCAGGCAACTAAGCTTGGCATATATTTTGTGGATATACAGCAGTGGCCAAAATTGTGGAAACCTTTTGGGAAAAGTGTATTTTTGAGGTTTGATGGCTAATAACACCACTTTTTTTTTTGGAGTTTCAAGATCATCCTATCCCACTACTGGAATGGCCTGGGAATACCCCAGACCTTCGCCCAATTGAAAAATCTATGGAGCCGACTAAAGAAACTTGTTAGTCAGAAGCGACCCAGCAATAAAACCCAGTTAATAGAAGCCATCCTTTAATCTTGGTTTCACATGAGAACAGCTGCAGAACTCAAAGACTTGGTTCACTCCATGGGAAGACGTTGTAAGGCCATAATTCGTGCTAAAGGTGACCCAACTAAGGATTAATTGACATGTTGATCGTTTTTGTATATCTCGTTTTTTCTGTGGGGGATCATTTTTGTATATCTCATTTTTCCCCACATGTTTCACTTTTCATATTAATGCTGTAACTGCTATTCTAATAGCAAATCCTTCATAAAAGTTATGGCATTACATTCTTAATTAAATGATCTTTCCATTGACATATAATTTTATGGGTACTACTCAAAAAAAAAAAGTGGTGTTATTAGCTAGTTTTAGAAAATACATTTTTCCCAAAAGGTTTCCACCATTTTGGCCACTGCTGTATAAATTCTCAGATAGCCCACCCACCCACCCACCCAAAAAGTCACCCAAGCTAGCCCCTGCATACCTCTGTCTTTAGCTGCCTTTAGATTTTGCTTCTTAATAGAATTATAGCCCCTGAGTTGAATTATAAACACCCCCACCCCCAAGAATCCATTAAACTAATGGTCCCTCTTTGCATTTCACATCTGCACTCTGCAAGCGTATTATTCGGTTTGTCGCTGTCACTCTCCATCCCTCATGCCCAGGGAAGGACATTATTTAGGAGTCAGCCTTAGAAAATTTCCCCTGGCAGCTCCAGCGATGGGCTTGAACTGGGGGTGAGGGGTGTAGATCAAAGCCCGTCTGGATTCAATCGCTCGATCTCTGGATTCATGAGCAATCAGGCAAGAGATTCTGGATTCTCTCTTCGATGAAGAGCTTTTGAAAGCTGGTGCCTTCAAAGGATTGTGTAAAAGGGAAAAGGGAAGGAAGAGATAATAGATTTATGAATGAACTTCAGGGGTAACTGATATGACACCTTCGGCCGGCGGTTCCTGTTTTGAAACAGGAATTAACCTGGAAATAAACTGGTTGATTAAGCAAATCCAGAAAGCCAGGAAACTTTTTCGTTTCTTCTGAGGCATTCAGAACATGTCTGGCTGGTTTAGCAAGCAGCTCGCAATCATTATTCACCTTAATAATAATAATAAAAAAAAAAATATTGGGCCCTTTCAAAGTAGGTGAGAGTGAAGGAATCCCTCTAGGCAATTTACTATTTTTATATCAGCAAAACAAGGGCTGTGTTAAAATAGTCACTGCAAGCTTGTTTTTCTTACACCCGTTCCAGTTTTGTGCAGTTTTCTTTTCCTTCACTAACAACAGGCAGAAAACTGTAAATACATTCAAAATCTGCAGAATGTGGGAAAAGATTTGCAGGCTTCAATGAGAGACTCGTAATGTAGCAGGTAAAATTTTCTTTGTCAATCGGGACAACACACGATTTCTTTTTTCAAAATATTATTATTATTATTATTATTATTATTATTATTATTATTATTATTATTATTATTATTATTTAATCTTTAGTGAGATTCACAGCCTTTGAGGCTGGTTAATAGCTCAGCAGCTCGAGTCCTAACTAAGGACCTAGGAACTGTTAAGGTATCGTCGGAGGATGTAAGCTGTTCCGAGTAAGGTGGTTTTTTGTAGAGTCAAAATGTTCAAGTCCGGCAAATTTAGAATTTCTAAATGTTGGGGTAGCCCTTTGGGTATTGCTCCAAGGGCTCCAATTACAATCGGGACAACACACAATTTCTTTTTCCACAGTCGCTCAACTTCAATTTGCTTCAATTATTATTATTATTATTATTATTATTATTATTATTATTATATGCACTTTATTCATTAAACATGAAACTCAGTCAACTTAACATTCAAAAATGTATCACAAATACCACTGAATGGTGCTAATGGTTGATACGGGTTTATTATTATTATTATTATTATTATTATTATTATTATTATTACTATTATTATTACTATTATTATTGTATACTAAAGGTTGATACGGGTTGCTGCCAGCGTCCTAGGTATCAACCAAGTACCTTCTTAAGATTATGATTATGATTATTATATTTTAATTGTTTGCATTGTCATGTATTTTTTTTAATGGATTGCATTTTACATTTCTGCCAGCCTGGACTTCCTTTGGCTTCCACAATTAACCAGGGGAACAACTTGCCTCCAGAAGTTGTAAATGCTCCAACACTGGAGGTTTTTAAGAAGAGATTGGATAAACCATTTGTCTGAAATGGTATAGGATTTCCTGCCTGAGTAGAGGGTTGGACTAGAAGACCTCCAAGGTCCCTTCCTTCCAACTCTATATTCTGTTTGATTCTCCCTTTTCTCCCTACAGAGAGTAACTTCTTCTCCAACTTTCTGCTGAGCTCACTTCTCCATTTCCATCAACGGCTGGACGTTGCGAAACTTCCTGGTGGTTGGCTCTCTTCCCGCCTCCTCCTCCTCTTTTGATATCACCGCTCCCGATGCCGTGACTTGCCATAACTTGCCCTCTAGACGGCGGTCTCAAAGAATGACAAGGCCATTTTTTGGGCTGGGCCTTATGCCAACTCTCTGGATTCTCTGTGTGGCCTTCCTGCTGGTCGGGAAGACGGAAGCGGTAGGACCGTCTGTTGGACGATGGAACGCCAAGTTCCCAGCATCCTTTTCAACAGATGGTCATCATGGACCTTCTGGAATCCAGAGCTCCACCTCAGATGTGGACGTAAGTGGCCCAAAAGTTGGAAACATGCTTCTTCTTTTGGATTCTACTGGGGCTAAGGTCAACCTACATTTAGGCAAGAAAAACCAAAATGCACAGGTACCGTATAGGTGGTACCTCGTTCAATAGTAGTAGCTGTGAGAAGGATCTGTTAATCTGTTAAAATGGCAGCCGCAACAGTGCAACCAAGCCCTATGCCTCTTTACAAGCATTGTGAGAAAGATTTGGAGCAGGGGTGGAATTCAAATTTTTTTACTACCGGTCCTGTGGGCGTGGCTTGGGGTTTTTTTTGGTGTGGCTTGGTGGGCGTGGCAGGGGAAGGATACTGCAAAATCCCCATTCCCACCCCACTCCAGGGGAAGGATACTGCAAAATCTCCATTCCCACCCCACTCCAGGGGAAGGATACTGCAAAATCCCCACTCCAGGGGAAGGATACTGCAAAATCCCCATTCCCTCCCCACTCCAGAGGAAGGATACTGCAAAATCCCCACTCCAGGGGAAGGATACTGCAAAATCCCCATTCCCTCCCCACTCCAGAGGAAGGATACTGCAAAATCCCCATTCCCACCCTACTCCAGGGGAAGGATACTGCAAAATCTCCATTCCCACCCCACTCCAGGGGAAGGATATTGCAAAATCTCCATTCCCATCCCACTCCAGGGGAAGGATACTACAAAATCCCCATTCCCACCCCATTCCGGGGCCAGCCAAAGGTGGTATTTGCCGGTTCTCCGAACTACTCAAAATTTCCGCTACCGGTTCTCCAGAACCTGCTGGATTTCACCCCTGGTTTGGAGCTTGAACACCCCTTTTCTAGAATATCCTGATGTGCGTCATAATTAACAGAGTTGGAAAGGGATCGTGTAGGTCATCTAGTCTGACCCCCTGCTCAAGCAGGAGACCCTACTCCATTTCTGATAGATGACAGCCCAGTCTCTTCTTGAAAGCTTCCAGGGATGAAGCTCCCACAACTTCCGAAGGCAACTTCTGTTCCATGGGTTGATTGTTCTCCCTGTCAGAAAATTCCTCCTTATTTCTAGGTTGAATCTCTCCTCAATCAGTTTCCATCCATTATTCCTTGTCTGGCTTTCGGGTGCTTTGGATTTGTCACCTTGATCTTCTTGACTATAACCAGCTTCTTCTGGGATAATCAGGAAGTGTTTTCTTTGTCCTACAACTTGAATAGAGCTTAGAAGCTTCAGATGGTGGAGAATCTAGTCACCCGCTTCATAATAGGTGACATGACCTGGAAGTGATGCAACTTCTGGGAATCATTGGTGAGGAAGGATCCACATGCAGGAGAGGTCAGATGTTGGTTGGGTTTACCAGCTGACCATTATCGATGGGTCCTCCTTGAGCCTCCCTTTCATCTTTTCATGAGAGGCTTGAGAGATGAGTGGTACGGTGGCCTAGAGGTGGAGCTCTCGCCTCCCACTCAGGAGGCTGCAAGTTCAATCCTAGGTAGAGGCAGATATCTCTCTTTCTCTGGGCACAATGAGATTATATCTGCTGACTAAAACTCCGTATTGGTGATAGGAAGGGCATCCAGCCAGTAAACGCTTGGCTCCATTTGGTTACCCAGACTCAACCCCGCAAGGGATTATGGGGTCATTAAAAGAAGATGAGCAGAGGATTGAGAGAGAGACTGGCTGGGCCTGGAAAAAAAAAGGACAAACAGAAGATCTAATGCTTTTGACTCCTAACCTTGACTTTGTTTTGCCAAGAATAAAAGACCGTGTGTCACGTCTGACTACATATTAATAAAGGAGGGAAGGGTGTTTAAAAATGTAAACAATGGTGGTGTCAGACCTGCCACTCCTTAAATCTTTAAATAGAATAGAGCCAACGACTAGTCCTTGGCTCCATTTGCTGAGAAAGGTAGACTTTTATTAGAAGTGAAGTATTTTGCAGTATTGCAAAGCCGGAACTGAGAATCGCGCGCCCAAATCCCTAAGTTTTACTTTTCTGTACTTAACTGTCTCTCATTGCTCACCCCTTTGTAACCAATTAGGTTTAGGCAAGATGTTTTCCTAAGATGTTTTCAATCCAAGCGTAGTTTGGTATGCAGCTCCCTCCTTCTTCCACCTTGAGGCAGCTTCTCGAGAAAGTACAGTTTCTACTTTCTATTTCCCAAGCGTTCCCCCTTCATTCCTCCTCCCCATAGTTCATGGCAGCCTGTCACCACATAACAGGGAAACACAAGCAAGCATAAGTTGGCAGCTGACACTTGCCACTGGAAAGATTAGCAAAGACAAATCAGCTAGATGTTGGAAATGCCATCAGATACCAGGGTCATATTATCATATGTGGTGGACATGTGTAGAAGCAAAAAAATATTGGGCAAAAATTCGTATTATTCTTGTTGGGGATTTTAGCAGAAACCTATAGTAAAGAAAATGTCTATTTGATTATTCATGTAATAACGGCAGCTAGAATTGTATTTGCACAAAATTGGAAAAGTGAAGAGATCCCTACGGATGAAGATGTGATTAAGAAAATATTAGAATGTGCAGAAATGAATAGATTAACACTTGCAATTAAAGGAAAGGAAGAATCTGACTATTATAGTAAAAGGGGGTTACTTTATCAATGGTTAGAGAATAAATATGAAAATTAGAAATAAAAGCAGAGGAGTGAAATATCGAAAATGTATTACAAAGTAATAGATATGTTATGTATTAACATTAATCCAAGAATAGATATAAATAATAAACATGGTTGTACATTTTCATGGTTATTGCACAAAAAATTTGTACTCAAGACGACACACTGTTTTTTAATGAAAGATAAAATGTTTGTATTAAAAGAAAATTATTATTTTTTTTTTTTTTAAAAAAAAGGTTGGTGGCTGATAGGCGATGATGACCAGTCTGTTCTCACGGAATCTCTTCTGTCAATTCTGCTTTCTCACTTTCTGTCTCCAACTCTAGTGCAGAGAAGTGGGAAAACAGAATCGATCGGTCCGTTGTTCCTTCATCCGTCATAACCCGAACTGCAAGATGGACAGCGGCTTTCTCAACTACCTCAACGGAGTTTTCTGCGTCTTCCCAGCGGCTCTGCAACCTTTGGCCATAACGCTCTATGTAAGACTCCCTGGGAGAAAGGAGACGTCTCCTATTTTTCTCCTTGGATGGTTTTTTTCCCCCCCACTCCTTCCTGATTTTTAAAAATTGCCTCAGAAAGTTTGGGTCTTTTTAACCTGCGATTTCTGCTGCCGGTTCGGGCAAACCGGTTCGAACTGGCTCTCTTGGAATCTTGGGAGTTGTAGTCCCAACCCATCTGGGGTGGGACATGCCTGGTTGGGAAGGTTGAGATGGTGTCTTCCTCCTCCTCCTTTCACAGCGAATGCCCTTTTCTTTGGTTTCTTATAGGTCCTCTGGCTTCTCTACCTCTTCGTTATCCTTGGAGTCACGGCTGAGAAATTGTGAGTAGGAGTAGGAATAGGAGCCTGAGTGGCGTAGGAGGCTAATGCCTCCTAAAGGCAGCATTTAACATCCAGCTGCTTGCAATTACTGCGAGTTCAATTCTTACCAGGCTCAAGGTCGACTCAGCCTTCCATCCTTTCTAAGGTGGGTAAATTGAGGACCCGGTTTGTGGAGGCAATAAGCTGACTTTGTATAAATATACAAAAGTATGAAGGCTATTGCTTAAGGAGCCTTGGTAGTACAGTGGTCTAAAGCACCCTGTTATTAAGAACAGCTGCCTGCAATTACTGCAGGTTTGAAGCTCGCCAGGCTCAAGGTTGACTCAGCCTTCCATCCTTTCTAAGGTAGGTGAAATGAGGACCCAGTTTGTGGGGGCAATAAGCTGACTTTGTATAAAATATACAAAAGAATGAAGCTATTGCTTAGCACATTGTAAGCCGCCCTGAGTCTCTGAAGAAGGGCGGCATATAAATCAAATTAAAAAAAAAAAAAAAAGTAGAAAACCCAGAATCCAAATCCCACTTTCAGAGCCATAGGTCAGAAATGGACTATCCTTTTGCTCCCGTGTGCAAAAGATGGATTGGGGTTGAAGAACAGATATCATGCATGTTCTCCTAGGGACCTTGACAAAACACATGAGATCTGATAGACCATGCATATAGTGTTTTCCCGAAAATAAGACCCTGTCGTATATTTTTTGGAACCCTGAAATTTGAGCTTGGCCTTATTGCCGATTGGGCTTATTATCAGGGGATGTCTTATTTTGGGGGAAATGTATTTGTATGGAAATGGAAATGTATGTATTTATTTATTATTAATAATTATTAATTAAATTGTTATGCTGCCATTCCTCTACAAGGTGACTCGGGGTGACCACAAATCTGACTGCAACACAAACAAAAGAGCAGATTGAAAACTCTAAAGTCCTTGGGTTTATGCTGAGTTTATCTTAAAGATCCGTTCTTGTCTGTGAAGTGAAGCCACAGACTTAAAAACGTATGAAGATAGTAGAAAAACATGTCGTCTAAATCAGGGGTCAGCAACCTGCGGCTCTGGAGCCGCATGTGGCTCTTTCGCCCCTCTGCTGCGGCTCCCTATCGCTCAAAATATGTGTCACAATCGCCAATGTGCAACGAAAAATTTCAGAAGAAAACAGCTTTTCAATAACCACAGATAAATCCAAGAAAAGAAAAGTTTCAGAAGAAAACAGAACGTTTAATTCAACTACATATGCTAGTTTTGTGGCCTCTCAGGAAATAGTCAGGCACGGGAAGGGTTTTTGTGGCTCCCGGTGTTTTCTTTTCTGTGGGAAACGAGTCCAAATGGCTCTTTGAGTGTTTAAGGTTGCAGACTCCTGGTCTAAATACATATGGAGGAATTGGGTATGTGTAGTTTCGTGAAAAGAAGGATTAGGGGTGGCATGATAGCGGTGTTCCAATATTTGAGGGGCTGCCCCAAAAAAGAGGGGGTCAAACTATTCTCCAAAGCACCCAAAGACAGGACAAGAAGCAACAGATGGAAATTCATCAAGGAGAGAAGCAACCTGGAATTAAGGAGAAACCTCCTAACAGTGAGGACAATTAATCACTGTTCAGTAGAATGAGTTGCATCCATATGTTATGGGTCCTCCATCCCTGGAGGTTTTTAAGAAGAGATTGGACTGCCATTTGTCTGAAATAGTATAGAGTCTCCTGCTTGAACAGAAGGATGGACTGGAGGACCTCCAAGGTCCCTTCCAACTCTGTGATTCTGCTAGTCTTTAACAGAGAAGTTGTCTGCAGGAGACAAGGCAGAGAGGGACAAGCAATAAGAAGGGAAGTAGTTTAGTTTAGTTTAGTTTATTTGATTTGTATACTGCCCTACTCCCGAAGGACTCTGAGCAGTGAACAGCCAACAATAAAATACATGGATACAAAAAATTTAAAAACCAGATAAAATCAAATTAAATTAAAGTAGCATTTCAGAAATGTTTAATCATTCTCTTTCTTTTTCTTTCTCCTTCTAGTTTCTGCCCTAACTTATCGGCCATCTCCACCAAGCTACGGCTGGCTCATAATGTGGCAATATCCTTTTGTAGGGCCCCCTCCCTCCTGTCCTTTGGGGATGCGGGACAAAGTGGGTGGGACAAGGAGAAGGTCCCAGAAGGACAACTCATAAAATGGGAAAGGGTGGACCACGGAGGATAAGAGTTGGGTGGAGAATTTGGGGTACGGTCAGAAGGGTCGGTGAAAATGTTGCAGCCTTCTTCCGTTGACCATGTTGAAATGGCAATGGAAAAAATCTCCGGACTGCACAGAATCTTAGCTAGAGGTTTTCACGAACCCCTACGAACCCCCAGCAGCCCATCCCTGGCCAAGGTCCCTTCCAACCTTATTATTCTATATTCTAATCAGCTTTATGGCAAAGAAATCAGCTCCCTGACTTAGCTGGCCCTGGGTATATACAATCCAGCAGAGTAATGGAACGAAGCCCACTCCTGAACCGATCAGCCATGGTGGTGGATCTTTTTTCCTTAGCCCTTTCCTCCATGGTGTCACCTTTTTGGCTTTCGGAAACGGAGCACCTGACATCTTCAGCGCGGTGGTTGCGTTCTCTGATCCCCGGACGGCTGGATTAGCCATAGGAGCTCTTTTTGGTAAGAATGACAAAGAGACTGGCTGGGTTTGTGCACTGTCTGAAACCAAGGTTTGTTTGAACTCTGTGTCATGCATAAAGAATTGGGAGTCAAGAAGATGCATTGGTCAAAGCTGAACCCAAGAATCTAGTCAACTGACTTCAATGCTAAATTGGCGGTAGATAAGAGTCAATGAAATTCAAGAGGCTTAGACATTTTGTGGGAATGTCATGATTCTAGGCTGATGACTCACTTAACTCTGCTCTCTGTTCTTCTACACTACAAGCTACTGTTGACCTAGATTGGCAGGGTGCAAGGCTTGGGTTCAAGCTATTATGCTACGTCAAGTAAGTACATCTGTACAGCTTAATCCAATGTAGAGCCACAACATTCCTTGCTGTATTTCCTTTGAGATAACCTTTATTGTCGTTTTTTTAATGGGAGCACACTGGCCGACATTAAAACTGAAATTCTGCTGCCTGCTCTCAAAAGAAAGTATATATCTGCCCATACACATGTATAACACACATACACACGTTATATACATCTATACATATCTCTCTCTCTCTCAATATATATATATATTACATGTGCAATGGCCAAATTGATTAATGGCATATAAATGCAGAGATCTCTGTAATGGTAGTTTAATACTCTTGACGATGTCAGCAGATGGCTGACGAAAGCTTAGTAAAATAAAATTTTAATTCTTTTAAAATTTTAAACTTTTAAGTTCCGGAGCTCGCAGGATGTCTGCTTCTTTCTTCATATATATATATATATATATATATATATATATATATATATATATATATATATATATATATATATATGTAGGTCTTTGGTTATTCGGATCTTCTCCCACATAAAATTGGAAGTGTCTTGGCGACGTTTCGACAAAGTCTAATTCGTCATTCGTCCAGGAACCATTGCTCCTGGAAGCACGAAGCCGAGAACACCAGCCTGAAGATGACGAATGAGACTTCGTCGAAACGTCGCCAAGACACTTCCAATTTTACATGGGAGAAGACCCGAATAACCAAAGACCTACATACAAACACCCGCGAAAACCTGAGAAAATATATATATGTGTGTGTGTGTGTGTGTGTGTGTGTGTACAGTTAATATTTCGGGTTTCTTCCCGTGTAATTGTGAACATATCCCTAAAAGGGTAGAAGCGACGTTTCGACAGAATCTCATCTGCCATCATCAGGCTTATGTGAAGGTTTGTTACAGCAAAAGACCCTTCACATAAGCCTGATGATGGCAGATGAGATTCTGTCGAAACATCGCTTCTACCCTTTTAGGGATATGTTCACAATTACACGGGAAGAAACCCGAAATATTAACTATACACACATATATACCCGTGAAAACTTACATAGACAAATACGTGTGTGTGTGTGTGTGTGTGTGTGTGTGTGTGTCTTTGGTTATTTGGGTTTTCTCCCGCGTAAAATTGGAAGTGTCTTGGCGACGTTTCAACAAAGTCTCATTCATCAGCTTCAGGCTGCTTCTAGGAGCACGAAGCCGAAAACACCAGCCTGAAGATGACAAATGAGACTTTGTTGAAACGTCGCCAAGACACTTCCAATTTTACGCAGGAGAAAACCCGAATAACCAAAGACCTACATACAAATACCCGCAAAAACTTCAGAAAATATATATATATTTATCTGAGATTGTTCTCCACTTCCATTCCTCCTTTAGACCCAGATTTCTCTTATCAGACTCTTGTCTCAGCTGAAGATCTTCCTCCTGTCCCTCAAGGCCATTCTCACATCCCATCAGAGTCTATATGGCTGAGTGAAAGAAAGAGAAAAAAATGATTGGATAATCATTTGTCTGAAGTGGTGTAGGGTTTCCTGCCTGAGCGGGGGTTTGGACTAGAAAACCTACAAGGTCCCTTCCAACTCTTTTCTGTTCTATTCACCTTCTCTTTTTATTTTTTTACTAGGTGCTGGCATCTTCGTCACCACGATAGTCGCTGGTGGCATAGCCCTCATGAGGCCTTTCACTGCCGCCTCTCGTCCCTTCCTGCGGGATGCCATCTTCTACATGATCGCCGTGTTCCTGACCTTTGTGGCGCTCTATTTTGAACAAGTCACTTTGGCAGAAGCTCTGAGTAGGTATTAGGAAGCTAAGGGGGCCTTAGCATCCTACAATGTGTCAGCGTCCCAGCACTGACATATAAAGAGAGGAGAAACTTGAACTTTTGCCTACTAAATCCCTTTGAAGATTCTGTCTCCTCAGAGATGGGAGAGGGGGGGAGACATTCCTGTGATCTGACGAAGAAGAGATCAGGAAAGTGACTTGGAAGATAGCCAATGAGAAGCAGAGAATTGGGGATCGGAAAGGGAGGGATTGAGGGGCAAAGGTCAGTACTGACCGCGAAAGAGCCAGGGTCAGATCACTGTGCTTAAATAAAGATAAAATTTCCTTAAAGATCGGCAGTTTGGAGATTCATTTATTTTGAGATAGCATCGAAACCTGACACAATGCTTTTACTAGAGCTGGTTTCTTTTTTCACTACGGAAACTCATTAGGCAAGTTCTTTTTAATTTATTTGAAGTTGATCTAATGTACATGAAGTGGATTCATAAATTGTACACAAACTGGAGAAAGTCTGATGAGCAGAGAAGACAACATCAGTTGCTGTGATGTTTCTCATTCACAGGTTTCCTTGGACTTTACATCTTCTACGTCTTGACTGTTGTGGTCTCAACTTGGCTTCACAAGAGGCAGCGCAGGGAACGATTGATCCCACCCAGCCATCCAGAACCAGGTGAGGAGTGGTGTATCTATAGGCCAGAGATGGAGTATGGATGGACTCCACAGATGTTCAATACTCTAGTTCCCATGAGCTCCAAATCAACAGGGCCAAAGGACAAGAAAGTTGTTGAGTTGACTTCAGCATCCTTATGAGGAGTCTATCTCTTCTACAAGAAGAGTTTGTGTTTTGGATTGAGAAGGACAGGAATTTAGTTGGTGGCAACTTCTGGTACAAAGTGACCTGTTAGGAAATAATTAGAGGGCAGTCTTGCTTATCTGAGATGAGTAGTACGGTTGCCTGGAGCAATCCTAGGTAGAGGCAGATATTTCTCTCTCTCTGGGCACGTTGAGAATATCTTTGCTGAATATAACTCTGCTGTCAGGTTTCGATGTCATCTCAAATAAATTGCATTTCCAAACAAATAATCTTTGCTGAAATCTTCCATTTATTGAGTACAACAATCTGTTCCCGACTCCATCGTAGCCGACACTAACCCTCTGACCCCAAACCCTTCCCTTTCCGTTCCCCAGTTCTCAGCGTCTCATTGGCCATCTTCCAAGTCAGTCTCCCCATCTCCTGACTTCAACTCACAGGAATGTCCCCCCCTCCCATCCCATCTCCTAGGGGATATTATCTACAGAGAAAATAAGTAGGTGAAAAGTCAAGCCTCTTCTTCTTCTCTTTATGGCAGCACTAGAATGCTGACATCTGCATTGGTGACAGGAAGGGCATCCGGAGTTTTCGGAGAGGGGCGGCATATAAATTTAATTAATTAAATTAAATTAAAATCCGGCCAGTAAACACTCGGCTCCATTCAGCTGCCTGGACTCCACCCTGTAAGGGATTATGAGGTTGTTAAAAGAAAATAATGAATCTTGCCTACCTGAGATGCCAGAGCAACTCGTGCTAGACAAACTTCCTTGGATGCTCTATCATCTTGCTTTACATTGTCACCTGAAGCTCAAGATTTGCAGTATAGGAATACAATAAGCGCATTTCCTCTTTGTCTCTCTCTCTCTCTCTCCAGATTTTTCAACGGATTCTGAAGAAGGCGACAATGCAAACGTGAATGGGGGTAAGGCATCCTCCATTTTCTAAGCACGCAGATGGCTTAGAATTGATTTTACCTGTGTAGCCCATAACGCTCTTCCCTTCTCAAGCTACTCAAGCCGAAATTATTTCAGCTGTTGTGGCCCACTGGCGGCCAGCAGAGTCAGACAGTGAGGAGATTGGGGTGGAATATGGACCAGTCCTGGGGGCTGGGGAAAGCTTGGATGAAGGCTCTGCATCGGAGGCAGAGAGGGAGCTAGACAGCAGTGAGGCAGAGGAACAACTGGAGCCTATTCCTAGTGTGCACATGCGCAGGGCTGCCAGAAGACAAGAACAGCTAAGAAAGCAGGGTCGACTCAGGAGTAAAGCCACACTTTGGTGGTGATTGGCCCCTCTCATAGGAAACAGAAGAGGAGAGAATGGGGAGGGGGATTTTGCAGGAAACAATTCATTTGTTCCGTGACTCTGAGAGACTCTGTGCCAAGTTTTGCCTTGTACTACGGTTGGAAACAAGTTACGTGGCAGCTTGCCAAGCGAGAGATAAGGTCTGTGTTGATAAATATTCCTTTGAAAGACTGTTTGGACAGGCGTTGCTGACGGTGAATGAAAGGAATTCACAGTCGTGTAAATAAAAGAGGTTTTGCCAGGACCAAGACTCTGCTTCCTGCTTTTTAAATCAGAACACCAGCAAACAAAATTGAGAAGTTTCCTTGTTCTTGAGGCTCTTCAGAAAGCAGGGAATGAAGTCCCTATTCTGGTTGAAGAAGTCTACTGTGGTCCTTGCAGGTTTTTATCTGCGACTGGAATAGGACTTTATCCGTTACTCGTCAATAACTCAACCACCCTTAACCAAGTTTTCATCGTCTTCATCCAAAACAACCTTCTTGGAGATGATGGGATTCACTGGTCAACATCCTCTTTTGATCGCTGATTGATACAGGTAGTCCTTGACTTAGAAAAGTCCATTTAGTGACCATTCAAAGTTACAACGGCACCGACTTACGACCATTTTTCAAAGTTTGCAGCATTCCCATGGTCATGTGATCAAAATTCAGACACTTGGCGACTGACTCATATTTATGACGGTTGCTGTGTCCCAAGGTCACGTGATCAGAAGTTTTGTGAACCTCTGACAAGCAAGCTCAAAAGGGAAAGCCAGGGTCACTTAACAATCAGGTTACTAACTTATCGAACTGCAACCATTCGCTTAACAACTGAGGCAAGAAAAGTCGTAAAATGGGGCAAAACTCACTGAAGAAATGCTTCACTTAACCACAGAATTTTTGGGGCTCAATTGTGGTCATAAGTCAAGGACTACCTGTAAGTTGTTCTTGAGATGATACCACTGTCAACTCGCAAAGCATCTTTGGCCTGCTCTCGAGTTGCCATAGGCAAGGGGGATGGGAAACCGATGAAACAGCATGGCAGCCAAAGACAGATGCACATTCCAGACTTGTCTCTCTCAAGGCTGTATCCCAGGGTTACCCACAGCGGTCAGAAGGGAGTGATCTCTACAACTCGCGAGCCTTCAAGTCAATCATAACATTTGGCAATTGCCAGGACTTGTTCCTGCACTTTTCCTGGCAGGGACAGAAGCGCTGGTCATTTCTTTTTTAGGATTGAAAGTATAGGATGGATCCAAAGTCACCCAGCAGGCTTTATGTCTAAGATGGGGCTAGAATTCCCAGGCTCCTGTGGTTCTAGCTTAGTGCCTCAATCAATACACAAGCCAACTCATCTCATTCTCATATCCGCCTTTTCTCCAAGAAATGCAAGAGAGAACGACACGTCTTGATTCCTGACCGTCTTTATAGCTTCTTGTTCCTTTCGCTTGTGCAGAGGAAGAGTATCAACCGTTGTTGCCCTCGGAGGAGACCACGTTCCAGATTCTGACTCAGTCCATCAACCCTCTGGATTATAGGAAGTGGAGGAGGAAACCCTGCTATTGGAAACTGCTCAAGGCGTGTAAGGTGAGAGCTACCTCTTTCTTATGTACTGTGTTTTTCCGAAAATAAGACCTATACAAAAAATAAGCCCTAGCTTGATTTTACATGCGCATCCAATATAAGCCCTAGTTCCCCCAATAAGCCCTAGTTAACACCCCACCCTCTCCGTTGCACCTGGTTGCACGAGGTGGGTTGAGGCACACAGGTAAAAATCAAGCTAGGTGTTCTCACCTAGGCTTCCTTAGAAAGTAAACAGCACAAACATAGTCCCACCAAACGTCTTTAATTCAAACAGCTGTGGATTATTGTCTTATATTAATTTTTGCTCCAAAAGATGCATTAGGGCTTATTTTCTGGTTAGGTCTTATTTTGGGGAAAATATGGTACTAAATGCATCCATCTGGCTGACAATCTTAACTGGGGCATATTTTGGGGGTAGGGCTTATATTACAAGCATCCTGAAAAATCATGCTAGGGCTTATTTTCCAGTTGGGTCTTATTTTTGGGGAAACAGGATACATTCAACGCAACACATTAAACCATTCAGTTCAACACATTCAACCCAACATATTCTTCTTCTTCTTCTCATCCTTCCTAGTACCTATCTCTTCCCACTTATATGGCTATCTCCATGTTGCTTGTATCTTTGCAACTTATATTGTTTTTAATGTTTCCTAGTATGATTTGATGGCTTATTAGTATCCTATGACTATCACTAAGTGTTGTATTTTATGATTCTTGACGAATATATTTTATTTTTTCTTTATGTACACCAAGAGCCCATGCACCAAAGACAAATTCCTTGTGTGTCCAATCACACTTGGCCAATAAAGAATTCTATTCTATTACGACAGCGCAGATCCCGGATCTGCGCACTTTCCGCCGTGCTTTGAAGACACTCCTATTCCAGCAGGCCGGCCTGGCCTAATTTTTTCCCCTTCTTTTAAATTTTTAAACTCAAATTTTAATTTGTTTTAAATTATTGGGAGTTTTAAATTGTCTCGGGCAAAAATTATTTAATTAGGTTTTAATCATGTTTTAACTTTCGTATTTATGTGTTTTATTTTGTGCCTGTTCACTGCCCTGAGTCCTTCGGGAGTAGGGCGGTATACAAATTTAATAAATAAATAAATAAAATAAATAAACCTCAGGCCCATGGAGTGACACCGGTCCACGGCATGTCCAACTAATGTTGGAGGGGGTGTTTTTGTTGCTCAAAAATGCTTCAGTTAGAACAGGGGTCGGCAACCTTAAACACTCAAAGGCCCTAACCGGAAGCCCCCCGTTCAATTCTGGAGCCAATCGGAAATTCGGTTCCCCCACCATAGAGTCTCCTCCTAGCACAGTGTCCTTTTTCCTCGACCTATCGTAACTGAAAGCCCTATCAATTGTGGAGCCAACCGGCAACAGGGAGCCACAGCAGAGGGATGAAAGAGCCACATGCGGCTCCAGAGCCACAGGTTGCTGACTCCTGAGTTAGAACTTCCAAATTGTCCACCATAAAACTAAAGGATAATTTTTTTTTTTTTTTTGGTTTTTCTCCTGTTTCTTCCCATCAATTTTCATTCCAGATGCAATGTTGTTTCTGCTGAGTGGACGTTTAGAGAGATTTTAAAGGCCAGGCTCTTCCTGTTGAACTCGGCGAAGCACTAGACCGACAAGTTTTTATTTTATTGTCCTTGGGAGCCAAAAAAAGCTCGTGACTTTTCTTTCTCTTCCTTCTAGAAGAAACACATGAGGAATACGGGGGTAGGGGGTGGGGTGTGTGCCAAGAGGCACACGAAACAGTCGTTCCCCATTTGCCGATAATAAATGCAGCTCCTTCAGTTTCACACGTTTGTGGTTTCCAAGGTGTAAAGTTACAGACAGAGCCGAGACCCCTTCGCAATTCTTGTGGTGATGAAGGTGGTGAGTGACTCAATCTGGAACATAAGGAACAGCGACGTTTTAAAAACATCGGTTTGGTCTAAGTGGTTAAAGCCTCAGCCTAAAAAAGCAAGAGAACCATGAGTTCAAATTCCACCTTGCTCTGTCGGTGACGTGGGGGATGTTTATTTACTTATTTATTGTTTCGCTTTATATGCCGCCCGTCTCCGGAGACTCAGGGCGGCTTACAATGCGTTAAGCAATAGCCTTCATACTTTTGTATATACCTGCTTAGTAGGACTTTCGCCCCCCCCCACCTCCCTAAGCGGTGTTCTTTTTTAATACAAAGTCAGTTTATTGCCCCCACAAACCGGGTCCTCATTTTACCTACCTCGGAAGGATGGAAGGCTGAGTCAACCTTGAGCGTGGTGAGATTTGAACTTGCAGTAATTGCAGGTAGCTGGTGCTACTTAACAGCACTTTAGTCTGCTGCGCCACCAAGGCACCTTAATGTCCCTAGTGGTCCCTTGATTAAGGCTATTGTTTCATGTTTGATTGTCCAAGTTGGTGATTCCTTGAAAAACCGCTTGTATATAAACAGAGAGTGAACTTCACTCCCTTCCAGCACTGATGACATTACTTAGTTTGGTAATGAAATGTCTTCAAGAAAACAACCAAGCTCAGAGAGCACCACACACTCCATAGTCCTCTTCTTCCTCTTCCTTCACTCCACAACCCCATTCCTTTTTAGCACTGATGGTGTTATCTAGTTAGTAATACAAGGTCTGCAAGAAAACAACCACGCTCAAAGAGCAGCAAGGAACCAACAATCCTCCTTCTCTTTCTCCTTCTCCTCCTCCTCCTCCTCTTTCCCTTTCCTTCTCCTCCTTTCTGCAACCCCCATTCCCTTTTAGCACTGATGATGTTACCTAGTTTGATAATGAAATGTTGCAAAAAAAACCACAACCGAGCTTAGAGAGCACCACGGATCCCTGAAAAGCTTCCAGATTTTTTTCCTTCTCACCAATAAAGCCCTCTCTAACGAATGGTTAAGGCACCAGGTTCAAAAACCAGGAGATTGGGAGTTCTAGTCCCACCTTCTGCAGAAGTGCAGAACAATCTCTAATCTGGGCGACTTGCTGATAGCTTCTTCTCCCTACAGCTTCCTGTGGAATTGGTCCTTTTACTGACAGTACCTATTGTTGATCCTGACCGGGATGACCAAAACTGGAAAAGGCCGCTGAATTGTCTGCACCTGGTCACCGGCCCACTCATCTGCATTCTCGCCCTGAAATCTGGAACCTGTAAGTTTCCACCTTTCCGTTACAAACTGGGCTGCGTATTGGGAAGATGGCTAAGTGGTGCGGTGGCCCAAAGGTGGAGCGCTCGCCTTACAATCAGGAGGCTGTGAGTTCGATCCTAGGTAGAGGCAGATATTTCTCTCTCTGGGCACGTTGGGAATATATCTGCTGAATATAACTCCGCATTGGGGACAGGAAAGGCATCCGGCCAGTAAAAAGTCAGCTCCATTCAGTCGCCCAAGACTCCACCTTCATTACCCGGGATTCTTTAAAAGAAGATGATGATTGGGAAGATGGAAGTGAGAAGGAGGAAGGAATCTTTCTTAATCTTGAATGCCCCTTGGTGTATAAATCATCTCCATTTCACTTTCCAGTATTCCCAGTTAGAAGGGGAACTTTACAGGTGTGAGAACTGGAAATTAAAAATCGGAATAGAAAGGAATTTTGAGCTAAATTGGGGAATGTATGAAAGAGCCATGAAGGTTACACAGTCCAGAGATATACAAAACGAGATATACAAAAATGATCACCATGTCAGTTAATACTTAGTTGGGTATAACTTTTAGCATGAATTATGGCCTTACAATGTCTTCCCATGGAGTGAACCAAGTCTTTTAGTTCTAATGTGAAACCAAGATTGAATGATGGCTTCTATTAACTGGGTTTTATTAACTGGGCATGGGGAGGGCAGGGATTTTTGCTACCGGTTCTCCGAACCACCCGCCTCCATCGCTACCGGATCGGGCGATCCGGTCTGAACCGGGAGCATTTCACCCCTGAGAAGGAGGGACACGACAGCCGTCTTCCAATATCTGTGTTGCAGATGGTCTCTACAAGCTCCAGGGAGTCTTCCCAGTTTGGGGTCTCGTGGTCCTGGTAGGAGCTACGTTGGCTGCTGTTCTCTTTTGCGTCACCAGGAATGGGGAACCTCCCAGGTGCCACTTTGTGAGTCTTGCGCGAGCACTTGAGATGCGGTTGGAATGCCTCTTGTGAAATTCGGTCTAGACATTCCCCCACCTTCGGCTTCTGAAATTGCCCAAACCGTTGCCCGGCTGATGTAGGAAGCAATCATACCTAGATTCCCACAAAGATGAAAGTCCAAGCCTGAGCTGATCGTAATAGGGATGTGGAAACCAGCTCTTAACTAATGGCCGGTCCATCGATTCCTTTCCCAATGAAAGCCTCCTCCAGACGTGTTGCACGTACCAAAAAATAGAAAAAACGGAAGGGGAAACGGAGAACTGATGAATGGAATAATGGAGATTTGAGAACTGGACTTCTTTTTTTATGTTCAAGGAGAATTCCTTGAAATCGCACTTGGAAGAAGAATAGAATAGAATAGAATAGAATAGAATAGAATAGATATTGGAATATAGAATAGAATAGAATAGAATAGAATAGAATAGAATAGATTGGAATATAGAATAGAATAGAATAGAATAGAATAGAATAGAATAGAATAGAATAGAATAGAATAGATATTGGAATATAGAATAGAATAGAAAATAGAATAGAATAGAATAGAATAGAATAGATATTGGAATATAGAATAGAATAGAATAGAATAGAATAGAATAGAATAGAATAGAATAGAATAGACATTGGAATATAGAATAGAATAGAATAGAATAGAATAGAATAGAATAGAATAGAATAGATATTGGAATGTAGAATAGAATAGAATAGAATAGAATAGAATAGAATAGAATAGATATTGGAGAATAAAATAGAAAAGAATAGAATAGAATAGAATAGAATAGAATAGAATAGAATAGAATCACAGAGTTGGAAGGGACCTTGGAGGTCTTCTAGTCCAACCCCCTGCTTAGGCAGGAAACCCTCCACCACTTCAGACAAATTGTTTTCCAGCATCTTCTTAAAAACTTCCAGTATTGGAGGCAAAATATTTGGAGCCTTTTGGTCTTAAAATAGGCTCTTTCGGTCATAAAAACAAAATTTGCTTCATTTCTCTGGGGAGAAATGAAAAGTGAACAATTCTGTTTTTTTTTTGTTTTTTTGTTTTTTGGCCTGTCCATGTCAATATCTACTTTTCAAATTCCTTTTCTGGACTTCCATGCTAGGATGCGGAAAGCGTTTTGACTGGAGATATCTCAGATGCAAAGATCCCATTTTAAATGCAAAATGGGCACTTCTGAGCATTTTTGTCTTCAGCCCAAAATAGCTCCTCTTTTTGAGTTTGGGATACTCCCGTTCTGCTCAAAACACGCTATTTTATTTTTTCCCCTCCCTGGCTCCAAATGGGATATTTGGAAGCAGTTCAGACTGAAATTTTCTGTATTCAGCAGCTGTTCCTCTCTCATCTCATAGTCATGTTGCAGCCAAATTGCCCACCCTCTTCAAAAATCCAAATGCAACAAGAGGAGAGATTGTGCAACCAGCTGATTCTAATCCAAGATTCTCAATCCAGATACGTGGACTTCAGCTCCCAGAATCCTTAGCAGTTGCCACGCTTTATCCACACATCTGGAGGATGCTTGGGTTAAGGAAAGCTGTAGGAAGCCACAATATGTGTTTTTAAGTGTATTTATTGTCAGTTAGCATGATAAACCACTGCTTCCTGTTGGCGTTGCTCCTTGCAGCTGTGGCTTAAAATGATGCATGTGTGCAGGGGCGAGAACATGATTTCTGGTGGGGGTTTCTGTTGATTTTGCTTTTATGTCTTTCCCAATCTCCAGAGGTTCGAGAAAAAAACATCTTTCAGAGAGACTGGGCAGGAGGGAAAGGAAGGGAAGGGAAGGGAAGGGAGGGAGGGAAGAAAGAAGGAAGGAAAGAAAGAGAAAGAAAGAAAGAGAAAGGGAGAGAGAGAAGGAAGGAAGGGAAAGGAAGAAAGAGAAAGGAAGAAAGAAAGAAACTAACTTAGTTGTGCTAATGGTTTATTTATTTATTTATTTATTTATTTATTTATTTATTTATTTATTTTGTATACCACCCTTCTCCCAGAAGGGACTCAGGGCGGTGAACAGCCAAAATTAAAAAACATACAAATGCAAAAGTTAAGATAATTAAAAGAATTAAATCATTGGCTACCCAATTTAAAACCCCAAATCCATAAAATTTAAAATCCCAATTAAAAACCATTTAGGCTAGGCCGGCTTGATGAAATAAAAACGTCTTCAGGGCTTTACGGAAGGTCCGGAGGTCCGGGTTAAGGCATCAGACTAAAAAGAAAGAGAGAGAGAGAAAGAAAGAAAGAAGGAAGGGAAAGAAAGAAAAAAGAAAAAGAGAGAAAGAAAGAAACTAACTTAATTTCTGCTAATGGTTAAGATACCAGGCTAAAAAGAAAGAAAGAGAGAGAGGAAGAAGGGAAAGAAAGAAAGAAAGAAAGAAAAAGAGAGAGAGGGAGAGAGAAAGGAAAGGAAAGGAAAGAAGAGAAAAGGGAAGGAAAGTAGATGAAAGGAAAGGAAACAAAAGGAAAGAAGGAAAGAAGAGGAAAGGAAAGAGGAAAGGAAAGGAAAAGAGAGAAGGAAAGAAGAGGAAAGGAAAGAAAGAAAAGGAAAGGAGAGGAAAGGAAAGGAAAGGAAAGGAAAGGAAAGGAAAGGAAAGGAAAGGAAAGAAGGAAAGGAAAGAAGAGAAAAGGGAAGGAAAGTAGATGAAAGGAAAGGAAACAAAAGGAAAGAAGGAAAGAAGAGGAAAGGAAAGAGGAAAGGAAAGGAAAAGAGAGAAGGAAAGAAGAGGAAAGGAAAGAAAGAAAAGGAAAGGAAAGGAAAGGAAAGGAAAGGAAAGGAAAGGAAAGGAAAGGAAAGGAAAGGAAAGAAGGAAAGGAAAAGTTTGAAATTACTTTGCTGGACTGCAAGACTGACCCCAGTTTATACCGCAGGGAATACTAAAACAAAACCACGATTTAATGGGAAGGGTGAATTCATTGCTCTCTCTTCCTGAGTTTCCTTTCCTTCCCTCTGGCAACAGCTGTTTGCCTTCCTGGGATTCTTCGTCAGCGCCATGTGGATCAACGCCGCAGCCACGGAAGTGGTGAATATCCTGCAGACACTGGGCATCATCTTCCACCTGAGCAACACCGTTTTGGGCTTAACTCTGCTCGCCTGGGGAAACAGCATCGGGGGTAAGTAGAACAAGCCGTCCTATAGGCGTCTCCAGCTATGCTTGGGACGTGGTGGCTCAGTGGCTTAAGACGTTGAGCTGGTCGATCGAAAGGTCGGCAGTTCAGCGGTTCGAACCCCTGGTGCCGCCTAACGGGGGGGGGGGGGGAGCTCCCGTGACTTGTCCCAGCTTCTGCCAACCTAGCAGTTTGAAAGCAGGTAAAAAATGCAAGTAGAAAAATAGGGACCAGCTTTGGTTGGAAGGGAACAGAGTTCCATGCGCCTTTGGCGTTGAGTCATGCCGGCCACATGACCACGGAGACGTCTTCGGACAGCGCTGGCTCTTCGGCTTTGAAACGGAGATGAGCACCGCCCCCTAGTAATGTGAATGATGTAGGACTAGTACAGGATCAGCTATATGAACATTGAAGGACCCTCTTTATTCACATTATTATAAGAAAGAAATGTGCTTGTTTAGAGATTACACTAGGTCAGCTAAATTCCATTCTTGGTAATATATATCTTCTGAGGGGCCTAGCTGTCAAGGATGCAAGGACATCCATATGCAATATATATCTTCCGAGGGGCCTATCTGTCAAGGATGCAGAGACATCCATCTGAAACAAAAAGTTAATTATTATCCAAAAGCAGTCATGAATCTACGCATCAGCAAACACAGAATTGAGGAAGGTTGTTTAGTTAAGATAATCTCATGAACTAGAAAATAATGGAAGAATTTAGTAATTAGAAAGTGTCAATTATAATGCAACAAATGTATGTTAACCATATATGGAAAACTGCTGTGCTTGCAAAAGCCTTTGTCTTGGAGATGGATAAAAGCAGTTGTATCAGAGCTCTTCTGGGTTCAGAATTGCAGATACAAATCTGGTTCTGAAACTGCGCAATAAACTTGTCTCTGGCTGACCCAGGAATGTTGTTTGGTCCCATCATTCCATAACACTAGAGTCAGGAACAATGAATTGTTGTAAATCAAGGACTGCCTCTATTCAGGAAGTGAATGCTGAATGCTGAGCCTGTCTTCTCTTTCTCCCAACAGACATGTTCTCCGACCTCACCATGGCCCGGCAAGGTTACCCCCGGATGGCTTTTTCAGCCTGTTTTGGGGGTATTATCTTCAGTATCCTTTTCCCAGAATTGCAGGGCTCAATTCCAAGCAAGAAGGGTTGTTATGTCCTAGTGGACAATCATTTCAATGTGAGCCAGCCGTGTGCCGCAGCGGCCAAAAAAAAGCCAACACAATCCTAGGCTGCATAAACAGAGGGATAGAATCAAGATCACGTGAAGTGTTAGCACCAATTTATGATCCCTTGGTAAGGCCACACTTGGAATATTGCATTCAGTTTTGGTCGCCACGATGTAAAAAAGATGTGGAGACTCTAGAAAGAGTGCAGAGATGAGCAACAAAGAGGATTATAGGAGACTGGAGGCTAAAACATATGAAGAACGGTTGCAGGAACTGGGTGTGTCTAGTTTAATGAAAAGAAGGACCAGGGGAGACATGATAGCAGCCTTCCAATATCTCAGGGGCTGCCCCAAAGAAGAGGGGCTCAACCTGTTTTTCAAAGCACCTGAACAAGGAATAATGGATGGAAACTGACCAAGGAGAGATTCAACCTGGAAATAAGGAGGAATTATTCGATAGGGAGAACCATCAACCCATGGAACAGAAGTTGCCTTCGGAGGTTGTGAGAGCTTCATTCCTGGAGGCTTTCAAGAAGAGACTGGACTGCCATCTGGACTTCAAGAAGAGAAATGATGTAGGGTCTCCTGCTTGGGTGGGGGGTTGGACTAGATGACCTACAAGGTCCCTTCCAACTCTGTTAATCTGTTAAATGTTTTAGCGAATGTAAGAAGTTTCCAGATCCAACACCTTCAATTTCACTCTTTTAAGGGTTGGAATAGAAGACCTCCAAGGTCCTCTGCAACTCTGTTATTCTATTCTATTCTATTCTATTCTATTCTATTCTATTCTATTCTATTCTATTCTATTCTATTCTATTCTATTCTAATTACAGTCCTAACTCAAGGACTGCTTGAATGCTAAACCTTTCGGCTCCAAATGCTGGTTTTTGCAGGTGAAATGTTCCCAACATTTTGCATCTTGTTTCTAAAGCCAGCCGGGAACTTTGCATCCATTTCACAGCTGGAAGATCGCAGCTGTTTTTTGTTTTTGTTTTTTAATTTGATTTATATGCCGCCCTTCTCTGGAGACTCAGGGCGGCTTACAGTGCGTTAAGCAATAGCCTTCATCCTTTTGTATATTTATACAAAGTCAGCTTATTGCCCCCACAAACTGGGTCCTCATTTCACCTACCTTAGAAAGGATGGAAGGCTGAGTCAACCTTGAGCCTTGGAGAGATTCGAACCAGCAGTAATTGCAGGCAGCCGTGTTAATAACAGGGTGCTTAGACCACTGTACCATCAAGGCTCTGTTTGAAGAGAATAATAATAAAAACAATACGTTCAATTCCCAACCCAATAATAATAAAGTAATAATAGATTCGACGTCCACCGCAGCTCTTTTCTAATCAGCCTCTTCCAAAACTGGTTGTTGCATGGCCAATAAAACTAGTCCAGGGGGTCAGCAACCTGCGGCTCTGGAGCCGCATGTGGCTTTTTCACCCCTCTGCTGCGGCTCCCTGTCGCTCAAAATATCACTCGCAGCTGCCAATGTGTGACACTTGCTGGCACACGATTTATTGAGCTTTTTAATAACCACGGATAAATCCAAGAAAAAAGAAAAGTTTCAGAAGAAAACAGAATGTTTAATTCAACTACAGATGCTAGTTTTATGGCCGCTCAAGAAATAGTCCGGCATGGGAAGGGTTTTTGTGGCTCCCGGTGTTTTCTTTTCTGTGGGAAACGGGTCCAAATGGCTCTTCTGAGTGTTTAAGGTTGCGGACCCCTGAACTAGTCGAATCTTTTCTCCTGAACTCGCTCCCAGATATGCTTGTCGGTGTCGGGCTGGGCTGCCTTTTGCAAATGTCGAGCAGCAAATGGGTAGTGAGGGTATGAAACATCGGTGTCGTGTTGTGTATTTTGTTTCTTTGCTGCCTTTATTCCCTCCCGGCTCTTTCCCGAAGGGGGAAAAGCCGATGAGCGATATTTTTTCCTGCCGAAGTAGAAGGGGGTGGGGGGTGGGGGTGAATTGCTCCTCCTCTAATGGAGGAGGTGCAAACAGACATAAAAGAGAATGCGTGTAGCTCAAGAGTTGAAATGAGAGGTCCTTGGTGCTTTCTGAGCTTGGTGGTTTTCTTGTAGACGTTTCATGACCCTACTAGGTAACATCATCAGTGATAGAAGGGAGTGAGGTTGGCAGGGAGGAGGAGGACGACGACGACTATGGGGTCCTTGGTGCTTTCTGAGCTTGGTGTTTTTTCTTGCAGACGTTTCATTACCCTAGTACAGGGATGGCTAACCTTTTTGCTGTTGCGTGCCAACAGCCAACAGCTGATGGGTTCGCCATCACAGCCCTAGTAGGATGTATGTTGATTGTTTATTTAGCATCCTATGACTATCGCTAAGTGTTGTATCTTGTGATTTATGAGGAATGTATTTTTTATGATTACTATGATCATGATTTATCACTTATAGCTTTTATCTACAGTGAGAGCTTATGCACTGGAGACAAATTCCTTGTGTGTCCAATCACACTTGGCCAATAAAATTCAATTCTATTCTATTCTATTCTATTCTATTCTATTCTATTCTATTCTATTCTATTCTATTCTGCTCTGTTCTACACTACTCTACTCCTTATTTCTATTCTATTCTTTTCTATTCTATTCTATTCTATTCTATTCTATTCTACTCTACTCTACTCTACTCTACTCTGCTCTGTTCTACTCTACTCCTTATTTCTATTCTATTCTATTCTATTCTATTCTATTCTATTCTATTCTATTCTACTCTACTCTATTCTGCTCTGTTCTACTCTACTCTACTCCTTATTTCTTTTCTATTCTATTCTATTCTATTCTATTCTATTCTATTCTATTCTATTCTATTCTATTCTAATCTATTCTATTCTATTCTACTCTACTCTACTCTATTCTGCTCTGTTCTACTCTACTCTACTCCTTATTTCTTTTCTATTCTATTCTATTCTATTCTATTCTATTCTATTCTATTCTATTCTATTCTATTCTATTCTACTCTACTCTACTCTATTCTGCTCTGTTCTACTCTACTCTACTCCTTATTTCTTTTCTATTCTATTCTATTCTATTCTATTCTATTCTATTCTATTCTACTCTACTCTACTCTATTCTGCTCTGTTCTACTCTACTCCTTATTTCTATTCTATTCTATTCTATTCTATTCTATTCTATTCTATTCTATTCTATTCTATTCTATTCTACTCTATTCTGCTCTGTTCTACTCTACTCTACTCCTTATTTCTATTCTATTCTATTCTATTCTATTCTATTCTACTCTACTCTATTCTGCTCTGTTCTACTCTACTCCTTATTTCTATTCTATTCTATTCTATTCTATTCTATTCTATTCTATTCTATTCTATTCTATTCTATTCTACTCTACTCTATTCTGCTCTGTTCTACTCTACTCTACTCCTTATTTCTTTTCTATTCTATTCTATTCTATTCTATTCTATTCTATTCTATTCTATTCTATTCTATTCTATTCTACTCTACTCTACTCTATTCTGCTCTGTTCTACTCTACTCTACTCCTTATTTCTTTTCTATTCTATTCTATTCTATTCTATTCTACTCTACTCTATTCTGCTCTGTTCTACTCTACTCCTTATTTCTTTTCTATTCTATTCTATTCTATTCTATTCTATTCTATTCTATTCTATTCTATTCTACTCTACTCTACTCTATTCTGCTCTGTTCTACTCTACTCCTTATTTCTATTCTATTCTATTCTATTCTATTCTATTCTACTCTACTCTATTCTGCTCTGTTCTACTCTACTCTACTCCTTATTTCTTTTCTATTCTATTCTATTCTATTCTATTCTATTCTATTCTATTCTACTCTACTCTACTCTACTCTACTCTACTCTACTCTACTCTACTCTACACTACACTACACTACACTACACTACACTACACTACTCTAATTTGCTCTTTTTCTCTTTCTTTGCAGCTCGAGTCGGACGGCCTCTTGGTATGGATTCTAGCAGGTGCCCTGGGCCTCAGCCTGGTCATTTCTTTCCTTTCGGTGCCTGCCCAGTGCTTCCATCTGGGATCAGCTTATGGCTACTGCCTCATAGCCTACTACATGGTCTTCCTAACCATTGCGCTGCTAACCGAGTTCGGGGTAATCCGAATTTCCAGCTTCTGAACGGAGCCTCTCCTCTGAAGGTCTCACCAACGTCTCCCAAGGTTGTTGGATCTGCCCTCAACCCTGTGATTTACTTGAAAATGGTGCCTTTCGGGGACAAAGACTTGCTGGCAAGGTCTCGAATAGGACTCGGTACCCAGATCGGATGCTGGCCACATGGCGGGGAGGATGATTAGTGAAAACTGGACGCCATGGCTGTGGCGCTGCGACCGATAAGCCCGCTGTTTCACATCCTTTGGAGGCGATTTGGGGATTTTAGAGCCAAATTCAAGATTAGACAACCCTTGAGACATCGTTTGTCCCCCACCCCACCCCCGCTCCAACCACCCCCAACAGTGTTAGCTTTTCCAAATATAGATAGCAATTTTTTTTAAAAAAAGGTATCCTTTTTAAGAAACGAGGTTCGTTAGAAGTATTTTTCGGTTCCTGAATTGAAGCTTGAATGCGTCCCTCAGGTATGTAGGGAATTTTTCATCCATTCTACTCTACTCTACTCTACTCTACCCTACCCTACCCTACCCTACTCAACTCTACTCTACCCTACCCTACCCTACCCTACCCTACCCTACCCTACCCTACCCTACCCTACTCTACTCTACCCTACCCTACCCTACCCTACTCTACCCTACCCTACCCTACCGTACCCTACTCTATTCTACCCTACACTACCCTACCCTACCCTACTCTACTCTACCCTACCCTACCCTACCCTACTCTACTCTATCCTACCCTACCGTACCCTACCCTACCCTACCCTACTCTACCCTACCCTACCCTACCCTACCCTACTCTACTCTACTCAACTCTACTCTAACCTCTGTTCGGTAGCAGGGGTGTCTCCGTGACTCATATATATATGAGTCACTGTATTTCCCTGAAAATAAGACCCTGCCTTATATTTTTTTGAACCCTGAAATAAGCACTTGGCCTTATTTTCGGGGAGGTCTTATTATTTTGGGGCGCATGGAGCAAGACGGGGCTCCTCTTGCCGTCTTACCTGATTTCCAGCTCTGTCCCCTTAACCCTAACCAGAGGAAATAGCGGGGACCGGCTGCACTTGCAATTAAATATTGTCAGGGAGGGCTTATTTTCAGGGGAGGGCTTATTTTTGGGGATGTCTTATTTTCAGGGAAACACAGTATATATGAAAGATATATCTTTTATACATATATAAAAGAGCCACGGTGGCTCAGTGGTTAGAATCCAGGCTACTTCTGCTGATCACCGGCTGCCAACAGTTTGGCAGTTCGAATCTCACCAGGCTCAAGGTTGACTCAGCCTTCCATCCTTCCGAGGTGGATAAAATGAGGACCCAGATTGTTGGGGGGCAAGAGGCTGACTCTGTAAACCCTCCTTAGAGAGGGCTGTAAAAGCACTGTGAAGCGGTAAATAAGTCTAAATGCTATTGCTATTGCTCTTTTCTCCTTCCTTCCTTCTTTCCTTTCTTCCTTCCTTTCCTTCCTTCCTTCCTTTCCTTCCTTCCTTTCCTTCCTTCCTTTCCTCCATCCTTCCTTCCTTCCTTCCTTCCTTCCTTCCTTCCTTCCTTCCTTCCTTCCTTCCTTTCCTCCCTTGGTGCGCAGTAGTTAGAAAGCAATATTGCAGGATAACGCTGCCAGCTGCCAGAAGTTCGATTTTCATCAGCTCAAGGTTGATTCAACCTTCCATTCTTCTGAGGACGGTAAAACGAAGACCCAGATTATTTGGGGTAAAAGGCTGACTCTGTAAACCACTTAGAGAGGACTGTAAAGCACTATGAAGCGGTATATAAGTCTAAATGCTACATATATATATATATATATATATATATATATATATATATATATATATATATATGTAGGTCTTTGGTTAGTCAGGTTTTCTCCTGCGTAAAATTGGAAGTGTCTTGGCGACGTTTCAACAAAGTCTCATTCGTCATCTTCAGGCTGGTGTTTTCGGCTTCGTGCTTCTAGGAGCAATATATATATTGCAGTCTCCCAGAGAGCAACACAGAGTTGCAGTTTGTCAACAGAAAAAAAGGCCCAGAAGCTTGTGAATGAGATTTCACAGAACCAGGGCTGCAGAACAACTTAGTTTACGTAGGTAAAACCTGGCTAGGAAGAATATGCATATGTATGTATGTATGTATGTATGTATGTATGTATGTATATATATATATGGGATAAGGCTTCAATCATGAGTTATGCCTGCCATCTTGACTTTTTTGCCCCTTTCCTGGGACAAAAGAAAAAAAAGACACAGAAGGAAACTCTCTTGCTCATGGTTTGGAATCGGGAATACTGATTTTTAGCTACACATGGCCTTACGATCCATTCATAAGGGAGGCCTACCAGTAGATTTGCTGCTGAATTAATGCAGAGCAAAACCGCGACGTGAAAGCACCGTGGAATTCACTGCCAACTGCCTGTGGAAAACAGATAACCTGGGGAAGCAGGGAGGAATGTTCACTAGCATACTTCTCCGCCTTATTGCGTTGACCCACTTTTGAGGTTTGCACGCCGCCGCGCTGACTTGCAAATCAGCTGAACGGATTGGGTTTATCCAACACTACTAAACTAAAATTAAGATTAAAAAAACCATCAAAGTTTGGAGGGGGGTGGGGAGACACGGACGGACGGACGAATGAAACCGCTAGGTATTGTAAAATAATACAGGAAAAGCGTGCCTTGGGAACGCAGCCAACATTGTCGGGACAAAAGGGAAAGGGTTTGCAAACCTTGGTAGCACAGTGGACTAAAGCACACTGTGATTAACATCTGCTGCTTGCAATTACTGCAAGGTCGAATCTCCCCAGGCCCAAGGTTGACTCAGCCTTCCATCCTTTCAAAGGTAGGTGAAATGAGGACCCAGTTTGTGGGGGCAATAAGCTGACTTTGTATAAATATACAAAAAGATGACGGCTATTGCTTAACGCATTGTAAGCTGCCCTGAGTCTCCGGAGAAGGGCGGCATATAAATTAAAGCCAAAAAAACAAAAACAAAAAACAAACATGACTTAAACAATGGGCAGCTTTTATTGTCTCTGAAGGCAGGGATGGAAGTCCTTCCAGAGTCCTTGGTGTTCTCTGAGCTTGGTGGCGTTTTTTGCAAACGTTTCATTACCTAACTAGGTAACATCATTAATGCTAGGAGGGAACTTCAAATATTCTCTTCTATCTGTACCTTCCAGACCTGTTCATCAGAATAAGGGGGAAAAACAAGAATTGTGCTTGGGTGCAAAATGCATTGCAAGCACGCAACTTTGATGACCAATTTTTTGTCCCCTTCCTATTTTTCTGATGCCCTTGAAAGTAGTTTTTTAGTTTGCTCTTCCCCATTTTCCTCTTTCTCTTTTCAATTCTTGGGATGGGCGAGCAAATAGGATTATCTATACCTAATATGATCAGAGACATTGCTCCTTAGGCACTTCAAACCAGTGGCCTTGTTTGCAGGAAAAGTCCTCGCCGAACAATCTTTTTAAAATTCCTTTTGTCTATTTCTCTGCGAAGTCAATCGCGATGACATAAATTTGCACTCTGACATACTTACAATTATGAACAGATTATTATTATTTTTTGGGGGGGGATGTATCCACCTGGCTGTGCACCGGGGCTTAATATGTTCTTCTTGACTTTTTCTTTCTTGCTTTTTTCCTTCCTTCCTTCCTTTCCTTCCTTCCTTCCATCTTTTCCTTTCCTTTCTTTCCCTTCCCTTTCTTTCTCTTCCTTTTTCTTTCCCTTCCTTCCTTGCCTCTTTCTCCTTCCTTCCTTGCCTTTTTCTTTTTTCTTTTCTTTCTTTCCGTCCTTCCTGTCCTTCCTTCCATCTTTTCCTTTCTTTTCTTTCCCTCTCTTTTTTCTTCCTTTTTCCTCCCTCCCTTTCTTTTCTCTTCCTTTTTCTTTCCCTTCCTTCCTTGCCTCTTTCTCCTTCCTTCCTTGCCTTTCTTTTTTTTCTTTCTTCCTTTCTTTCCTTCCTGTCCTTCCTTCCATCCATCTTTTCCTTTTTCTTTCCCTTCCCTTTCTTTTTTCTTCCTTTTTCCTCCCTCCTTTTCTTCTTTCCCTTCCTTTTTCTTTCCCTTCCTTCCTTGCCTTTCTCCTTCCTTCCTTGACTTTCTTTCTTTTTCTTTCTTTTCTTTTTTCTTTCTTTTCTTTCCTTCCTTCCTTCCTTCCTTCCTTCCTTCCTTCCTTCCTTCCTTCCTTCCTTCCTTCCTTCCTTCTCTCTCTTTGTGCCTTTTACTGTTCCTCCTGTCTTTTGTCACTGACAGCCAGTGGATTTGAAATCAGCCTAAATCAGCAGTTACACAGGTTGGGCGTTGACCAAGCTGTTGACAGGTGGCTGGCTGCTTAAAACTGACTTCACAATGCACACGTCAGCTAGAAGAAATACTGAAGCAGGCTTCACTCCTAGGTTTCTTTTCAACCAAGAGGTTGTCCAATCTCTTCTTCATAACTTCCAGCGTTGGAGCACCCACAACTTCCGGTGGCAAGCAGTTCCACGGGTTAATTGTTCTCACTGTCAGGAAATTCCTTCTTAGTTCTAGGTTGCTTCTCTCCTTGATTAGTTCCCACCCGTTGCTTCTTGTCCTGCCCTCAGGGGCTTTGGAGAATAAGGGAAAAGTTAAGGGATGGTGGCCCAGATTCTACAACTTTGCTCATTTCTGTAAATACATTTAACTTCTGTTTGAGCTTGTCTATGTTTAATGATCTACCTCAAAGAACCCAAATGCTGTTATTTACCTTCCCATTTTGATGTAAGTTGTCAATTTAACTAATAAAGAGCATCGATCAATTACAGCATTTGGATGTTTCTGTGAAACTCCCAAGTTTTTTTAAAAAAATTATTTATTTATTTATTTATTTATTTATTTATTTATTTATTTTTCCAAATTTCTATACCGCCCTTCTCCTTTCGGACTCAGGGCGTTGAACAGCCAAGTAAAACACTTTATATACAAAAGTTAATGGTACTTGATGGTACAGTGGTCTAAGCACCCTGTTATTATTAGGCTTAAGGTTGACTCAGCCTTCCATTCTTTCTAAAGTAGGTGAAATGAGGACCCAGTTTGTGGGGGCAATAAGCTGACTTTGTATAAATATACAAAAGGATGAAGGCTATTGCTTAACGCATTGTAAGCCGCCCTGAGTCTCCGGAGAAAGGCGGCATATAAATCAAATTTTTAAAAAAATAGATTTAAAATAATTAAATAATTTGGCCCATAATTTAAAACATTTCAATTGAAAACCAATTTCAAATTTTAAAAACCCCATCATAAAATCAGGACAGCCCGGCTAACTGAAAGAGGTAGGTTTTAAGGGCCTACTATTTATTTATTACATGTATTTATATGCCGCCATTCTCCCGAAGGACTCAGGGCAGCAGACACAAGTTAAGAAACAACTACAATAAAATCCCATTTTAAACCAAATAACTAATTAATAGAAAATAATAAAGCCCGGAATCAGAGTCAGCCTATTTGTTTGAACAACCAAGTCTTCAGGTCCCGACGGAAGGAACAGAGATCAGGAGCCGTCCGGAGCTCGGTAGGTAATTCATTCCAGAGAGTGGGAGCACCCACAGAGAATAATATTTTTTTTACTACCGGTTCCGTGGGCGTGGCTTGGTGGGCATGGCAGGGGAAGGATCCTGCAAAATCCACATTCCCTCCCCACTCCTGGGGGAAGGATATTGCAAAATCTCCATTCCCACCCCATTCTGGGGCCAGCCAGAGGTGGCATTTGCCGCTTCTCCGAATTACTCAAAATTTCTGCTATCGGTTCTCCAGAACCTGTCAGAACCTGCTGGATTTCACGCCTGGATATATATTTATATTTCAATCAAAACACAATTAAATATGGTTTGAGTACTGGAATACTTGGGTATCAGACAATAAAATGGTACATGAAACCAAAGAAACCGAATGTCTTCAAAATGTCTGGAGACAAATCAAAAACTTTCCTAAAGGTAGTTTGAGATAATGGGTCCTTCCCCCACCCCACTTTTATTTTTTGCAACTCGCAATAGTTTCTTGATGTTGTCTTTTATTTTGTCCAGCCGAACACAAAAAATCTATCTAGGATCCTGTTTGGAAATCTACTCATAAAATACATAAATGATTAGTCTGGAAGAAGGCGGGATTTTGACTTATCAATTGGATGGATTGGTTGAATATACAGGCAATCCTTGACTTACGACCACAATTGAGCCCAACATTTCCATCACTAAACGAGACAGTTGTTAAAGTGAGTTTTCCCTCACTTTGGTAGTTCAGTGGTCTAAAGCACCCTGTTATTAAGAACAGCTGCCTGCAATTACTGCAGGTTCAAATCTCACCAAGGCTCAAGGTTGACTCAGCCTTCCATCCTTTCTAAGGTGGGTAAATTGAGGACCCAGTTTGTGGGGGCAATAAGCTGACTTTGTATAAATATACAAAAGGATGAAGGCTATTGCTTAACGCATATAAATCAAATTAAAAAAAAAAATTACGACCTTTCTTGCCAGAGTTGTTAAGTGAATCACTGCAGGTGGCACGGTTATTAAATGAATCTGGCTTCCCATGGGCTTGGCTCGTCAGAAGGTCGCAAAAGGGGGTTGTATGACCTCTGGGAAATTACAACCCTCATAAAGATGAGACGGTTGGCAAGAATCCGAATTTTGACCACGGGGATGCTGCGGCGGTCATAAGTGTGAAAAACGAACATCGATTACTATTTTCAGTGCTGTCGTAACATTGGATGGTTACTAAATGAATGATTTTAAGTTGAAGTCTACCTGCATGTATACCCTAAATATAAAAAGAGAGATGCAGAAAAAGGGTTAAAGAGGTTTATTAAATGTTCTGTAAACAACTATATAATACTGTTTCAGACATCGTTATATCAGTCATACAAATTTCCCCGTATCCAAAACCCACCGTCTCTTTCCTACCCCCCTACGAGTGATTGTCTTTGGAATTTAAGAGCAAAGAGAAAAAAAGTTATTTAGGAAGGAACATCCCTGCGTTCTTTTGAAGTTTTAGTTTTCCTTCCAAGAGACTCCAAAAAGAAGAACTTTCTGGAGTCGTTTCTAGCTTATATCCTAAACGAGAATAAAAATAACAAAAACATGCCAAAAAAGTTTAAAAAAAAACCCATTTTACTCAGTATGGAGTTTCCAGCATCTCTTATTGCAGAAGGAAATCTGAAATTATATACTTTTTCATTTACTATCCAGGCTGATGGTAGGGGGAAATAAAAATAAACAATTTAGTGCTTATTTGTGACGTAACTGTAATGTCTCAAAATCAGGAGTGCGTTTCCTTCCAGTTATTAGTGTTTGAAATACTAAAATTAAGCTCGGCAGCGTTCCATCTTGCTCGATGCTAAGTGGAAAAAGGCTATTGCTGTCGATCAGGGTTTCTCAAAGCTTATCAAATTTGAAAATGTGTGGACTTCAACTCCCAGAATTTCTCAGCCAGCATGGGGAATCCATACATTCTCAAGATGGAGAAACTTTAAACTCTAGATTTTGACATCATGGATCTTAGCCAAACCATTGTGCGAAGGATGGGCTTAGAATGGTACCCAGCAGATTCTCATTAACTGGCCTGAGTGTGTGCAGCATGTAAAATGCACCCCAAGTTTTTGACGGATGAGCAAGAAAACTCCAAATTAAAAACATGGTCAGCAGTCATTTCCATTTAGTGACGCCAACAAAACGGTCAGTAAGCCAGATAAGGATCACCCGTGTTTCTGTTTTAAAAAAATAATCAAACCGAGAACGTACAAAGCTAAGCGTCGCTTCAAATCCAAAGCTTAAAAAAAAAAACAAAAAAAAAAAAACCGGGCTTCGGAGTTGTGTTGTGTGTCCTACAAACGCCGGCAGCTCTGTCAGGAAGCTCGCCTTTCCTTGGGTTTGTGCATTGTCACCGCAAAATCCCAGGAAAATGTGTGTTCCGGTTAGATAGGGCTGATGGGGGGGGGTACGTAAGGTACTTTGGGAGGCTGTAGGCACACGCCGTCGGTACCTCCTCCCTATTTTAAAATTTTACTTCTTTTTAATTCATTATTTTGCAAGCCCTGGGAAAGGCAGCTTTTTTCCCCCAACACACACAAATGAGGGGAGATTTAGAGCTCCCTACTCATTCTCAAATTCCATTTTTGCCAAAGCATTGCGAATTCCTTAATGCAGGGGTCTGCAACCTTATTTGGACCCGTTTCCCACAGAAAAAAAAACACCGGGAGCCACAGAACCTGGGTGGGCGTGGCCAACTTGACGTCACTCACTTCCACCAGTCACATGATTCCCCCCTAGCCACGCCTACCCAGCCGGTCATTAGGGCAGAGAACCAGTTGTTAAAAAACATCAGGAACCACAAAACCCTTTTGACATCTCTCTCTCCTTCCTCCCCCCCCCTCTGTATCTCTCTCTCTCCCTCTCTCTCTGTATCTCTCTGTCTCTGCCCCGGACACTTCTCCATCCCCTGCCGTCACCCTTTTCTTCTCAGGCCAGGCGAAGAGTGACAGGGAGGGGCAGGCGAGGGGTGGGATCACCCAACAGGGAGTCCCAGCAGAGGGCCCAAAGCTCTGGAGCCGCAGGTTGCCGACACCTGCCCTAAAGAATGTTTATTAGAAAACCTTCCATCTGTTTTTTTGCTTCAACCTATCCAGTGGTGGGATGCAGCCGGTTTGGGCGAACCGGTAGTTGCGATCTGCAGGTGCCCAGGCGCAATCCTGTCCTATATCACTGTGTTGTTTGACGCCGGACACATGTGCGGATGGGGTGCGTGAGCGAATTCCCGTGTTTTGTGACGCTGCACTCATGCGCGCTCGCTGGGCAAGCCGCTGGGCGAACCGGTTGTTACGGTATGCGACGCCCACCTTTGAACCTATCCCTTTTTAAAAAAGAATTAACAAACTTGACTGATACAGCAGGAAGGAATGGCTTCCCTGAATTGACAACATAATGCCCTCTTGAACCAATAGTGTATTTTTTTTTTAAGGCGCCCCCTTTCCTCTCCTCAAAGCAACCTTTTTCAATCTGGAGGAACTCCAGATGGGTGGGCTTCAACTCCCAGAGTCGCCCCCACAGCCCAGGAATTCTGGGAGTTGAAGTCCACAGACGGACGTGGCTGAATTGTGGCTATCTACTACCTTATAAAATATTTGCATTCTTTTTTTAGGACGAGAACAGACGTTGAGTGCATCATAGGTGTAGGAACACTGTTATCTCCTCAACTGGGTGTCCTCTGGTAAGTGTTAAAGACTACAAGGGCAATCTTCCACAGCCATTAACGTAGCTCAGGGAGGTACATTCGGAGACGCCATCATAAAATTGAGCTGCTTAAGAAAAGGAAATCTCATTTATGGCGACTGTTTTATCTCAAACCCATTTCTTATTCAGAGGTTGGCCTGGGAGTAAAATAAACTCATCCTCCCTGCAACAAGTGGAAAATAATTTAGCTCCTTCAAAGCCAACCCTTCTCCATTTATTTATTTAGCGTGGAAATCAGCCTGTTGTTTTTAAATGAGGAACTACGCCAGAGAGTTAGCAGACATGAGAAAACAAATTTTCTAGGTTTGCCATCCTAAAATTACAGAAGGGACAAAGGTCTTTTTTTTTTTTTCTGCTTATAAATTGGCAGGGGGGAAAAAAAGCAAATTCCGTTTACCGTTTGCTAATTAGCAAATCGAGATTAACAGAAGGAGGCAAAACCTTAACACTTCTTTGCCTATTGTGTGTTTGCCAAACAAAGAATGCTCGACGAATCTGCTTGCTGGGTTTCTCTCGTGGCGGAGAGATCGACTGAAGAGATCCCCAAACTTGGTAACCGACGAAAGGAATTTCTGCAGAAGCGGAATCCAAAATAAAACCTGATAAAGACACCCTGATTCCGAGATCACTTCTGTCTTTTCTGTCACAAGAATTATTGCTTTTCTATCATGCCTATCGGCAATCGGGGGCTTCAGGCTTTAATACAGTGCCCCTTTGGCAGCGTTTTAGGAGTTAATACAATTGGCTTTTCGGCAGGATTGCCGGACAAAGTTTGTGAGCAGGATAGAGTCTTTTAAACCTGTCCAGGATTTCACTGAACCAAAAACCCATTTTTGCTAGGAAGATGCTACGAATCTCAGTTGGTCCTGGGTTCTGTTTTAAGTGCCCATTTGGGCACCTTGCTACGTTTGGGTAAAAACTGTGCCAAGCAAGTCACCGGAGTACTAGCAGTCTTTACAGATGCCGAGGAACAACGAAGGGGTGGGAGGTGCAAAACGAAGGAGTGGTGTAAAACGAATTTGCGTTACTTCACTCAGCTGCATTTAGTGCATGGCGGATTACGGAGAGCGAGAGAGCGGTGTAGTTGACGCTTGGCGATTCCACCGGCCTTCTTGCCATTTTTTTTTTTTAGCCGATCTCGACTGCTGATGGAAGACGGCAGATGTATGCATTTTGTATTTTCTCTCCTGCTTGGCTGTCTCCGCTGGCAAACGGGGCCGGTTTTCAGCCCTCTAGTCTATGCCACCTCCACCACAGCAACTGGCCTTTTGCCACAGCAGCCACAAGGACAAAAATGAAAAGGTTTTCTTCAAAAGAAGGGCCAGCGGTCCTTCGGTCAAGGAAGGACTTTGCATGAGTTTCCCGTTGCAACGACCGCAAGGTGAAGAGTTCTTCCAGACACACCCCACGCCTGATGCCAAAAGAAAGGAGAAGACCAACATTTTTTAAAAATAGTAATGATAAAAATGGTCGTCTTCTCCCTCTCACAAGATCTCAGGGTCCTGGCTGGAGATTTCAAGAGATTAGGACCATTAAAGGAAAATCTGATTGAGAGGAGGCTGGTAAGAGACCGCCGCGCTGCCAAGCCCAGGCTCAATGCATAGGAGAACCGGCTTTCTTGATTAAGCCGAATTTAAATGATGGTTTGCGAACGCTGCCGGAGGGCAGGAGGGTGGAAGGTCTGGTTGAGCAACTCCTCGTCTTCGTGCCAAGGAAGCTCTTGTTCCTCCCTTCTGGAATGTTCTTCGTACCACTCCTGAGAACGGAAGACCGGCGTCATGATGCTAAACCACGACAAGAGTGCCCACCCGCCCAGGGGGAAAACTAAACAGGAGCCATGATAGCAGGCAGACCCCAAAAATGTTTGTGGAGGTCAAGCCAGGAATCGGATAAATACAGGATACAGAGTAATAGAGTTGGAAGGGACCTTAGAGGTCTTCTAGTCCAACCCCCATTCAAGCAGGAAACCTTTTTACCATTTCAGATAAATGAATAGTCAATTTCTTAAAAAGCTCCAGGGAAGGGCACCCATAATTTCCAGTTAAGTTCTCTCCTCTCCTCTCCTCTCCTCTCCTCTCCCCTCCCCTATTCTATTCTAGTCATTTCATTTTCTATATTCTATTTTATTCTAATTTGTATTTCTACTCTACTCTAATTGATTCCATTCCATTCCATATTTCCTATTCTATTCTATTCTATTCTATTCTATTAATTCTAATTCTGTTCTATTCTTATTTCTATTTCTACTCTACTCTAATTGATTCCATTCCATTCCATAGTTTTATTCCATTCCATTCCATATTTCATTTCTATTCTATTCTATTCTATTATTAATTCTAATTCTGTTCTATTCTTATTTCTATTTCTACTCTACTCTAATTGATTCCATTCCATATTTCTATTCTATTCTATTTTATTCTATTCTAATTCTGTTCTATTCTTATTTCTATTTCTACTCTATCTACTCTAATTGATTCCATTCCATTCCATTGCATTCCACTCCACTCCATTCCATATTTCTATTCTATTCTATTCTATTCTATTCTATTCTATTCTATTCTATTCTATTCTATTCCTATTCCTATTCTACTATATTCTATTCTTATTCTATTCTAATTTCTACTCTACTCTACTCTACTTGATTCCATTCCATATTTCTTATTCCATTCTATTCTATTCTATTCATCCCATGCAGTCCATGTATGCATATTGGTACCCATGCATAGACTGCTCTTCAGTTACCCACCATAAAATTACTGCCCAAGTCAACCTCTGCGGCACTGATGTCCAGAGAGCTCCAGGTATTACCACCTCGGCAACTTGCACCAACCTACCTGTATCTCTTCTTCGTACATTTTCATACTTAAATCACTTTTGGTCCTTGATCGTCGGCCCAGGAACAGCATGGCGGTTTGCTAAAGCAAGTAGAACATAATAAATGGTTAGAAGGATCATCTCGGCTAGATGGGAGGACTATTTTATGTTCTACTCTGAAGAGCTGTCCACAGTCTCATCGACTCACCCGGTGCCTGTCCATCTGGGAAATGACCTTGAGGAGTTGGCTAGCTGCCAAGTTGTCACCTTGCCTCCCATAGGTCTCAGCTAGGCCCCCAATTTCTTCCTTGGAGACCTCCCGCTCAAAGACAATCCCGCTGTCTTCTGCTGGAGAAACCAATCAAGGATGTTAGATAACAGGAGGAGAAGGAGCTACCCCCAAAAAATGTCCAGATTTGGCGTTTGCTAGTCAGCATTCCCTGGCACATCTATGGAGATTCTCAGCCATCCAGGTCATGTGTCAGGTTTTCAGGCCGTCTCAAAGAAAGTCTTTTTTGAAATAAATTTCCATTTTATTTAGCACGGCAACTTTTACACCGACTCCATGCAGCCAGCACTGACGTGCTGACCCAAAACCTCTCCTCTTCCTTCCCCCACTCCTCTGCATTCATTGGCCATCTTCCCAATCATTCACCCCTAATCTACTGCTCCAATTCAAAGAATTTCCCCCCTCCCATCCATCTCCTAGGGGACATTATCTCCAGAGGAAATAAGTAGGTGAAAGGCAACCGTCCCGTTGCATACACTTGCGTTCTCCTTCTCATGTCAGCACTAGGATAAATGCATCTTGACATGCTGACACCTTGTCCCAAAGGTGCTTTTTCAGGAGGCAACTGGACTTTCTGGGTTTTCTCCGAAGACATTCCGCTTCTCATTCACGAAGCTTCTTCAGCTCTGTCAGGATGGTGGGGAATGGAAGGATGGATACTCTTTGCAGACAGCTGGTCGTTTGCATTAAGAAACCCATCAGGACTAAATTCAGCAGTCCATCTGCATTTCAAAGACAAAGGCCACTGTTTTGAAGACAGCAAAGTCCACATTTTGGACAGAGAGGCTCGCTGGTTTCAAAGAGGGGTCCAAGAGGCCATCTCTGTCAAAACTGAACAGCCCTCTCTCAACAGAGGAGTGTTAGGAAATGGCTATTGTCTTAACTAGTTGGTCAGGCAATATATAAACTATCAATACATGTTTGTCAAAAGGTATTATATTGCTTTAAGACTGTATTGCATCATCCTGTATCCTGATTGGCTAAGCTCTGTAGCCAATGTACTTAAGGGGAAAGCCTGAATCATGGCTTGAGAACTCTACACCATTTTATCTGTTTATTTGCTGTTACTCTCTACCTGTTCTCTCTGTATGATCACTGTTTGATCATTGCTACTTGTTGCTTTCTACTATTTATTGAACGTTTTAATACTGAATACATTGTTCCCGTTTGAAACTCAAGAAGAACTGTTTTATTGTGGAATGACAACAACTGGTAAGAAGACTTTGTACTTGGAATATCTCTGAATTGATATTTTAACTATCGCCTTATCTGTGTATGACTTGGATTGTTATTGGATTTTGCTTTACTTTTTTCTAAAAAGTAAAAGACTACCACAACTCAGTGTGTCAGTATATTAACTGTGGTTATTCACTCTCAGCCGCTTTCATGTGCATACTCAAGGGGTACTCTGCTCAATAACCCGTAACATCGGTTATGAGCCAAGAATATCCTTTACAAGGGAGAGAGATACAACATCATCTATGTCCAGTCTACTACACAAGAGTTCCAAGAAGCCTCCACACCCATTTGCACATCTCAGGTGACTCTAAGGGCACAGATAAACCTCCAGGCGGCCTCAACGACCCTCTAAAAGAATGCAAATGACCAGCTGTCTGCAAGGAGTATAAATCCTTCCCTTCCTCACCATCCAGTCCAGAACTGAAGAAGCTTCTTGGATGAGAAGCGAAACATCTTCGAAGAAAAACCAGAAACTCCAGTTGCCTCTTGAAAAAAGAAAAAAAAAACACTTTTGGGACATTCCCTGGAATTCTTTCACAACAACTTCTTTTGTTTTTCTAGAGGAAAATCGTTTCAGATGATCCCTTGATTCTTAGACAGAGAATTAGGAAGAGTGCAGAGAAGGGCAACGAAGATGATTAGGGGACTGGAGGCTAAAACATACCAAAGAACGGTTGCAGGAACTGGGTATGTCTAGTTTAATGAAAAGAAGGACTAGGGGAGACATGATAGCAGTCTTCCAATATCTCAGGGGCTGCCCCAAAGAAGAGGGAGTCAAGCTATTCTCCAAAGCACCTGAGGACAGGACAAGAAGCAATGGGTGGAAACTCATCAAGGAGAGAAGCAACCTAGAACTAAGGAGGAATTTCCTGACAGTTAGAACAATTAATCTGTGGAACAACTTGCCTCCAGAAGTTGTAAATGCTTCAACACCGGATGTTTTTAAGAAGAGGTTGGATAACCATTTGTCTGAAGTGGTGTAGGGTTTCCTGCCTAAGCAGGGAGTTGGACTAGAAGACCTCCAAGGTCCCTTCCAACTATTCTATTCTATTCTATTCTATTCTATTCTATTCTATTCTATTCTATTCTATTCTTTCTATTCTAGTATTGTATTGTATTGTATTGTATTGTATTGTATTGTATTGTATTGTATTGTATTGTATTGTATTCTATTCTTGTTCCTTGATTCTAATCTAAGCCTTACATACAGGAGGAAGACAGATAGAAAGGAGTCCTGTGATACAGCAGAGAGCAAATATCTCCCACATACCTTCTGAATCCTGATTCTTGCGGGCATAATTCATGCGGAACACAAATGCTTCCAGTATAAAAGCGACTATGATTGTCATCACCACCTTGGGGAGCGGGGGTGGTGGTGGTGGTGGTCGGGAGAGAGAGAGAAAAATACAAAGTCAGTGGTAATGTGACTGCTAACATCATGGTCGTTTGACTTTTGGTGGCCAAGCTATTATGGTGCTTTCCATTCTGGCTTTATCTTAATTTAATGTATTATCGCCTATATTGTATTATTTGCATATCTTGCACATACGCACTGCTGATGTTTTATTCAAATTATAATTGTGCTTCTATGTATAATGAATTTTATTCGTGTTGCCTATCGGTGACTCCATGACTTAAGACTGTAGATGCCATATGCTAAATAAATAGAATAGAACAGAAAATGGAATAGAATATAGAATATAAAATAGAATAGATAGAATAGAATAGAAAATAGAATAGAAAATAGAATAGAAAATAGAATAATAGAAAGAAGAGGAGAGGAGAGGAGAGGAGAGGAGAGGAGGGGAGAGAAGAGAAGAGAAGAGAAGAGAAGAGAAGAGAAAAGAAGAGAAGAATGGAAGGGAAAATAGAATAGAAAATAGAATAGAAAATAGAATAGAATAGAATAATAGAAAGAAGAGGAGAGGAGAGGAGAGGAGAGGAGAGGAGGGGAGAGGAGAGGAGAGGAGAGAAGAGAAGAGAAAAGAAGAGAAGAATGGAAGGGAAAATAGAATAGAAAATAGAATAGAATAGAATAATAGAAAGAAGAGGAGAGGAGAGGAGAGGAGAGGAGGGGAGGGGAGAGGAGAGGAGAGGAGAGGAGAGGAGAGAAGAGAAGAGAAGAGAAGAGAAGAGAAGAGAAGAGAAGAGAAGAGAAGAGAAGAATGGAAGGGAAAATAGAATAGAAAATAGAATAGAAAATAGAATAGAATAGAATAATAGAAAGAAGAGGAGAGGAGAGGAGAGGAGGGGAGGGGAGGGGAGGGGAGGGGAGGGGAGGGGAGAGGAGAGGAGAGGAGAGGAGAGGAGAGGAGAGAAGAGAAGAGAAGAGAAGAGAAGAGAAGAGAAGAGAAGAGAAGAGAAGAGAAGAGAAGAGAAGAATGGAAGGGATCTTAAAGGTCTTTTAGTCCAACCCCTTGCTCAGGCAAGAAACACTATACCATTTCAGACAAATGGCTGTCCAATCTCTTCTCTAAATTAATAAATTCCACTGAAGAATTGGGTGTATTTTAGGAAGTACAAGAAGCTTCCTTAATTATCGTTTTTCTTTTTTCTACCTGTATTGCTCTTTGCATTTTCCCTTTTAATCTTTTTCTTAACTTTTCTTCATCTATTCTCATGTTTTATCTTTTACTTCCCATAAACATTTCCCATAAAAACATAAAGGTAAAGGTTCCCCTCGCACATGTGTGCTAGTCGTTCCCGACTCTAGGGGGCGCTGCTCATCTCCGTTTCAAAGCCGAAGAGCCGGCGCTGTCCGAAGACGTCTCCGTGGTCGTGTGGCCGGCATGACTCAAGGCCAAAGGCGCACAGAACGCTGCTCCCTTCCCACCAAAGGTGGTCCCTATTTTTCTACTTGCATTTTTTACTTGCTTTCAAAGTGCTACCGTTTCCCTGAAAATAAGACCCAACTGGAAAATAAGCCCTAACGTGATTTTTCAGGATGCTCGTAATATAAGCCCTACCCGCAAAATAAGCCCCAGTTAAGATTGTCAGCCAGATGGATGTATTTAGTACCGTATTTCCTCCAAATTAAGACCTAACCAGAAAATAAGCCCTGATGCATCTTTTGGAGCGAAAATTAATATAAGACCCGGTCTTATTTTCGAGGAAACACGGTAGGTTGGCAGAAGCTGAGACAAGTAACGGGAACTCAGTCCGTTATGCGGTGCTAGGGATTCGAACCGCTGAACTGCCGACCTTTCGATCGACAAGCTCAGAGTCTTAGCCACTGAGCCACCGCGTCCCATAATAAAAACATACAAAACAAAAAGAAAAAAAAAATCAAATAAAAAGGACATTGTGGCAACCGTCATCTGAAGGTGTCTCTCGTGACTGAAGGATCTTGTTCGGATCTACTCACCATGGTCACGATGTAGAAAATCATGAAATACAGACGGCTCCAGTGAGACGTTTCTGAGGTGACCCCTTCCTAAAAAAAAAAAAAAAAACCACAGGAAAATGAGATCTGTTGAGGAATTCGCAGAGCAACCGTAGAGTAGCAAGGGTGTACACATGAAAGCGACTGAGAGCAGTTGCAAATAACCACAGCCAACACAGAGATACACTGAGTTGTGTTTACTTTTAGGAAATAGTAATAAGGCACAATCCAATAAACAGTCCAGGTCATACACAGATAAAGCAGTAGATAGTAAAACAATAGTGCAGGGATATTCCAATAACAAAGTCTTCTTACCAGTCGTCGTAGTCATACACAATAAACAGTTGCAAACAGTAGCAAACACAGCAAATAGCAGTAACGATCAGCACAGAGCAATAATGATCAGCAAAGAGTAACACTAATCAGCAGAGAGAAACAAACCATGTTTCAAGTTTCCTCTTAAGGACATTGGCTACAGAGCTAACCAATCAGGACACAGTATGATGCCATCCAGCAATACAGTCTTAACGCTATATTGAGGTTTATATATTGCCAATCCAACAAGTTAGGTAACCATCATTTCCTAACAAGATCTTTACGTGATTGGCGGTAGAGGGGAACCACGAAGCGACGCTTCCCAATTTATAAGCCTTGTTCAGTTCATCCTCATCTTACAAACATCTGTTTAGCGACCATTCAAAGTTATTCTTAGCTATCGATGGGGTTCTAAGCATTACTCATATTTGCCAGTACTTTCTTTGGCTTATTCTTTGCAATGTCGTGCAAACCGAAAGGGCCTCAAAGATGGCGGTATTTAGGTGACACGCGATAGCTCCAACGCATAAGGGAGGGGGGGTTTTCTATAGACTTACCATGACGATGTACCAATCGTTCACTACCGTCAACTCAAAGAGAGTCACTGCGTAAAAAAAGTGAAGGGGAAGAGATAAGAAACAGGAAACAATTCAAGGACCCTTGAAGGTCATTCGCAAACTTCAGCTGGTAGTAAAAGAGCCATGGTGGCACAGTGGTTAGAATGCAGGATTTCAGGCTGACTCTGCCCACTGCCATGAGTTCGATGGTGACAGGCTCAAGGTTGACTCAGCCTTCCATCCTTCCGAGGTCAGTAAAATGAGGATCCAGATTGTTGGGGGCAATAGGCTGACTCTGTAGACCACGTAGAGAGGACTGTAAAGCACTGTGAAGCGGTATATAAGTCTATGTGCTATTGCTAACTCTGCCCACTGCCAAGAGTTTGATCCTGACTGGCTGAAGTCAGGACTCAGCCTTCTATCCTTCCGAGGTCAGTAAAACGAGGGTCCAGATTGTTGGGGGGGGGGGCAAGAGGCTGACTCTATAAACCGCTTAGAGAGGACTGTAAAGCACTATGAAGCGGTATATAAGTGCTATTGCTATATATATAAGGGATAAGACTTCAATCATGAGTTATGCCTGCCATCTTGACTTTTTTGCCCCTTTCCTGGTTTTGACCAGGAAAAAAAAAACACAGAAGAAAACTGTCTTGCTCACGATTGGAATTGGAATATTGGACTTTTAACTACACATGGCCCGTTATCCATTCTTGGAGTTGTAAGCCTCCCCGTATCATTGACCGAGATGGACGGCTATATAGAAACAGAACGAAAGAAAGAAAGAAAGAAAGAAAGAAAGAAAGAAAGAAAGAAAGAAAGAAAGAAAGAAAGAACACAAAGGAAAGAATTTCTTCCCTGCAAACCCGTTCAGTTAATGTTTGAAAAGGATCTGGAACGCTTACCAAAACTGTTCAAAATGTTGTCGAAGTTATTGAGATAGTAGTAGCCTTGGTCCACCACAGTCTTGTTCCCAATGGTGCGGTTGACCCAACGAAATGCATCGGCCACTGTGCTGGTGCTGGATGAGAAAATAAGAAAGAACGAACTGAGAGAGAGAGAGAGAGAGAGAGGTTGCCCCGGGTTCTAAAATCTATTTTTACAATGGTCTGTTGTTGTGGCCCGCAAAGCGGATCTGGGAGCAGGTTCGGACAGTGAGGAGGTTGGGGAGGAACATGGGCCAGTCATGGAGTCTGGGGAAAGCTCGGATAAAGGCTCTGCGTCTGAGGCAGAGACGGGGCCAGGGCCGTCTGACAGTTATCAGCTGCCTTCGGAATCAGACATCAGCGAGGGAGACCAACAGCTGGAGCCTGTTCCCAGTCTGTCCATGCGCAGAGTTGCCAGACGAAGGGAACAGCTAAAGAACAAGGGTCAACTCAGGAGTAAGGCCACAGATGGACAAGAATGACTCCTCCCAGAAGAAATAAGAACCATTGGTAGTACAGTGGTCTAAAGCACCCCGTTATTAAGACCAGTTGCCTGCAATTACTGCAGGTTCGAATCTTGCCAGGCTCAAGGTTGACTCAGCCTTCCATCCTTTCTAAGGTAGGTTAAATGAGGACCTGGTTTGTGGGGGCAATAAGCTGACTTTGTATAAATATACAAAAGGATGAAGGCTATTGCTTAGCGCATTGTAAGCCGCCCTGAGTCTCCGGAGAAGGATGGCATATAAATCAAATTAAAATTTTTTAAAAAATAAAAAAAATAAAAATAAAAGAGGAGCGAAAGGGGAGTTTGCAGGAGACAATTAATTCATTCCTGCATTCTCGCCAAGTATTGCAGGCGTCTGAAAAATATCGGCCTGGCCGCTCTCCAAACCTGATAAAGGTCGGTAATTGTGAGCTACCTTGAAAGCCTGTGGGAGAAATTCAGCGACTAGAGGTTGTCACTTCAGTTCTAATATAGCAAATTGCACTGAATCTATGGGCAAACTGAATTTATGTATATATTTTCAGAGAGAGAAAGAACGCGGAGATACTTACTTACAACAGTTTGGGTAGAGTTTTCCGGAGAAGAATTCCATGCCAACGATGGCAAAGCAGTAATAGAAGATGAGTAAAGTTAGGCCTAGGCTAGAAAAGAAATGAGAGGGTTAGGAAAAGTGCAATTCAACAAGGTGGCTTTTTAACAGAATGAATTGGAAGGGACCCTGGAGATCTTCTAGTCCAACCCCAAGCAGGAGATCCTATACCATTCCAGACAAGAGGCTGTGTGGTCTCTTCTTAAAAACTTCCAGTGTTGGAGCATTCACGACTTCTGGAGGCAAGTTGTTCCACTGATTAATTGTTCTCACCGTCAGGCAATTTCTCTTTAGTTTTAAGTTGCTTCTCTCCTTGGTTAGTTTCCATCAGTTGCTTCTTGTCCTGCCTTCAGGTGCTTTGGAGAATAGCTTGACTCCCTCTTCTTTGGGGCAGCCCCTCAAATATTGGAAGACTGCTATCATGTCACTCCTAGTATGTATGTATGTATGTACAGTATATAAAGCATACTGTGCTTCCCCAAAAATAGTGCTTATTTTGGAGTCCCCAAAAATATAAGACCAGGTCTTATTTTCAGGGAAACACGGTATCTATGTATATAACATATCTATATGTATGTTATGTATCACTTTTCAGAGCAGGCTGCAAAATTTCATTTTTAATGTGTGCCAGAGTCCCAAAGGGAAAAAAAAAATGACAATCAAGGTTATCTTATCTATCTTACAGTAGTGGCCAAAATTGTGGGAACCTTTTGGGGAAAGTCTATTTTCTAAAACTAGCTAATAACATCACTTTTTTTGGGGGGGGGGGGGAGTAGTACCATAAAATTATATATCAATGGAAAGATCATTTAATGGAGAACGTAATGCAATCACTTTTATGAAGGATTTGCTATTACAATAGAGCAAAAAATGAGTTATACAAAAATGATCACCCTAGGAAAAAACGAGATGCATAAAAATGATCCCCATCTCAGTTAATCCTTAGTTGGGTCACCTTTAGCATGAATGACGGCCTTACAACCTCTTCCCATGGAGCGAACCAAGTCTTTTCGTTCTGCAGCTGTTCTAATGTGAAACCAAAGTCGAATGATGGCTTCTATTAACTGGGTTTTATTGCTGGGTTGCTTCTGACTAACCAGTTTCTTTAGTCGGCTCCATAGATTTTTCAATTGGGTTAAAGTCTAGGCTACTCCCAGGCCATTCCAGCAGTGGGATAGGATGATCTTGAAACTCCAAGAAAAAAAAGTGGTGTTATTAGCCATCAAATCTCAGAAAATACATGTTTAGCAGTAACAAGAGTTAGAAGGGATCTTGGAGGTCATCTAGTCCGACCCCCTGATCACGCAGGAGACCTGTACTAGGGATTCGAACCGCCGACCTGCCGACCTTTCTGATCGACAAGCTCAGTGTCTTAGCCACTGAGCCACCGTTTCCCAAAAGCTTTCCACAATTTTGGCCACTACTGTATCTTAGTCCATATCTTCATTAGATTAGACAGCCTCTCTTCCTGCAACTATTCAATTCAATGCCCAGGGAGGAGACCCTCTATCATTCTGGATAAATGGCTGTCCGGTCTCTTCTTAAAAACTTCCAGTGATGGAGCACTGTGATGATGGGTTTCTATTCCTGCAATTTTCAAACGTGTAGACTTCAATTCCCCCAACAGCCAATCCAGGCAGGAAAACTTTCATTCTCTGTACCTGGCCATCCTAGGGAGAAGTTCAAACATCGTGTCGAGGACATTCCTGTAACGTTTCTTCAATTTAAACAGCCTGCAATAAAGGGAAAGGGGGAAAAAAAATATGCATGAGTGTCTAGAGCAGGGTTTTCCAAACTCGGCAACTTGGAACATTATGTGGACTTCCAAAACTCCTCCATCAGCATGCTTTAAGATGGGAGGGCTTGTACTCCCAGAATTCCTCGGGTATCGTGCTTTAAGAACATGCGGGCTTCAATCTTGGGAAGCAGGAATAGGAAGCTTTTCCATCATAACAGGAGGAGGAGGTGGTGGAGGAGGAGGAGGAGGAAGAGGAAGAAGAGGTGGAAGAAGGAGAAAGAGAAAGACGGAGCGGAAGGAGGAGGGGGAAGAAGGAGAAGGAGGAAAAGAAAGTAGGAGAGGGAGAAGGGGAAAGAGAAAGAAAAGGGAAAGAAGAAGAAGATGAGGAAGAAGAAGAGGAGAAGGAGGGAGGAGGACGAGGAAGAAGAAGAGGAGGAGGAGGAAGAAGGAGGAGGAGAAGAAGGAGGAGGAGGAGAAGAAGAGGGGGAGGAGGAAGAAGGAGGAGGAGAAGAAGAAGGAGGAAAAGGAGGAGGAAGAAGGAGGAGGAGAAGAAGGAGGAGGAGGAGAAGAAGGAGAAAGAGAAAGAGGAAGAGGAAGAAGAGGTGGAAGAAGGAGAAAGAGAAAGACGGAGCGGAAGGAGGAGGGGGAAGAAGGAGAAGGAGGAAAAGAAAGTAGGAGAGGGAGAAGGGGAAAGAGAAAGAAAAGGGAAAGAAGAAGAAGATGAGGAAGAAGAAGAGGAGAAGGAGGGAGGAGGACGAGGAAGAAGAAGAGGAGGAGGAGGAGGAAGAAGGAGGAGGAGAAGAAGAAGGAGGAGAAGAAGAAGAAGGAGGAGGAGAAGGAGGAGAAGAAGAAGAAGGAGGAGGAGAAGGAGGAGAAGAAGAAGGAGGAGGAGGAGAAGAAGAGGAGGAGGAGGAAGAGGAAGAAGAGGAGGAAGAAGGAGAAAGAGAAAGACGGAGCGGAAGGAGGAGGGGGAAGAAGGAGAAGGAGGAAAAGAAAGTAGGAGAAGGAGAAGGGGAAAGAGAAAGAAAAGAGAAGGAAAAGGGAAAGAAGAAGACGAGGAAGAAGAAGAGGAGAAGGAGGGAGGAGGAGGAGGAGGAAGAAGAAGGAGGAGGAGAAGAAGAAGGAGGAAAAGGAGGAGGAGGAGAAGAAGAAGAAGAAGGAGAAGGAGGAGGGAGAAGGAGGAGGAGAAGGAGGAGGAGGAGAAGGAGGAGGAGGAGAAGAGGAGGAGAAGGAGGAGGAGGAGGAGAAGAGGAGGAGGAGGAAGAAGGAGGAGGAGAAGAAGAAGGAGGAGGAGAAGGAGGAGAAGGAAGAGGAGAAGGAGGAGAAGAAGAAGGAGGAGGAGGAAGAGGAGGAGGTGGGGTCAAAAACAAGGGATCCTACAACTTATAGTTTCTTAGTAGCTAGAAGAACCCCCCCCCCCCTCCCCTGGCCCCAATTCTACAGGTATCTGAGCCATCCTGTCTATCTTCACCTCAGTAACTGCAGAGGCCGCAGCACAACAATGAAGTAGAAGGGTTCCATATCGAACGCCAGTGCCAGGAGACCCAAAAACGCGAACAAAGTGACGGCAAAGTCGAAACTGGGAAAAGAAAAAAAAGAAAAATAAAGCAAGAGAGAGGAGAGAGAGAGAGAGGAATGGATTTTCTGGCTGGCATCCGCAATCTACGTTCCCTACAAGTCCCCCAAATCCCTTAAATGGGGAGATACTTACAGATTCCAGCCCGAGGAGAGATAGTCTTTCGGCCCCAAGCCGGTAATCTTCAACAGCACCTCGACCCCATAGACTGACAACACAGAAGGGGGAAGTGCTGTGATTGTGGGTTTTAAATCACTGGACAACGTTGTCCAATAACACGGGCTTTCTGTCGATAACTTCTCTTTTCAAAACTTCTTTTAAGGTTTATTTTACACACATTTATTATTTGCCAGAGAGTACCCTGAGCTACAAATATATTTTTCTATTAGTATCCCAATGTATTGTTGTCATTTAATGACCTCGTAATCCCTTGCCGGGTGGAGTCGAGTCAACTGAATGGAGCTGAATGTTTTACTGGCCGGATGCCCTTCCTGTCACCAAAGCGGAGTTTTGTTCGGCAGATATATTCTCATTGTTGGTTTTAAATTTTGATATGGATTTTAAATTGATAAATTTTAAACTATGGGGCCAAATTTAATTATTTTAAATCTATTTTTAATCGTACTTTATGTATAAATGCTTTTATTTTGGCTGTTCACCGCCCTGAGTCCGAAAGGAGAAGGGCGGTAGAGAAATTTGAATAATAAATAAATAAATTGTGGCGAGAGAGAGAGAGAGAGAGAAATATCTGCCCCTACCTAGGATCGAACTCGCAGCCTCCTGATTTGTGAGGCCAGAGCTCCACCTCTAGGCCACCACAGCATTCCGTACACCCAATGTATTGTACTCCATTTATTCTTTTCTTCCAATGTCTCAACATTTTTATTCTCTCAAAGATGCCTACAGATAGATAGATGCCTTCTCGGAAACCAAAGTTGCTAAAGGACTTACTTGTGAGGAACATGATGTAACTCCAGGGGACATCACGAGAAAAGATTCCGTCTGAAAAAAAGAAACAACAGAGAGTTTCAGAGGAGAACCGAAAACTCGTCTGGAGGAAGGGAAGGTGGACTCAGTCATAAGACGTTCAATGACGTGGTGGCGTACCTCGCAACATGAAGGTTTCCACTAGAATCCAGAGTCCATTCACAGCCACCAGAAGATCTGCAAGACACAACGGCAAACGTTTTCAGAGAAAAGTCGTTAAACGAATTTTGCATCCACTTTACAACCTTTCCTTCCCCTGGAGTGGGGAGGGAGGGAATGGGGATTTTGCAGTATCCTTCACCCAGGAGTAGGGTGGGAGTGGAGATTTTGCAGTATCCTTCCCCTGCCACGCCCACCAAGCCCACGCCCACGAAACCAGTAGTAAAAAAAAATTTGAATTCCATCACTGGTCAGCATGTTGGTAAAATGAAACTCCACTTAATACACTGTGTAACTCTATCCATTAGCTCCTCACCCCGACCCCAGACAGAGTGAAGGCTTACTTACACATGCCATACTGGAAAGCCCGAGAATTCACTAATATGTTAATACCTGTTGAAAGGAAGACGAGAGAAGGCAAAACAATTAAATACTTCTTTTTTTTAAAAAAAAAAAACATCCTTCTTGTCTGTTTCTTTGAAATACCCCCAGGCTGGTAACTTCTCCCTTTTTCCTCACAGAGAAGAAGAGGTTGGAGGCTATTGTGGCCCGTCAGCGGCCTGTGCAGCTAGTAGCTGATTCAGACAGCGAGGAGGCTGGTGTGGTGCTGCACCAGCAGCCTCTGCAGCTGGCGCTCGAGTCGGACAGTGAGGAGGCTGGAGAAGATGTCGTGCCAGAGGCGGGGATTCAGCCAGGGCCTTCAGAACCTCCAGAAGCTTCCATGGGTGAAGAGGAAGAAAAGGAGGAGCCTCTTCTCGATGCACAGGCGCGCAGAGCTGCCAAAAGGCAGGAGTGGCTCCTCAGGAGGAGGTCTCCTCGGTTTGGGGCTAATTGGCCACTCCCTTAGCCTATTTAAGGAGGAATGCTGACTGAAGCAATTTGCAGGGAACAACTTTAGTTCACTCTCCTTCGCGTCTGGATTCTCTGCAAATTGCTTCTGGGCTTTCTGCCAACCTTAGTAAGATTGTGATTACTTTATCTTTGGTTCCTTGTAGGCTGTTAAGAAAGTTTATTAACAGCTTTTGTTTTGAAAAAGACTGAGTTATTTTAGTAAGTTAAGTTTTGTACAAACTTTGTGTGTGCTGCATTCTTTGGGGTCTGTAGCTGGGGCAGAACAGAGGCCTTATTCTCCAAAGCCCCTGAGGGCAGGACAAGAAGTAAAGGATGGAAATGTATCAAGGAGAGAAGCAACCTAGAACTAAGGAGGGAATTTCCTGACAGGGAGAACAATTAACCGGTGGAACGGCTTGGCCTCCAGGAGTTGTGGATGCTCCATCACGGGAGGCATTTAAGAAGAGAATGGAAAAAACCATTTGTCAGGGATAGTAGAGGGTTTCCTGCTTGGGCACGGGGTTGGGCTAGATGACCTCCAAGATCCCTTCCCAGCCATAGGATTCTATGTTCTATACAAACGCTATAGGATTTTCACCTTTAAAAATGAGGAAAGCTGTCCCTGGAAGATCATCGAACCAATGTTCTCGGTTTCTTTTGGCCTGGAAAAGAAAGCAAGCAAACCTCAGACAGCTTTGGTTCATTTTCATGACTGGGCTAGAGAATCTTTAAGATCCCTTCTCCCTCCAGGATTCCTTCCTTCCTTCCTTCCTCCCTCCCTCCCCTCCTCTTCCTTCCTCTCTCTCTTCCTCCTCCCTTTCTTCCCTCCTTTTCCTCATTCTTTCCTTCCCCATCCTTACTTCTTTCCCTCCCTCCTCTTCCTCCCTCCCTTTTTTCCTCTCTTCCTCCTCTCCCTTCCTTCCCTCCTCTCTCCCTTCCTCCTTCCTTCTCTTATTTCTTCCTTCCTTCTTTCCTTCCCTTATTTCTTCCTCCGTTCCTCCCTCTGTCTTTCCTTCCTTCTCTCTCACCCTTTCCTTCCTCCTCTCTTCCTCATTCCTTCCTTCCTTCCCTTCCCTCCATCCTTCCTTATTTCTTCCTCCGTTCCTCTCTCCCTCCCTTTCCTTCCTTCCTCTCTCCCACCCTTTCCTTCCTCCTCCCTTCCTCATTCCTTCCTTCCTCCCTTCCTTCCTTCCCTCCATCCTTCCTTATTTCTTCCTCTGTTCCTCTCTCCCTCCCTCCCTTTCCTTCCTTCCTCTCTCCCACCCTTTTCTTCCTTCCCTTCCTTCCCCTCATCCATCCCTCCATCCCTAAATCTCCCCAGCCTTTGTTCTCCGCAGGGTGCCCCTTTTGTTCTTCCCCATTCTAGGGGCTCACCTCCCATCCAGCACCCCTAAACCGAAGACACCCAAAACAAACCCCAACTTGACAGCTTACCTTCCATTTCAAACCAGCCACTTCGTAGAAACTGTACATATCCTTCAAACTGAAACAGACAAAAGGGTGTGTGGATGGGTGGGTGCCTTTTCTACCCACGTTCCAGTCTCTGGTTCAAACACATCTTCGGATTTTGCCAACCAGATTCCCAAGCCCAAGCCCAACCCCCCAAATTCAAGAATTAAGGGCTCAGTCCCAGATTTTGCCCAGTCTGAGCAAAAGCTTGCAACATCCATGTCAGCCGAGTGGTTTGTGCACGCCGACTCAGCTAAGAGAGAGCTAAAAATAAAAATAAATAAAAGACTGCTGCATGGCTAGATTTGCTGATGTGGGCTTGCAAAAAAAAAAAACAAAAAAAAAAAAAACGGGAGGCAAATCTTCAAGCAAAGATTTTGTTCCTTTTCTAAGAACATTTCACTGCTAGGACAAAAAACGAGCCTTAATATAAAATGTGTTAAAGGCTTGGCCTACAAGACTGCCAGATGTTCATGCTGTCATTAAAAAGCCTTCACACACACACACACACACACACACGTCCCTCTCCTGTGTGATAAAAAGCTACCCTGTTTCCCTGAAAATAAGAACCAACCAGAAAATAAGCCCTAGCATGATTTTTCAGGATGCTCGTAATATATACGCCCTACCCCCAAAATAATCCCTGTTTAAGATGGTCAGTCAGATGGAGGCGTTTAGTACTGTATTTCCCCTAAAATAAGACCTAATCAGAAAATAAGCCCTAGCATGATTTTTCAGGATACTCATTAATATATACGCCCTACCCCCAAAATAATCCCTGTTTAAGATGATCAACCAGACGGAGGAGTTTAGTACTGTATTTTCCCCAAAATAAGACCTAATCAGAAAATAAGTCCTAGCATGATTTTTCAGGATGCTCGTTAATATAAGCCTACCCCAAAAATAAGCCCTGTTTAAGATGATCAACCAGACGGAGGAGTTTAGTACTGTATTTTCCCCAAAATAAGACCTAATCAGAAAATAAGCCCTAGCATGATTTTTCAGGATGCTCGTTAATATAAGCCTACCCCAAAATAAGCCCTGTTTAAGATGATCAACCAGACGGAGGAGTTTAGTAGTGTATTTTCCCCAAAATAAGACCTAATCAGAAAATAAACCCTAGCATGATTTTTCAGGATGCTCGTTAATATAAGCCTACCCCAAAAATAAGCCCTGTTTAAGATGATCAACCAGACGGAGGAGTTTAGTACTGTATTTCCCCCAAAATAAGACCTAATCAGAAAATAAACCCTAGCATGATTTTTCAGGATGCTCGTTAATATAAACCTACCCCAAAAATAAGCCGTTTAAGATGATCAACCAGACGGAGGAGTTTAGTACTGTATTTTCCCCAAAATAAGACCTAATCAGAAAATAAACCCTAGCATGATTTTTCAGGATGCTCGTAATATAAACCCCACCCCAAAAATAAGCCCCAGTTAAGATCGTCAACCAGATGGAGGTCCAACCAGAACCAGTAATAAAAAAATTTGGATTTCACCACTGCTTTCATGTCAACCAAATGGGAGTCAAGGGTTTTTCTTCTCTAAAGGATCAGACTAGGGCAGGTCTGACACCTAGTTTTGAAGTTCTATGATTTATTTGGGGAAAAGAAAGCTTCAGATTCATTCCATCTTCTTCCATGAGGGCAGAAAAAAACCCACCTCCATCCTTACCTGACCAAAGGGCTGTTGCTTTGACTCAGGGCTTTGAAAGTCAGATAACGGTCTCGGATGTTCATCCGGGGCGCATAGTAGCGCATCAGGCCATCAAACTGCTTGAAAGCAATCCCCGAGGGTCTCTATAGAGACAAAAGACGGAAGTTACACGGAGGACGTACAGAGGGCAAGCTACTAAAGGTAGCCCTCGACTTACAACAGTTCATTCAGTGATGGTTCAAAGTTACAACGGCATTGAAAAAAGTGACTTATGACTATTTTTCACACTTATAACTGTCGTAGCATCCCCCTAGCCATTTTTGATCAAAATTCAGACGCTTGGAAACTGGCTTGCATTTATGATGGTTGCAGTGTCCCGGGGGGTGACGTGTTGCTGCAGAGAGTCTCCCCCTTCGGAGTCATTTTGTATGGGTTGGAAGGGGGCAGAAATTCCAACTTGGGGTCTGCTTCGGCCTCCTGGTGTGGGGCTTTGGGCGAAGGCTGCAGGGATGTGCCACTGATGGAGAAGAGCCGGAGGACCTCGTTCCAGTGGGACTGCATCATGGCCTGGAACTGGCTGACCATCTCAGCCCACTGAGCCTCCAGGTGCCGGTACCTGGCCTTGCACTCCCGCAGGTCTTCCCTCTGCTTGGAAAGCCTATGCTCCTAGTCCTCAGTGAGGTGCTTCTGCTGAGCCTCCTTCTCGGTCAGATCCAATTTGAACTGAGCTGTTTTGCCAACTCTTTCTCGTGGTGGCTGCTTAGCTCCAGCAACTGCTTCCTGTTGGGGCCCTAAGGAGCCCGGGTGGACAGGCGAGGAGTGGCTGGGAGGGGAGGGATGAGTAGAGGCTGGCGAGGCGCTCCTCGACATGAGTGACATCGAGTTGGTCACGCCCACCCAGTCACATGACCCACCCTAGCCACGCCCACCCAGCCGGTCATTAGGCAGATCATATTAGTGGTCCGCAGGATTTACAATTATGAATTTAGTGGACCCTGAGGTCTGAAAGATTGGGGACCCCTGCTTTAGATGCTTTGAAAAAATAGCTTGACCGCCTCCTCTTTGTGGCAGCCCCTCAAATATTGGATGTCTGCCATCAATTGTCCTGCCTGCAGCTTTTCCTCCTGTTCCTCAAGGCTAGCCTCGCAGCTCATCGCCCCACTTTTCTTCCTGGAAACCCCCTTCCACCCTCCCCACCCCATGTGTATCCAGGACCACCTACCTGTTTGCTAACCAGCAGGCGGTAGGCGTGCTGGACGGCCGTCCGCTTGTGAAGCAACAGCGATCGGAACTTCCTTTTTTCAATGTCACTGAAGGTGTCAAAGACGACAGCCAGGAGCTACGGGAGAAAGAAAGGGTGAAGCAACAAAAAAAAAATCAAGAATGACCTCAAACTGAGCAGGAGGGAAGTTTCAAATGGCAAGTGAGAAGGTGATGACTTCACAGGAAGTAGTAGTGGAAACTTCCAGCAGAGGTAGTGAGTCGACCATGAGTTTAAATATGCTTGGGATAAAGACGTGTCCATTCATCTGACAAAAATTAAAACAATAAATCAAAGAGCCCTGGTGGCGCAGCAGACTAAAGCACTGTTATTAACATCAGCTGCCTGCAATTACTGCAAGTTCAAATCTCACCAGGCTCAAGGTTGACTCAGCCTTCCATCCTTTCTAAGGTAGGTAAATTGAGGACCCAGATTGTGGGGGCAATAAGCTGACTTTGTATAAAATATACAAAAAGGATGAAGGCTATTGCTTAACGCCTTGTAAGCCGCCCTGAGTCTCCGGAGAAGGGCGGCATATAAATCAAAATAAAATAAAATAAAATAAAATAAAATAAATAAAATAAGCCTAGGTCACAACATACACATAGTAAGAGCTCCCATCACTGTCTCTGATTCTTCAAGTGAGCTGGAGCAGTTTTTAATATGGGAGTGTCCATTTTTCACATCAAAGGAATCCATATACTGTGTGACCACACTGGACCCATCCCTAGGTCCAGCTGGGAAACTCCTTCTTTGAGTCGGCCTTCTGGCATCCCTCCTCCTCCTCTTTTCCCCACAACAACAACCTTGTGAGGTGGGCTGGGCTGAGAAGGAGGCCCAAAGTCATCCAGCCAGCTTTCATGGCTAAGGCGGGACTAGAACTCACAGTCTCCCGGTGATTGGCCCAAAGTCACCCAAGCAGATTTCATGGCTAAGGCGGGACTAGAACTCCCTGTCTCCTGGTGATTGGCCCAAAGTTACCCAGGCAGATTTCATGGCTAAGGCGGGACTAGAACTCACAGTCTCCTGGTGATTGGCCCAAAGTCACCCAAGCAGATTTCATGGCTAAGGCGGGACTAGAACTCCCTGTCTCCTGGTGATTGGCCCAAAGTCACCCAAGCAGATTTCATGGCTAAGGCGGGACTAGAACTCCCTGTCTCCTGGTGATTGGCCCAAAGTCACCCAAGCAGATTTCATGGCTAAGGCGGGACTAGAACTCCCTGTCTCCTGGTGATTGGCCCAAAGTTACCCAGGCAGATTTCATGGCTAAGGCGGGACTAGAACTCCCTGTCTCCTGGTGATTGGCCCAAAGTCACCCAAGCAGATTTCATGGCTAAGGTGGGACTAGAACTCACAGTCTCCTGGTGATTGGCCCAAAGCCACCCAGGCAGATTTCATGGCTAAGGCGGGACTAGAACTCACAGCTTGGCTCAAAGTCACCCAGCCGGCTTTTATACCTAAGGCAGGACTAGAACTCACGGTCTCCTGTTTCCTAGCCCGGTGCCTTAACCACTAGACCAAACTGGCTCCTCTTACAGATATATGAAAGAGACAGCCTGGCGTAGCAGCGAAGGTGCTGAAGCCCCAGATTTCAATCAGGAGAAAGATCGCGAAAGGCCGGAGACTCTACTTACCAAATTCATAATGAAATACAACTCGATGGAAAGATACACGATGAAAAAGACACAGGACCATGGGTTTCGGGAGTAGGAGGGCATCATCACATCAGGAAAACTGGTTCCGAGAGAGAGAGAGATGAAAAGAGAAGCAACTCGGAATTAGGGAGAAACTTCCCAAAATTAAGGAGAAACTTCCTAACAGCAAGGACAATTAACAGCTTGCCACCAGAAATTGTGGGTGCCCCATCAACTGGAGGTTTTCAAGAAGAGACTGGACAGCCACTTTGTCTGAAGTGGTGTAGGGTTTCCTGCCTGGGCAGGGGGTTGGACTAGAAGACCTCCAAGGTCCCTTCCAACTCTGTTATTCTATTCTATTCTATTCTATTCTATTCTATTCTATTCTATTCTATTCTATTCTATTCTATTCTATTCTATTCCATTCCATTCCATCCCATCCCATCCCATCCCTATCCCATTTCTATTTTCTATTCTATTCTATTTCTATTTTCTATTCTATTCTATTCTATTTCTACTCTATTTCTATTTCTATTCTATTCCTATTCCATTCCATTCCTTTCTATTTCTATTTTCTATTCTATACTATTCCTATTCTACTCCTATTCTATTCCATTTCATTTCTATTTTCTATTCTATTCTATTCTATTCTATTCCATATCTTCTCTTCTTCTCTTCTCTTCTCTTCTCTTCTCTTCCCTTCCCTTCCCTCCATTCCCTTCCATTCCTATTCCATTCCTTTCTTTTTCTATTTTCTCTTTCTCTTATTTCTATTTCTATTTTCTATTCTATTCTATTCCTATTTTCTATTTCTGTTTTCTATTCTATTCTATTCTATTCCTATTCTATATACAAAACTATGCATATACCCACATATATTATGCATTCATCTGATTCTACCTCTCTGTGGATGCAGCCTCTGTGGATGCAGGGGGGTTGGACTAGAAGACCTTCAAGGTCCCTTCCAACTTTGTTATTCTGATTCAGGAGACCCACTTTTCAAATAATACGAGCTTCTGAAATAGCAACGTGGCTCGTTTTCCTCTGCCCTCCCACCGCCATCGCCTCTAGTGCGGCTCCACTAATAACCCAAGACTTACTTGGCAGTGGTGAGAAGAACGAAAAGATTCACCAGGCTGCTCTCCAAAGTGTTGAAATACTGCAAAAGAACGAAAAAGCACTGAGGAGAAAGAAAAATGAAGAGAATAGAGTTCTTTATTGGCCAAGTGTGATTGGACACACAAGGAATTTGTCTTTGGTGCATAGGCTCTCAGTGTACATACGGAGAATAAAATACATAAACACTTAGTGATAGTCAAGGTTATTAATAAGCTATCAAATCATACTAGGAAACAAGTAAAAACAATATAAATTGAAAGATACAAGCACATAGAATAGAATAGAATAGAATAGAATAGAATAGAATAGAATAGAAGAATAGAATTAGAATAGAATAGAAATTAATAAAAGACTAGAACAGAACAGAACAGAACAGAACAGAACAGAACAGAACAAGGAAAGAAGGAAGGAAGGAGGATAGGATAGGATAGGATAGAATAGGATAGGATAGAACAGAACAGAATTTTATTGGCCAAGTGTGATTGGACACACAAGGAATTTGTCTTTGGTGCATAGGCTCTCAGTGTACATACGGAGAATAAAATACATAAAAAGATACAACACTTAGTGATAGTCAAGGTTATTAATAAGCTATCAAATCATACTAGGAAACAAGAAAAACAAGATAAATTGAAAGATACAAGCACATAGAATAGAATAGAATAGAACAGAATAGAAGAATAGAATTAGAATAGAATAGAAATTAATAAAAGACTAGAACAGAACAGAACAGAACAAGGAAAGAAGGAAGGAAGGAGGATAGGATAGGATAGGATAGGATAGGATAGGATAGGATAGGATAGGATAGAACAGAACAGAATTTTATTGGCCAAGTGTGATTGGACACACAAGGAATTTGTCTTTGGTGCATAGGCTCTCAGTGTACATAAAGAAAAAATAAAATATATTCCTCAAGAATCATAAGATACAACACTTAGTGATACTCATAGGATACTACTAAGCAATCGAATCATACTAGGAAACCATAAAAACAATTTAAGTTGTAAAGATACAAGCAAATAAAATACAAAAAAATAAAAAAGGAAATCAAATAAACAAAAAATAGACAAACATGGATAATAGCCATAAGTGGGAAAAGATAGGTACTAGGAAGGATGAGAAGAAGAATAGTAATACAGTCTTAGTAGTTAATTTGACAGTGTTGTGGGAATTATCGTATTTTTCGGAGTATAAGACCTTCTGGACTATAAGACCTCAGCTTTTTTGGTGAGGAAAACAAGGAAAAGAAATCTGCCTCTGCCTCGGCTTCCCAGCAATTTTGCTTCATTGCAGCAAACAGCAAATAGCCTGCTTTACTTTCATTTTCGTTTTCAGCATAGCTTGATTAGCACAAGAAAAAAAAAAATCTGCTCCCAGCAATTTACCTCCTTGCAGCAAGCAGCAGAGGCCCAGGCAAAACAGCTGAGAGTCGGGAGGCCGAGCCAATCAACTTCTGCTAATCAAGCTGTGCTGAAGCTGAAACGAGCTGTTTCTTCTTGCTGCTTGCTGCAAGGAGGTAAACTGCTGGGAGGCAGAGGGAGGCCAAAGGTTGGGGGCCAGTGGGTGGGCGGGGCTACATCCGGTGTATAAGACGCACCTAAATTTTCACCCCCTTTTTAGGGGGGAAAAAGGTGCGTTTTCTACTCTGAAAAATACGGTAATTGTTTAGCAGAGTGATGGCATTCAGGAAAAAAAACTGTCCTTGTGTCTAGTTGTTCTGGTGCGAAAGAGTTGCTTCTGAATTGACAATTTCAGAAGAATTTCGTGGCCTGAAAGGATCTCGAATGCCTCTCCAGTTTAGCGAGAAAAAAAATATTCTTGCGTTAAGTTTTCCTTGCTTCGGGAAAAAAAAAGCAACGAACTGAAAACTCCTGGCTGTAACTTTGCTAGCTAAGCATGTCACATGCATGTTTCATCCGTTCCTTTTTCGCATAAACAATTAAGTGAAATGATGCCACTAAGGGCTGGCATTTCAAGTCCTGCATGGGTGACACATTTATTTATTTTAAAAGGGGGAAGGAAATGGAGCCAAATTGAGACTCACAACTGCTTGACCCAACAGCTAATCTAGAACTGTCTGCACAGCACTGGAATTCACTTCAGCAAAAGTTGTTTAAAAGTTTCCCCCTGTTAAGATTTGTGGTGCTCCCAAGAACTGTCAAGAGTGCTGGAATTTATGGTTTACTTACAGGGTCCCATTTGTTTGGAGAGAACAGATAAAATCCTAGAAGAAAGAACGGAGAAAGATCAAACAAATTGCATCTATAAAGTGTTACCGAAAAAGGAGAGTATTTGTAGCTCAGGGTTGTCTTCATGTCAGAAGTCTTTAAAAAGTTTCAAGTTTGGAGAACCCCGTTCTAGACAAATTATGCAAGACTCAGCCAACCATTTCCACATTTTTTTATATTTATTTTATTCTCCGTTTTTTCAAACACGAGGGGTCCTTGGTGCTCTCTGAGATCAGTTTGTTTTCTTGCATGACCCAAACTAAGTAACATAAGTCGTACTAGAAAAGTCGTAAAACGGGGCAAAACTCACTTAGCAAAATTTTTCGCTTAGCAACGGAAATCCTGGGCTCAATTGTGGTCGTAAATCCAGGACTACCTATATTGAATAATCTCTCCATGGAAGTTAAACCGGCGTACGCTCAACCTTGGACAGACCAAGAGAAAACATGATGCGTCTTGTTTTGTGAGGTTGCAATGCACGCTTGGGAGGCGTTGCTACCTCCACAACGATACACGCAAGTGCGTAACAGGGATGCCACAACGCATGGCGCTGCCTGCGTTGTGACGTCTCGACACACGTTCTGTCCAGCTCCCTTGACTGCAAATGTTTCTGCCTTTCCTGAAAATGTTTCGCCTTAAACGAATGAATAGAAGAGTGGGAAAAAAAAATTCATACCCAAAATCGCAAAGATGACCATGAAGAAAAGCAAAAGGAGGAGAATATCAATGAAGGGTGGCAGAGACTGAAAAATCTGACGTAGGTTTCTGCAAAACACAAAACAAAAACAAAAAACAAAACAGCGGCTCTTTGAAAGAAAAACATCCCTCCGCGTCGATTATTATTCCATCCCTTAAAAGCAGCCAGTGAGTGAGATACCGAAACAGTAACACTCCACCATTGTTTAAAGTTCCCCAGGTTAAACTTGCAAACAAATACTGTCAGGACTCTGACGAATGCCCGAATTAACTCATGAACCTCGAGCCAAGCTTCAAAAGCAATCCAGTTATTTATTAGGAGCAACATGTCGGCAGCTTCCCAAGTGAAGTCAACTCTGCCGCACGGAATTTACGGCTCAGCTATGACCCTGTTTCCCCCCTCCTCTCAGGCTGTGTCATAAATCACATTCTCCAACGAGGCACTTTTGCGGGCTGTAGAAACCACGCCTCTGCTCTGATGTAGGCTTCCTTGGAAAGCATAAAGCACAATCTTAGTCCCAGCAAACCTCTTTAATTCAAAGGGCTGTGAATTATTGTCATTCTCAATCTGAAAAGCTTCTCAAACAGTCTTTCAAGAGAGTGTTTATAAACACCCACCTTATCTCCCTTAGAATGCTGCCAGAGAACTAATTGCCAAACGGAGGGCAAGGCCAAACTGCTGAACTGCCGATCTTTTGATAGACGAGCTCAGCGTCTTAGCCACTGAGCCACCGTATCCCTCTAATTGTGTACAAGCTATGGTTCAAACCTCCAGTTAGTAGCCTTCAAACCAAAAGGCTTGACTCAAATCAACCCTTTACACCAGGGATGTCAAACTCAAGGCATGCGGGCTGGATCTAGCCTGTGGGATATTTCAATCTGGCCAGTGGGGCTGGTCTGAAAATAGCAAAGGACCAGCCCGCTGAGCATCTGGCGGCCAAAAACGGGGGAGCCACCGGGGGAGCCAAGCACGGCCTCCCGCAGGCTCCATTTTGGGCCTGGGCAGCCTCCTGTAGCACTCTGCCGGCCAAAATGCGGGCCCCACACCCCGTTTTGGCCAGCAGAGTACTGCAGGAGGCCGTCCAGGTCGAAAACGGGGCATACCACAATTTACACAATTGTTCATCGAAAAGCAGGTGAAAAAGAGAAACGCCGGTCTTCTTGCCAAGAGAATCGCACCAGCCTGCTCAGAGACAACCTAACCCGTTACCTTCTCACAGCTCCACAATAACGACAATCGACCAGGAAGATGCACCGCAAGGCTCGGGTGATGCGAAGGTGGGATGTCTGACGCACCAACACCACGACCGCTTCTACAAACTGCAGGAAGAGGACGCAGGTCTGCAGCGGGGAGAAGAAGATAAGAGAAAGGCGTGGGGTGTGGTGGAACGCAGCCTGGATTCCCAGGAGGAAGGGAGGAGGGAGAGGCTGCATTCCAGAGGATCCTCCAGAAGGGGCAGAGCTTAAATAGTTTGGATGGGAGGGAGAGAGTGAAGAAGAGTCTTGTTGTGGTCCGCTAGCAGCCTGTGGACCTGGCAGCGGAGTCGGACAGTGAGGAGGTTGGGGAGGAACATGGTCCAGTCCTGGAGTCTGGGGAAGGTCCTGAGGAGGGCTCTGTGTCAGAGGCAGAGATGGGGCCAGGGCCATCTGGGAGTAATGCACGGACCCCAGAGCCCCCAGAGTCGGACAGCAGAGAGGCAGAGGAACAGGAGGAGCCTGTTCCTAGTGCATGCATGCGTAGAGCTGCCAGATGGCAAGAGCAGCTAAAGCAAAAGGGACGACTCGGGAGTAAGGCCAGGAGATGATTGGCCCCTCCCATAAGGCTTAAAAGAGAAACAGAGGCACTTGGGCCTTTTTGCAGGGAAGCAAGGTTGCTAAATCTGTTTCCAGTCAGCATCTCGTTTGTTTCTGAACTCTGTGGGGCTTTGCCAAGTAAGACCTTTGGCAGGGTGTCAAAGAAGAAAAAGGTGGGCGATTATCCCGAAGGACTTCTTCCGAAGGACTTGTTTTACAACTAACTGGGACTCAGCTGGGAATGAACGTAATTTTCAGCTGTTACAATAAAATAGGTTTATTTAGGACTAATTTTGTATTGTAATTACTCAGTCCTTAGCAATTACAAGTCCTCCTTAGCAATTCTTAACGTACAAAGGAAGTCCTCATCTTACAAACATTATTTAGTGACAGTTCGAAGTTCCAACGGCACTGAAAAAAGTGTCTTATGACCATTTTTCACACTTACGACCATTGCAAGCATTCCCCAAGGTCACAGGATCAAAATTCGGACACTTTGCAACTGGCTCATATTTATGACGGTTGCAGTGTCCCGGGGGTCACTTTTGCGACCTTCTGACCAGCCAAGTCCATGGGGAAGTCAGATTCGTTTAACAACCTCATGATTCACTTAATAACGGCCGCCATCTGCTTAACCACTGTTAAATGAGTAGCACGGTTGTTAAATGAATCTGGTTCGCTCCCCGTTGGATGTGCTTCTCAGAAGGTCGCAAAAGGGGATCCCGGGACACTACGACCCGTCATAAACGCGAGTCAGTTGCGCCAAACATCTGAATTTTGATCACATGACCACCGGGATAATTGTAGTGGTCGGTAAGGGATTTAATTTCAGCGATTCATCTAACCGACGTGGCAAGAAAAGTCCTAAATTGATACAAAACTCGCAATTCGCATAATTTCTCACCTAGCAACATAAATGTTGGCCTCAATTATAACCATAAACGGAGAATTACTTGTATATCCATAGGAAACAAGAATAAACCTGGCGGGATATATTTCCAGGTTAAAAACAGCAGCCGAGTTCTTGCTAGGTAGGTATGGCCTTACCTTGACCATGGTTCTTTTGTGCCGGATGTAGGTATGGAAGCCCAGCCATCTTAATTTCATGGAGAGCTCAAACAACACAACCGTCAAGGCGAACAGCTCCAAGGTGGCGTGGACCTGAAACAAGATGAGGGAAGGATCCTGCAAAATCCCCATTCCCACCCCACTCCAGGGGAAGGATCCTGCAAAATCTCCATTCCCACCCCCACTCTGGGGCCAGCCAGAGATGGCATTTGCCGGTTCTCCGAACTACTCAAAATTTCCGCTACCAGTTCGTCAGAACCTGCTGGATTTCACCCCTTCTCCCTCCCTTTCCCCAGAAATCACGTACGTAAATGCCGAGGCGGAATATGGCAACCGCGGGGGCTTCGCAGAGCGACAACAGCAAGAGCAACAGAGCTGTGGTTAGCTCCATCAGATAGAAGAGATGGTTGTGGACAAAGAGGTAGGAGGCGAGGGCTTTGTGGTCCTTGGGATGAGTGACGAATTTATCATTGTTCTCGCCTTCCTGGAATGTTTAAGGGGGGATAAAAAAGAAGAAGAAAAATCGCATCATTATGGCACAAATCCCAAATATAGGCAGTCCTCGACTTACGACAATGGAGCCTTAAAATTTCTGTTGCTAAGCGGGACAGTTGTTAAAGGAATTATGATGCCTCATTTTACGACCTTTCTGTTCTGTCCCCCGTCTCACACACGCACACAAACAGATAGCCAGGGGTTAAATAAAACTGGCAGACAACAAATTCTTCCAATAAGAGAATTGGCAGCAACCCAGTAGCTGCTTGCCAAGAACTTTACTCATAGAGGGAGGGGTTGTTCCTCCGACAGATAAACCCAAACAAGATACACACAGTTCAAGAATTGTCAAGTCCAGTCCGTATTAAATCCAAGGCAGATAACGTTGTTTCAAAGATACAATGTGACTCGCTAGTAGTTTGTTTTGTCCGTCACAGAGTCTGAATGGCCACCTCCACCCCCTTTTATCCCCTGTGGGGTGTGGTCCAATGACTCAGCCTAATCTCTGGCACGCCTCCTCTTCTGCTGCGCGCGTCTGTCTCTCCGACGCTGGCGTGGATCCAGCCAAGACTTATCTCCATCACTGTCCGACTGCGAGGAGATAACTGGCTCCTGGCCAATCTCTTCTCCTTCAGGAGACACCTGAGGCATTGCCAGAGAGGAGGGCCCTGGAGAGGGAGGCCTGGCCAACTCCTCTCCTTCATGTTCGGAGCCTTCTCCCTCCGATAACACAGGCTCAGGTAACGGAGCCACAACACTTTCTGGCCAGAGTTGTTGGCAGAGGTGGGAGGCACATGAATTCACAACCGATGCGCCCCAGCACCGAAAATGTGAGCAGGCACGTGTGCATGCTCGCATGCGACCTTCTGCGCATGCACTTTGCTCGCTTGCACGCTTGCACGCATGCGCATGTCTTAAAAAACACAGCTACCGTATTTTTCGGTCTATAAAACGCACTTAAATTTAGAAGAGGAAAACAATAAAAAAAAGGTTTTGGCCTAACTTTTCAGCCCTTTTTTCAGCCCTTTTCTAGTCTTTTTTGGGCCTGTTTCCGGGGCTTTTTTCGGCTCATTTTCGAGGCTTTCTCTGGCCCGTTTTCAAGGCTTTTTTTCGGCCAAATTTCAAGGCTTTTTGCTGTCCATTTTTTGGGCTTTTTAGGCCCATTTTCAAGGCTTTTGGGGGGCCATTTTTGGGGGTTTTTTTGGTTCATTTTTGAGACTATTTTTGGCCCGTTTTTTCTAAAAAAGCCTCTAAAATGAAAAAAACCTAAAAGATGGGCCCAAAAAGCCTCAAAAACGAGCGAAAAAAAGCACCGAAAATGGGCTGAAAAAGGCCTGAAAAAGGCCCGGAAACAGGGTGCGATGAAGCCAAAAAATGGCCGGCAAGTGGTCAAGGCTTCGGCAATATTCGGTCTATATAGATGCACAGACATTTTCGCCCCCTTTTGGGAGACAAAAAAGTGCGTCTTATAGTCCGAAAAATACGGTAAATAGGACAGCAGCTGCCTACCACTGGTTGTTGGGAATGTGTGGACTTCAACTCCCAGAATTCTTAGTGCCCGTTCTTCAGGCTGGGGGATTCTGGGACCACCACCCCACCCCACCCGTCCTCCCATTTTCCTCCCCTTCATTTTTTTCCCCCAAGACGTAATGCAAAAATTACAGCCCACCTGTAGATAAATTGCAGCTTCCTGGTAGTTCATTTCCCAAGTTCGTCTCCCGCGATCCCACGGGTGAGAACATCGTTCTCCCGTCGCTGGGCTGGACATATCGTGGATCTCGTCATAATTGATGCCATCTTGATGGGAAACAGGGAAAAAAGATTGTAAACTCTAGGCAATTTCATTTTTGGCTTCTCTGTTCCTAAGACCTTCCCTTCCCAAGGAAGGCGAGACCCTCTTCATGTTAAAATTGTGATGGAGGCATTCGAGCGAGAGATTTGTGTCCCCTGAAACTTGTCAAGTTCCTAGACCTCATGAAGAAAAATGAGATCATCTAGTCGGGCTGCGCTGAATTCTCAGAAACCCAATGTTGTGAAGGGGAGCTCTGTCTATGTTGAGTGCCGCCAAGTAGACGTTCCATAGACAAAAATAAACATTTAAAAAAACGCTAAAAGGTGCAGTTAAGGTCTGTTTCTGTTATTAAAACCTCTTGGCATTTTTGTGTTTGCCATCCTGGTTGCAACTTTGATTCCTCTTTTGTTCCTAAAGACATTTTAAACTCAAAACATGCGGCCGTGTTTATTTTCTCTTTTTAAGGAAAATGTTGTTTAATTTCGGTCAACGAAGATGATGAGGGGACTGGAGGCTAAAACATATGAAGAACGGTTGCAGGAACTGGGGATGTCTAGTTTAATGAAAAGAAGGACTGGGGGAGACATGATAGCAGTCTTCCAATATCTCAGGGGCTGCCCCAAAGAAGAGGCAGTCAAGCTATTCTCCAAAGCACCTGAAGGCAGGACAAGAAGCAATGGGCGGAAACTAATCAAGGAGAGAAGCAATTTAGAACTAAGGAGAAATTTCCTGACAGAACAATTAATCAGTGGAACTTCTTGCTTCCAGAAATTGTAAATGCTCCAACACTGGAAGTTTTTAAGAAGAGATTAGACAACCAATTGTTTGAAATGATACAGGGTCCCAAAACAGTATTTTTGCACTTCTATTTGAACACACCTCTCACATCACAATGTTGGAAAAGTGCATTTCCTGGTTAGAGAAGTCTTCTTGGAGCCTGGGTAGGGCAAAACAGCCTTCCCCACCCCACCCCCCGGAGGCCCTCTGGAGACCAGAAAAGGCCTGTTTGCCGACGTCCGGTCCAAACGGGCCATTTCTGACCGCTAAAGGGCCTCCGGGGGGCGGGGGGGAGACACCGGTTTTGCCCTCCCCAGGCTCCTAGAAAGCCTCTGGAGCCTGAGGAGAGCGAAAAAGGGGCCTTCCCCACTCCCTCAGAGGCCCTCCAGAGGCCGGAAACAGTGTGTTTCCTGACTTCCGGTAGGCCCGGAAGCCCCGAAAATCAGCTGGCTGGTGTGTGCATGTGTGCTGCAGCTAAGCAAGGGCAATGCTCGCGTGTCCACCGATATGGCTCCGTGTGCCACCTGTGGCACGCGTGCCATAGGCTCGCCATGACGTCCCTACGCCATTCCAGACAAACGCCTGTCCAATCCCTTCTTAAAAACGTCCAGGAATGGAGCATCCAAGAACTGCAAATCGAACACGCTCGCTTTGCAAAGACCTCCGAATGCATTTCCACTTGCAAATCTTTTCAAAACCCTTGGCTTCCCCACCCACTCACTCACCCACCCCCAAGTAGGCTGGTTTGCACAAAGGAATGAGTGTGCTGCCGAGATGCCCACCAGCACCGTTGGTCTGGTTGCTTTGGGAACAGGTGGAAATCACGCACACGGCATCCTAAGCCAGCATAAAAAACCCTGGAAAGCCGACAACCCACGCATACGAAACGACAGAAACTTTTCAGCAGCGTCTCGTCGCTCGGCCCTTGCCGGAGGTGACTCAGAAATCAGCGGAAGAAATGTTGGGAGCAACAACAAGGGGGAGGAAAAAAAAAAAACAACCTAGAATGTCACAGTTTCCAGGAAACGGGCTCTGGCAAGGATTAATTAACATCCACTCTCAGTTTTTGCATTTTAATACTTGCTGATTTTCCAGGATGAGGAGAGAGGGGGGGGGGGGGGAAGAGGGATTATTTTTATTTATTTATTTATTTATTTGTTTTAATTTCTATACCGCCCTTCTCCAATATAGGACTCAGGGCGGTGCACAGCCAAAGTAAAATCCAGACATAGAAAGATTAAAAAACTGATTAAAATAATTAAATAATTTGGCCATAATTAAAAACAGTTCCAATTTAAAATAGTTTAAAAGTTTGACTCAAGCCAGCCCAGCTAGTTGGAATAAATGGGTTTTCAGGGCCCGACGAAAAATCCGGAGGTCTGTTATTGTACGTAACTCTGGGGGGAGGTTGTTCCAAAGGGTGGGCGCCACCACAGAGAAGGCTCTCCCCCTGGGGGTCGCCAGCCGACATTGTCTGGCGGACGGCACCCTGAGGAGGCCCACTCTGTGCGAGCGTACTGGCCGGTGGGAGGCTATTGGTGGCAGAAGGCGGTCTCGTAGATAAAAAAATTTATTTTTTTATTTATTTTATTAAATTTGTATACCGCCCTACTCCCGAAGGACTCAGGGCGGTGAACAGCAATGGAATAAAACATATAAATACAAAATTTAAAATAGATTAAAATGAATTAAATAATTTGGCTGAACAAATTTACAAGCCCCAATAGTTTAAAACCAGATTTAAAATTTCCATTTAAAAAGGGGAAAGACTTAGGTCAGGCCGGCTTGATGAAATAGGAAGGTCTTGAGCGCGCGACGGAAGGTGCGCAGATCCGGGATCCTCCGTATCTCCGGGGGGAGCTCGTTCCAGATAGTAGGTGCCCCCACAGAGAAGGCTCTCCCCCTGGGGGGCGCCAGTCGACATTGTTTAATCAAGTCTTTTTAATCAGGCATCAAAAATTGGGTCGACTGAGCAAAAATCGCCAGTGCCAATCTGCAGACCTGTCTTCGTTTTACGACCAGAATTGAGCCCAGAATTTCTGGTTAAATTGCCTTGTTTCGTGAGCTTTCCTGTCATTGTTGTTCAGCGAATCACTGCAGTGGTTAAGCTAGTGACACGGTTGTTAAGTGAATCCGGCTTGCCCTTCGTCGGAAGGTCGCGAAAGGGGACCCCGCAACCATCATAAATACCAGTCAGTTGCCGAATGTCGGAATTCTGATCACCTGATGCCGCAAGGGACGTAAGGGTGAACAACGGTCGTAAGTCACTTTTTGCAGTGCCGTTCCAACGGTCACTAAATGAACTGTTGTAAGTCGAGGACTATCTGTACAGTTCACCACCGTAACAGCTAGACCAGGGATGGCGAACCTTTTCGGCACCGAGTGCCCAAACCGGAATGTGCGTGTGAAGACCAGCTGGCTGGTGCACGCATGCCTGGGATTTTTGGGCCGTTTTTCAGGCCTGAAAACAGTCCACAAAATGGCTCGGGAAAGGCTTGGAAAACGGCCTCAGAAAGGCCCTGAAATAGCCCCAAAAATGGTCTGGGTTTTGGCCGTTTTCCGGCGCCTGCAAAGACCAGCTGGCTGGTGTGCGCTTGCCTGTTTTTTGCCTATTTTCAGGCTATTTTTTGGGCCCAAATAACAGCCTGAAAACAGCCCAAAAATGGCCTGAAAAATTACCTGAAAACAGCCTCCAAAATGGCCTGAAAATGGCCCAAATAACAGCCTGAAAAAGGCCTGAAAGCAGCGCAAAAAACGGCCTGAAACGGCCTGAAAAAAGCCTGAAAAATGGCCTCAAAAACAGGCTGAAAACGGCCCAAAAATGGCCCGGAAAACAGCCTGAAAAAGGCCTGAAAACGGCCTAAAAAACAGCCCAAAAATGGCCTGAAATGGGCCAAAAATGGCCTGAATATGGCCCGAATAACAGCCTGAAAAAGGCCTGAAAGCAGCCCAAAAAATGGCCTGAAACGGCCTGAAAAAAGCCTGGAAAACGGGCTGAAAAACAGGCTGAAAACGGCCCAAAATAGCCTGAAAAACAGCCTGAAAAAGGCCTGAAAAAGGCCTAAAAACGGCCCAAAAAATGGCCTGAAACGGCCCCAAAATGGCCTGAAAACTGTCGAGCCTAGCAACCTGCTCGACACCGCTAACGCGTGTTGAAAGCATCGAGGGACATATACATACTTGGTGGTGGTGGCACTGGGTGCAGGCGGCCGTCTGCGGGGCGAGGGGAGGTGGTATCGGGTGCGACGGGTTTAGGACGTCTCCAAATGACGCTGCAACCAGCACCTTCGAGAACCAGCTGGGACGCTTCCGCGCTAACAAGGGTGTGGTGATAAATGGGGGTGTGGTTTAAAAGGGTTAATGAGAAGGGAGGGCTATATAAACGCCCATTTCTAGTACACTGTAGCGCCGATTTCATTCGTCTTTACGAGTCACAGTGTAGCCGTCCACGGACGCGAATAAACCAGCGTGCCAAAAAGAGCTGAAAGGGGTGCTGCTGTGTTTTGATTGCGTCTCGCACGGTCCACCTGAGAAAAACGGCGCAAAAAATGGCCTGAAACAGCCCAAAAAATGGCCTGAAAACAGCCCCCAAAATGGCCTCAAAACGGCCCAAAAATGGCCTCAAAACAGTTTGAAAAACAGCCTGAAAATGGCCCAAAAAACAGCCCGAAAAAGGTCTGAAAACACCCAGAAACCAGAAGAGAAGCTGGCAACGGCACTTGTGCCCACGGAGAGGACTCTGCGTGCCATAGGTTCACCATCATGGAGCTAAACCAAACTGGCTTTCAGGAATTCACTCCCCAGAGACAAAAACAGACATGCTTTTCCATGAGTGCGTGGGGTGCTTTGCGCAAACAGATGCACTGTGGCATTTTCTTATTTCCTTTTGGGCCACGTTGGTATTTTTCTGCCTCCGTGTTTCTGAATCACTCCAACGTCCTCTCGGCTCAGGGAGAATCTCTTTCCAGAGATTCAAGGTGAACGAAGGAGTCAAACAGGCTTAAAAAAAAATAAAATAAAATCTACTCTTTGTTCTTAGGTTTGCAACTCCAGAACACGATAGCCACTGTCCCTCGGCCCGGCATGTGTTATGGCTGGCCAGCGGCCTGCGCAGATCGTGGCTGATCCCGACGATGAGGAGGCTGGTGTGGTGTCATGCCAGCAGCCTGCACAGCCGGTGCTCGCATCGGACAGCGAGGAGGCTGAAGAGGATGTGGTGCCAGAGGCAGAGACTCAGCCGGGCCTTCAGAACCTCCAGAGGCTCCTTCAAGTGGAGAGAGCGAAGTGGAGGAGCCTCTCCTCAATGCTCGGGCACGCAGGGCTGCCAAAAGGCAGGAGTGGCTACTCAGGAGGAGGAGGTCTCCTCAAGAGTAAGGCTTGAGGATAATTGGCCACTCCCTTAGCCTATTTAAGTCGCACGCCGTTAGTAAGTTTCTTGCTGGAAACAACTTGTAATTATCATCAGAGCATTGCTGGAAAAGTCTTATCGTATCTTGTTTTCTGGGCTGGTTGCCAACCTTTGCCGGACTTTGGTTTATTCTTGCTACCTAATAAATTTGATAAGGACCGTTGGTGTGTGTCAATATCCTCTTGGAATCCGGAACTGGGGCAGAACAGCATGGGTGAAAAAAAATCATGATTTCTCTCTCTCCCCCCCACTTTTTTTATTCCTTCCCTTATTTTCATCCAAAGATTTCCCAGCTCTGCTTTCCGCCAACAGATGGCATGGAAGGGCGAAGAGAAAAACAACGTAGGCCTTTTAAAAATCCGCCGTTTTAAAAACAACACGAAAAAGAAGTCGTCTCAGGAATGTAATCTGTCCATCACACACGCTTAGAATCTAGAATCATAGGGCTGGAAGGGACCTCGGAGGTCTTCTAGACTAACCCCCCTGCCCAAGACAGGAGAGGACTTATATCATCCCGGTCAAAAGGTTGTCCTGTTTCTGAAAAACCTCCAGTGATGGGAGCACCCAGAACTTCTGGAAGCAAGCTGAATTTATTGTTCTCACTGCCAGGGGAATTTCTATTTGGTTCTAGGTTGTTTCTCTCTAACAAGCTTCCATCCACTACATCTTGTCCTGCCCTCTGGTATCCTATAGCTGTGATGGCGAACCTATGGCACGCGTGCCACAGGTGGCACGTGGCGCCATATCGGTGGGCACGTGAGTGTTGCCCTAGCTCAGCGCCGGTCAGCTGATTTTCGGGCCTTCCGGGCCCACTGGAAGTCGGGAAACAGGCTATTTCCGGCCTCCGGAAGGCCTCCAGGGGGATGGGGAAGGCCATTTTCGCCCTCCCCAGGCTCCTAGAAAGGCTCTGGAGCCTGGGGAGAGCGAAAAACAGGCTTTCCAGTCCCACCGGAAGTCGGCAAATGGGCCGTTTCTGGCCTCTGGGGGGGATGGGGAAGGCTGTTTTTTGCCCTCCCCAGGCTCCAAGAAAGCTTCTGGAGCCTGGGGAGGGCGAAAAAACGGGCCTACTGGGCCCACCGTGCCATCGTGTGCCAAAAGTAGGGGGAGCGCAAGGGTGTCGCACGGGCATGTTCTGAAAACCTCCCATGATTGGGAGTACCCACAACTTCCGGAAGGTTGCATCTCTCTTTATCTAGCTTCTATCTACTACTTCTTGTCCTGTCCTCTTGATAACCCTAAATAATAAGTTTGAATTAGAATACCGTAAAGCTGAAAGGGACCTTCTAGTCCAGCAGGAGATCCTATACCCGCCTCTCCTTTGTGCCAGCCCTTCCCTCCACTACTGGAAGACTGCTATCAGGTCACCCCTAATCCTTTGTTTGACTAGACATAAGTAGCTCCCCACTAACCCTTCATCACACAATTTAGCCTTCCAGACTAACTGCCCATCGTGTGTGTTTTTCTCCTGCAGCTGCCAAAGTCCAATTTTGCAAGTGAAGACCCCGACTTAGAATGCATGCCCTGGCCAACTTGGTGCTCCCCCCCTCCCTTTAACTGAGCCAGCTGAGGCTGCTGGGAATTGGAGTCCAACAGCCCCAGATATCTATCTATCTATCTATCTATCTATCTATCTATCTATCTATCTATCAGTATCTACCCTGTTTCCCCCAAAATAAGACATCCCCTGATAATAAGCCCAAACAGGGTCTTATTTTCGGGGAAACACAGTATCTATCTATCTGTATCTACCTACCTACCTACCTAGCTACCTACATCTATCTATCTATCTATCTATCAGTATCCATTTATCAGTATCTATATCTATCTGTACCTACCTACCTACATCTATCTATCTATTGGTATCTATCTATCTATTGGTATCTATCTATCTATCGGTATCCATTTATCGGTATCTATCGGTATCTATATCTATCTGTATCTCTCTCTCTCAATATCTATCTGTATCTCTCTCTCTCTATCTCTCTCTCTCTCTCTCTCTCTCTCTCAGTATCTATCTATCTGTATCTCTCTCTCAGTATCTGTCTCTCTCTCTCTCTATCTATCTATCTGTCTCTCTCTCTCTCAGTATCTGTCTCTCTCTCTCTCTCAATATCTATCTGTATCTCTCTCTCTCAGTATCTGTCTCTCTCTCTCTCTCTCAGTATCTATCTATCTGTATCTCTCTCTCAATATCTATCTGTATCTCTCTCTCTCTCAGTATCTGTCTCTCTCTCTCTCTCTCTCAGTATCTATCTATCTGTATCTCTCTCTCAGTATCTCTCTCTCTCTCTCTCTCTCTATCTGTATCTCTCTCTCTCAGTATCTGTCTCTCTCTCTCTCAGTATCTATCTGTATCTCTCTCTCTCTCGGTATCTGTCTCTCTCTCTCTCTCTCTCTCAATATCTATCTATCTGTATCTCTCTCTCTTTCTCTCAGTATCTCTCTCTCTCTCAGTATCTGTCTCTCTCTCTCTCTCAGTATCTATCTGTATTTCTCTCTCTCTCGGTATCTGTCTCTCTCTCTCTCTCAGTATCTATCTCTCTCTCTCTCTCTCTCGGTATCTCTCTCTCTCTCAATATCTATCTATCTGTATCTCTCTCTCTCTCTCTCGGTATCTCTCTCTCTCTCGGTATCTCTCTCTCTCTCAGTATCTATCTATCCGTATCTCTCTCTCTCAGTATCTCTCAGTATCTATCTATCTGTACCTCTCTCTCTATCAGTATCTCTCAGTATCTATCTGTATCTCTCTCTATCAGTATCTATCTGTATCTATCTTATCTGTATCTATTTATTGGTATCTCTCTCTCTCTATGTATCTATTTATCTATCAGTATCTATCGGTATCTATTTATCGGTATATCTCTCTCTGTCTCTCTCTGTATCTGTCTGTCCCTCTCCCTCCCTCCCTTTCCCCCCTTCAGCTTCCTAAAGCGAGACCCCCTCCCCACCTTCGCAGGCGAAGCAACCCCGGAATGCTGTTGTCGGGACCCCCCACTCCACCCCCACCCCCTTCCCCTCTCTCTGAAGACCCGCCGAGCCCCCTCCCCACCCAAGAAGCCATTGGAGCCCCCTCCCCAGCGCATCTCCAGCTTCGCATCCCGGACAGAGAGAGAGGGGGGGGGGGCAAGCAAAGTTGGCTTACTTTCATTGGGGACCCCCTCCGGCTCGACCCTCCGGCTCCTGCCGTCCTCTAAGGTCAAGATCAGGGGGACGTCGTCCTCTTCCAGGCACCCAGCCATGGGGGAAGCCCACCGCTCTCCCCTAACCGGGTCTGCGGTGCACGAGGGGAGGGTGGGGGGCCTCCCTCCGGGGGAATGCAGCTTCTATTACTCTTCCCCCCCCCTTTTTTTTTTGCAATCGGTTTGATCAAAGCGGGAGCCCGTCTCGGGGATCTGCCGGCGTTCCCATGATCTTGGCCAACGCGTGTCAGCAAAAGTCCCGGGTCGTTTGCAAAAAAAAAAAAAAATTAGAAGAAGAAGAAGAAATGCAATGCAATGCAATGCAAACGCCAAGTTTTCGGGCCTCCCCAGCTTTTCTTTCCGATGACTTAGGAAGAGGAGAGTCCAGCAAAGAGAGAGAGAGAGAGAGGAAGAGGAGGAGAAGAAGGAGGAGGAGGAAGCAGCCAAACACGAGTCCGAAGGAGGCGGGGAAGGAGAAGGCAGCGCGTAAATAAAGCGTGAGAACCTCCAACTTCCCTCCCTCTTCCTCCTCCTCCTCCTTCTTTTTTTTTTTCCCCCTTCCTCCTTCCCCCTTTTTTTTCAACCCAGCCTCCTTTCTAACCATGCTTTGCAATCATCGTGGTCGGTTCTTCCAAACTCAGTTCCAGGGCTTTGCAGAGGTCATTTTTAAAACCAAAAAAAAAAAAAAAAAAAAAAGTTTTCTCCCCCCCTTCTTCCTTTTGCAATCATTGCTCCAGCTTTCACACCCCTCCTGACTTTGCAAATGTGCCTTGCAAACACAACACAACACAACACAACACAACAAGTGAGCGAAGGAGCCGGCTGGTACGACATTGGAGCTGGGCTGGATTTTAAGCGGGGGTCCAGGCTGTTAACCCGGCTTGGTGGGGGAAGGAAGCGAGCTTGCAACCCTGGGGGGAAAAAATTAATTTTTTAAAAAAAAATTAATTTAATTTTTTTTTAATTTAATTTTTTAATGTATTTTTGCAAGTTGCAATGCTACCTATAGGCGTTCCCATAATAATACAGATTAAGTTCTCATCCCTAGGATTGCACCACTCCTCTCCCAACCTGCAGTCTTGGAAGGATGTGGGACCACAACTTCCATCATCCCCCAACCAGCAGGTCGGCGTGGTGCTATTTAATTAAAGGTCTCCACTCAACATGCAGTATAAGCAGCGTCCAATGGGTATCCGGAAGTGGTGGTAGAATCCCTGTTTGCCGCGTTCCCTAGAGGCTTTAGGAGTGCGCATGCGCTATTAGCTTGCCCTTTCCCCGGCGTCCTGTCCTGGAATGCGCTACGCCTCTAATAGGGCGAAGAGATAGGGAAACATATGGTTGCCTGTAAACTCCGGTTCTCCATCAAGGTGCCGCCGCCAGTTAAACGGCCAGAATTAGCCGTTGTACATAAATGTGTAAGAGTTCATTTGCTATCTGGCCAACAGCCTATTTATTAAGTTCGTCGAATTTCAGGCGATAAATATCGCTCGCTTTCCGTTTGGCCTTCCATTAAGGTCAACTGACAACCCGAAGTGTGTGCCACCTTCTCTTACTACCGTACCCTTGCCCCCTTAAGAGGCACGTAAGAAGTGAGAGGAGCAAGCCCCCTCCCTTTGACGCCTCCTATTGGCCACGTCTTGGCTGTCGGAACGACCATAGTGGGAGCAACGAGGGCTTCTATTGGCTAGATGAAGCTCCTCCCCCTCGCGCGGTCCAGCGTTACCTGGCAACGAGAGGACTCGGCTTTAAACTTCGTTGTCATGGTAACCGAGGGGTCCTTTACCTTTTAGGTCGGGTGAGCCGCAAAAGTTAAAAATGATGCTTTTTCCTGCACAGGTTGCATTTCAAAGGAGGAGGGGTGAAATATTTATATTTATATATTTATATTAATTAATTAATTAATAATTTATCATTTTATATCATTACAGATCATTATTTTATATTATATTGTACTGTATTATATGTTACAGTATATTATATTACTGTATATAAATATTGTATATATAATATAATTTATTATATAAAAAAAAATTATATGTATATGAAATCTTATTCTGTTCACCGTCCTGAGTCCTTTGGGAGAAGGGCAGTATAGAAATTCAATAAATAATAATAATAATAATAATAATAATAATAATAATAATAATAATAATAATAATAATAATAACAACTGTATATAATAGTATATATTATAGTATAATATATGCTATAATATATTACTGTATTGTATACATGTATAGACCCAAGGCATCTATCGCTATTGGTATCCCCTTTTCTTTATTAGTCATTATAATTATTATATTATTGTAAAGTTCCATATTCATTATTTTATCTTTATCTTCAGGAGGAACTAGGGAGGGTCATGTCGGAGACTCTTTCCCAGGTTACATTTCTGCCCTGGACTCAGATTCCTCTTATCTTACCATTGGTTTCCTCTCTTCCTCCTGTCCCTCAAGGTTAATCTTCCTGCCCATTGCTCCGTCTTACTCTCAGAATCCTCTCCATCAGAGACACTAAAACAAAGGCATTAGAACACCTGAACCCTTGTCGGGAAATTCAAAAACTGTCTCCTGTCCTGAAGGTTTTTCTCCAGCAGAAAAGATGACGATGGAACTGGTCTCCCCATCTTACGAGCTGGTGGATTCCAGCCGTCCCAAAAAGGCTATCCGAGCCCCCTTAAGGGTCTTGGATCCCGGTCGGTCGAAACTAAGCACCGTCGAGACCAAGAGGATCATATCTGTCTTGGATGAAACCATCTTCAAAATAGAACTGGTCAGCGTCTTCTCCTACGTCATCGAGAACTTCGATGAGTTTAGCGCTATCTTAGGTCCTGACCTCACAGGAGCCTTCCGAGAACATCAACGGCTTTCAACCATCCTCGAATTTATGCTCTCACACCCGGAGGATGAAAATATTCTCTACATAGGCTCCGGTAAAGGAACTTTCTTAGGCCTTGTGGATACCGACGGTCATCTCACGTTGCACATTCAAGGCCTTAAAAGCTCGGTCCGAAATATTCTACGCCTGCTTTACACCAACACGGTTGCTTGCCAAGCTCTGAGAGAAGTTGCTTACACCAGGGACCCGTCTGTCCATAAATTCATTAACTGTCTGTCCAAGCAGAGGGGCTTCCTCTTTGAGCAGCTCCTCACCACCCCTTTAGAAGAAAAGGAGAAATGTCGTTTTTTGCACGAAGTCTTCCAGAGAGACAAGAAAAACACGGAGACCGCCGCAGGACTGGAAGACGAACTGACTGCCGCCGTCCAGAATAGGGATGACGAGGTACGGCGGTGGAGCTAAGCAGCAGGATCTGACTTGTCTGGTCCACTTGGCCAGTCAAAAACGCGATTTCATTACCCTGTTTCCCCGAAAATAAGACATCTCCTGATAATAAACCCAATCGGGCTTTTAAGCGCATGCACTACAATAAGCCTCCCCCTCCCCCTGAAAATAAGCCCTCCCCGAAAATATTTAAACGCAGAGGTGGAAATCAGGTAAGACGGCAAGAGGAGCTCCATCTTGCTCCACGCACCCCAAAATAATAAGACCTCCCCGTAAATAAGGCCAAGTGCTTATTTGAGGGTTAAAAAAAATATAAGACAGGGTCTTATTTTCAGGGAAACACGCCAAAATGGGCTGGTTCCAGGGATGAAATCCAAAATTTTTCCCTACTGGTTCTGTGGGTGTGGCTTGGTGGGTGTGGCAGGGGAAGGATATTGCAAAATCTCCATTCCCACCCCACTCCAGGGGAAGGATAATGCAAAATCTCCATTCCCTCCCCTCCTGGGGGAAAGATATTGCAAAATTTTCATTCCCACCCCACTCTGGGGCCAGACAGAGGTGGTATTTGCCAGTTCTCTGAACTACTCCAAATTTCCGCTACCCTTCCAACTCGGTTACGGTTACTGACTTGTAAGAGCCAGTGTGGTGTAATGGTGAAGGCATCCAGCTAGAAACTGGGAGATCTGGAAGTCTATTCTCATCTTAGGCATCAAGCCAGAGGCTGACCTTGGGCCAGTCGCTTTCTCTCAGCCCTAGGAAGGCAGCAATGGCAAATAATTGAAATTTTGCCAAGAAAAGTGCAGGGACTTGGGCAGGCAATCTCGAAGAAATGGATATGATTGAATGGGAAGGGGGGAAAAAAAGAGAAATAATAGAAAAACTCTTGAGAACTAGTTAGGTCCGGCGATTAAGGAGCTGGGCTAGAAACTGGGAGACTGTGAGTTCTAGTCCCACCTTAGGCATGACCTTGAGCCAGCCTCTCTCTCTCAGCCCTAGGAAGGAAGCAATGGCAAACCGCTTCTGAAAAACCTTGCCAAGAAAACTTCAGAGTCTTCTCCAGGCAGTCTCAAAACCAGACATAATTGAAGGGAAGATCAATTTAAAAAAAACAAACACACACACAATTGACTATAGATATAGTCCTTGATTTACGACCGTAATTGAGCCTGGCATATTTGTCAGCTTCAAGATAAGATAACCTTTTTATGTCAAAACTGGAGGGAGATTATCCATCCTCGACTTACAACTACTATTGAGCCCAGCTCAGGCACAGAAATTTTGGGCTCAATGCTGGTTGTAAGTCGAGGACTTCCTGTAGTAGTGATTATGTTTTTAGGAAGGGGAATTGGACTGTTCAACGAGAGTGGTGTGGTGGCCTAGAGGTGGAGCTCGTGCCTCACAATCAGGGGGCTGTGAGTTCGATCCTAGGTAGAGGCAGATATTTCTCTCTCTGGGCACGTTGAGAATATGTCTGCTGAATATAACTCCGTATTGGTGACAAGAAAGGCATCTGGCCATTAAAACCCTCTGCTAGCTCCATTCAGTTGCCCAGACTCCACCCCGCAAGGGATGATGGGTCGTTAAATGCAAATGATGATAAACTAGACTCTTCAACAAACAGATCTCGTCCAGCTTTGACTCCACTGATCCTCAACAGCGTTACTCCAAGTGTAGTTTGGATCCAGTCGGTCTTTCCAGAAGATTCTGCCCTAGAGAGTTGGATTGCAAAATTATCATCGTCGTCGTGTTTTTTTTTTTCCCCTTCTTTTTTTCAGATTGCCAAGAAGAATGCCGTCATCAAAGAACTGAAAACTCACTTGCACAACCTAGCCAAGTTCTCCGAAAGCCAAATCCAGCGTACCCGGACCGAAGCCGAGAAGCAGCACAAAACGGAGGTGCGCACTTCCCAGGCAAAATGCGCCAAGTTGCAACAGGAGCTGCAGCAGCTGCGTGCTCAGTTCAACGCCCTGGTGGCTGAAAATCGGGAGACGGAACTCAACCTTCGGAAGGTAAATCCCAGCGGAGACTGAGCAGAGAAACCAGGCTTAATAGCAGTAAACTGTGAGAGGGATGTTGGGAGCTTAGTGGTTTTGTTGTTAGTTGTGAAGTTGTATCTAACCCATCGCAACCCCATGGACAACATTCCTCCAGGCCTTCCTGTCCTCTACCAACCTCCGGAGTCCATTGAAGCTCCCGCCAATTGCTTCAGTGACTCCATCCAGCCACCTCGTTCTCTGCCATCGTCCCCTTCTTCTTTTGCCCTCCATCGTTCCCAGCATTAGGCTCTTCTCCAGTGAGCCCTTCCTTCTCATTAGGTGGCCCAAGTATTTGAATAGGAGCCAGCAGTGTGCGGTGGCAGCCGAAAAAGCCAATGCAATCCTAAATTTCATTAACAGAGGGATACAATCAAGCCCAAGTGAGGTACTAATACCACTCTATAAAGCCTTAGTAAGACCACACCTAGAATACCGTATCCACTTTTGGTCTCCACACTATAAAAAAGAAGTTGAGACTCTAGAAAGAGTGCAGAGAAGAGCAACCAGGATGATGAGGGGACTGGAGACTAAAACTTACGATGAACGGTTGCAAGATCTAGACATGACTAGTCTAGTGAAGAGAAGGACCAGGGGAGACAGGAGAGCAGTCTTCCAGTATTTGAGGGGCTGCCACAGAGAGGAGGAGGGGGTCAAGCTATTTTCCAAAACACCCAAAGGCCAGACAAGGAATAATGGATGGAAACTGAACAGGGAGAGATTCAACCTAGAAATAAGGAGACATTTTCTGACAGTGAGAACAATCAACCCGTGGGAGAGCTTTTCTTCAGAAGTTGTGGGAGCTTCATCCCTGGAAGCTTTCAAGAAGAGACTGGACTGCCATCTGTCAGAAATGGTGTACGGTCTCCTGCTTGGAGGGGGTTGGACTAGATGACCTACAAGATCCCTTCCAACTCTGTTAATCTAATCTAATCTAATCTAATCTAATCTAATCTAATCTAATCTAATCTATGAAACACATTCACACAACCTGGCTGGGGAAATCCCCGACAGCAACCGTCCTCAACCTTTAAGGCAGGAATTGTAAACCTTTGCTTCCGAGCTGACAGTTTTTTACTACGATTTTATTTCCTTTTAGAAAAAATACAAGGTGGAAATGGAGATAGAAAATTGGGTCCAAAAATACGATATTGAAATGATTGAAAAGCAGGTAAGATATGAGCTTCTTTCCTTTTCCCTCCTAGAGCTGTTTTCCTCTCGAGAACGGCGGCACGGTGGCCTAGAGATAGTGCTCTTGCCTCACACTCAGGAGGCTGTGGGTTCGATCCTAGACAGTGGCAGGTGTTTCTCTATCTGGGTGCTATGAGTTTAGTGTCTGCTGTGAACCTCACATAGGCGTCAGGAAGGGCATCCGGCCAGTAAATGCTTGAACGCCATTTCATGGCCCCAACTTCTCCCCGATGCGAGGGATTAAAAGAAAAAAAAAGATATTTTTTTTATTTTTATTTATTTTTATATGCCACCCTTCTCCGGAGACTCAGGGCGGCTTATAATGCGTTAAGCAATAGCCTTCATACTTTTGTATATTTTCCTCTCGAGAGTATCAGGCCTGGAAACCATCTTATAATTTATAGTTTACTTTATTGTCATTGCACATGGTACAATAAAATTAAATGCCATCTTCAGTGTACATTATAACTATAAAAATAAAAATACAAACATACATCCTTTACATTCTATATAATTGAAATTGAAAACCCCATATCGCACTATACCGTAGAATTCAATACGGGATAGAAGCTGTTTTTCAGCCTATTTGTCCCTGTTTTTTGTTTTTTGTTTTCATCCTGTACCGGCTGCCAGATGGTAATAGTTCAAAAAAAAGGGTGAGATCCAGGATGAGATGGATCATGGGCTTTCAAGAAGAGATTGGACTGCCATTTGTCAGAAATGGTGTAGGGTCTAGATCAAGGGTCAGCAGCCTTAAATCCTCAAAGAGCCACAAAGGTCCTAACTGGAAGCCCCACCCCATGCCCTGGGGCTGACCGGAAGTCTGGTTCCCCCATCATAGAGTCTCCTCCTAGTGCAGTGTCCTTTTTCCTATACCTGTCCTAACCGAAAGCCCTATCAATTGTGGAGCCAACTGGAAAACCCACCCCTCCTGGCACGCCATGCTTCCTCCCCTCCCAAAACTGGAAACTCCTCTCAAAATTGTGGCGCCGACCAGCAACAGGGAGCCACAGCAGAGGGATGAAAGAGCCACATGCGGCTCCAGAGCTGCGGGTTGCTGACCCCAACTCTGTTCATCTGTAAACTCCTGGGCTTCCGGCAAGGAAAATCCATGGGTGGATTTGCTTAAGGAGCCCAGGGTTCCCCTTAAAACCGTTGCGATTTGCTTAACAACCGTGGCAAAACAAACAAATAAATAAATAAAATAAAAGAGGTCATAAAACTCAAGGCGTCGACTCTTTCTCTCCCCAAGGAGGAAATCGACGAGATCGATGAATTCTACGTGGTCGAGAAGCAGGATCTGGCCCAACTGCGGGAGAAATACACCCGGCTGGACGAGGAATACTGCCAGATCGTGGAGGAGAGGAAGGTCAAGCAGGAACAAAAAGACAAAGCCGAGAAGGAGCTGGCCATCCTGGCGCGAGCCGCTACCCTGATCCAGGCCGTCTGGAAGGGCTACTTAGTGAGGTCATTGTTACGTAGCAAAAGGAAGAAGAAGGGGAAGGGGAAGAAGAGTACGGGCAGGAGATGAGTCTCAATCTCTGGCCGTTATCTTATTTTGGTGGCTGGGCTGCTCTGGGCAGTTTCGGAGAGGGAAGGAACCCTTTCGGAGGTTCTGGGATGTCCTTTAATAAAGTTGATCATTTAAAAAAAGATGGGAGACCTGTCAAATATCATTTTCCCCAACTCGTCTCGAGTAGAAAGGGGAGAAACGTCCCAGAGAGCGATGTGGTCTTTGATGCTCTCTGAGTTTGCTTGTTTTCTTGTACGTTTCATTCACCAACTAACATCCAGGGGAGAAATCTACTTAACTTCCCTACCGGTTCGGAAGTGTGAGTGCGCGCATCACGTGCAATTTTGGACCCTCTGGGCACGCGCAAAGCCTTCCGCACATGCGCAGAGGTTCAAAAACAGGTTACTTCCTGGTTAAAATCGGGAAGTAACGACGTCTGGGCGGGTGGGCAGAGCCTCGCCCGAACCGGTGCGAACCGGGAGCATTTCACCGGTGGTATAACATCCTCAGTGCTAGAAGGGAGAGGGTTTGCAGAGAGGAGGAAGAGGAGAACTGCGGGGTCCTTGGTGCTCTCTGAGCTTAGTTGCTTCTGAAAATAAAACCGAGCGGGATGGAAGGCTGCAAATACAGATCATCCTCAACTTACAACAGTTCATTTAGTGACCAAGGTTACAACGGCACTGGAGAAAGTGAATTAGGACCATTTTTCACACTTACGACCTTGGTAGCATCCCCATAATCATGTGATCAAAATTCAGATGCTTGGCAGTTTGGTTCCTATTTATGACCGTTGCAGTCATGTGATCCCCTTTTGCGACCTTCTGACCAGCCAAGTCCATGGGGAAGCCAGATTCACTTAACAACCGGGTTACTTAACAACCATCTCACTTAACAACCGTCTTGCTAACTTAACGCTTAACATTGTTAAGTGATTCGCTTAGCAACGGTGGCAAGAAAAGTAACATGGGGAAAATTCACTTAACAAATGTCTCGCTTAGCAACAGAAATTTTGGGCTCACTTGTGGACGTAAGTCAAGGACTACCCTGTAGGAGCCTTCTTGGCTGTCCGAGATTCCCTGTTGAGATATGATTCCTACTGACATATGATTTTTGCACCCGCCAGGATAAATTAAGAATTTTTTATCATTTATCATTTCACACTTTGCCGGTGTCACTTTGCTCTTTATTATTATTATTATTATTATTATTATTATTATTATTATTATTATTATTTCCTTCTGGTGGGCAGGAGAGATGCCATCTGTTTAAAAAGGGAAAAGGAGAAAAATCTGCCATCCCTTAGAAAAAAATTATTTTCCCACTCACTATTCCAGAAAAGCAGAATGGGGAAAGGAAGGAAGGAAGAAAGAAAGAAAGAAAGAGAGACAAAGAGAGAGAGAAAGAAAGAAAGAAGAAAGAAAGAAAGAAAGAAAGAAAGAAAGAAAGAAAGAAAGAAAGAAAGAAAGAAAGAGGGAGGGAAGGAAGGAAGGGAAAGAGAGAGAGAAGGAAGGAAGGAAGAAAGGAAGGAAGAGGGAGGGAAGGAAGAAAGAAAGAGAGAAGGAAGGAAGGAAGGAAGAAAGAAAAAGAAAGAAAGAAAGAAAGAAAGAAAGAAAGAAAGAAAGAAAGAAAGAAAGAAAGAAAGAAAGAAAATAAATAAATAAATAAATTAGATTTTTAGTATCTGGATTCACACAGCTCAATAAGCCAAACAGGCACAGAAAAAAAAAGTGATTTTGTTTGTTTATATAATGTAATGTGTTATGTCAACTTGGTCCATTGCCATTTATTCACTAATGACAACGAAGCAGAAGCCAAAACATTTCTCTCTCTACCAGCCGAGCTCCACCTGTCTTTGTTTTAAACAGATTTTTTTTCTGAAAAAAGTTTTATTTTAAATTACAATAAAAAACAACATAAAAATATCATCCTTACAAACAATTATAGACAGCATCTCGATCAGTTAAAGTCATTTTGTGCTTGCAATTTTCCAAATCTCATCATACGACAATTATTCTTTACTTGAACAGAAGATAAATATTTAAACATTTCATCGAAATTTCATTTCATATACGCTATCTCGTCTCCATACTTTATTGTCAAACCATTGATAAAATATCTCCCATATCAAATAACATTGTTTATCTTCCTGTTCTCTTATTTCAAATGTCAATCTACTCATTTCAGCACAGTCCAACGTTTTCTTAATAATTTCTTCATCCGTAATTATCTTCTCTCCTTTCCAGTTTTTAGCAAATACAATTCTAGACGCTGTTAAAATGTTCACAATTAAGTATTGTAATTCTTTATTAAATGTCTCTGGTAAAATCCCTAAGAAAAATATCTCTGGTTTAAGGTCAATATTTATTTATTTGTTTGTTTGTTTGTTTGTTTGTTTGTTTATTATTCAAATTTCTATACCGCCCTTCTCCTTTCGGACTCAGGGCGGTGAACAGCCAAAATAAAAACATTTATACATAAAGTACGATTAAAAATAGATTTAAAATAATTAAATTTGGCCCATAGTTTAAAATTTATCAATTTAAAATCCCTATCAAAATTTAAAACCAACCATCAAATCATAAAATCAAGAGAGACCAGCTAACTGAAAGAGATGAGTTGTCTCTTTGTCATTTTTTCCAACCACGTGTGTATCTTAGTCCAAAATCTCCTTGCTTCCACGCATGTCCACCACATGTGGTAATACGATCCTGGAGTTTGATGACACTTCCAACATTTCTCCGATTTATTCTTGAACATTCTGGCTATCCTCGTCGGGAGTAAATGCCACCTGTAAAACATCTCATGCAAATTCTCTTTATATGCTGTTGACATTGTCATTTTATAGTTGGGCTGTTCTACCTCCAAGGAGGTTTCCCTGGACGTGAACTTGTTGTCCGAGCAGATGAACCGGGCAACCCTTTCGAACGGGAAGTGAGAAGTGCTCCCGAAGAAGCAGTGGCCGTACGTTGGTCCTGCTGTTTATTGGACCTAGCTGGGAGAAATCGATCAGAAGTCTCGTACAGTCTGGTGAGAGACTGGGAACGTGGCCTTCTCATGAATTGGGTGGCCACGTCTGAAGAGTTCTCAGGTGGCTTCCAAAAAGAGGTTCCTGCTTTGTGGTTGACTTCAAATCTGTCCGTCCCCGTGGAGGTCACCACTTCCTTTGGTGGACGGTGGAAAAGGACTGGCCGGTCTCTTGGAGCCGAAGGCGGAGTCCAGAGCAAAGGGCGGAGTTTAGCCACATCTTCTCTGGTGGCCCAGGAGGCTGTCCATTCGTGTCCTCCCGGCTTGGACCCAAAGAGAGTCTCGTCGCAGTAGGATGGCGTGTGGCTTTTCAACCTTCCGGAAGGAAAGAGAGAAACAGATGTCAGTGAAAAAAACTTAACTTCTCTTGAGTTTTAGTTCTGTCTCTTGCTTGAAAGTCGGCTCCGTGAGTTCTAGTCCTACCTTAGGCATAAAGCCAACTGGGTAACTTTGGACCAATCACTAGGAGACGGTGAGTTCTAGTGCCATATTAAGCATGAAAGCCAGCTGGAAAACTTTGGACCAATCACTAGGAGACGGTGAGTTCTAGTCCTGTATTAAGCATGAAAGCCAACTGGATAACTTTGGACCAATCACAAGGAGATAGTGAGTTCTAGTCCCGTATTAGGCATGAAAGTCAACTGGGTAACTTTGGACCAATTACTAGGAGACGGTGAGTTCTAGTGCCATATTAAGCATGAAAGCCAGCTGGAAAACTTTGGACTAATCACTAGGAGACGGTGAGTTCTAGTCCCGTATTAAGCATGAAAGCCAACTGGATAACTTTGGACCAATCACAAGGAGATAGTGAGTTCTAGTCCCGTATTAGGCATGAAAGTCAACTGGGTAACTTTGGACCAATCACTAGGAGACGGTGAGTTCTAGTCCCGTATTAAGCATGAAAGCCAACTGGATAACTTTGGACCAATCACAAGGAGATAGTGAGTTCTAGTCCCGTATTAGGCATGAAAGTCAACTGGGTAACTTTGGACTAATCACTAGGAGATGGTGAGTTCTAGTCCCGTATTAAGCATGAAAGCCAGCTGGATAACTTTGGACCAATCACTAGGAGACGGTGAGTTCTAGTCCCGTATTAGGCATGAAAGTCAACTGGGTAACTTTGGACCAATTACTAGGAGACGGTGAATTCTAGTCTTGCCTTAGGCATGAAAGCCAGCTGGATACCTTTGGACCAATCACTAGGAGATGGTGAGTTCTAGTCCCGTATTAGGCATGAAAGTCAACTGGGTAACTTTGGACCAATTACTAGGAGACGGTGAATTCTAGTCTTGCCTTAGGCATGAAAGCCAGCTGGATACCTTTGGACCAATCACTAGGAGACGGTGAGTTCTAGTCGTGTATTAAGCATGAAAGCCAGCTAGATAACTTTGGACCAATCATTAGGAGATAGTGAGTTCTAGACCCATATTAAGCATAAAAACAAACTGGGTAAATGAATTCCACACATCATTCACCTGAGATACTCTCTCTTTGAGGCACTGTGTCATCTTCCCCTTATTGCAAAAAACCCCCCCACAAAAACAACCTAGCACTCCAAATGTGCCCTACCTGTATTTATTCCTCTTCCTTGGAGTGCTGACCGATTGGGGGGATTTCAAAGGACCGGAATCCACCTGCCTGGTCTCCGGACTCCATAGCAGGGGTCTTTGACTATGAGCTTTGGCCTCCTTCCACGGTGGTTCAAACTCCGGGCCAGAAGGTTGGTGCTTTCCTTGGTTACCGAAGAGCGATTCGTCCACAAAAGAAGCTGTGGCTTTGATCCTGTGGACTCTCCCTTTGCGTTGCAAGGGAGCGCCCAACCGTCCTGAGGCCTTCATGGTACTGACCGAAGCAGGCAGACACTCTCATCCACGAACCATCACTTCCTGAGAAAGATGGAACGGAAATAAGATTGATTTCAATTATTAATGGCATGGGAAGAATGGATTGCCAGGCGCGAGAAATCAGGAACCAGGAATTAGAGCCAAAACGAATACAAGTTTACTCCGGGCTGCCTCTAAATGAGAATCTGAACGACTAACAGTCAAGGGAAATTGGCGGTAGATAAGAATTCAAGAAATTCAACGGAATTCAAGTTGGACTGGATTTAGATTTCTTGTGAGTGTGAAAGTAATCTAAACTGATGATGCCCTTGACCCCTCCTTTGGGCTCAGCCTGGCCATCTCCTACATTGAGGGGGTCACTCAACCTGCTGCAACGTAACACAACTGTTCTGTTCTGTTCTGTTTTGCTCTGCTCTGCTCTGCTCTCCCCCCCCTCTCTCTCATTCTCTCTCTCTCTCTCTCTCTCATCTCCTCTACTCTATCTCCTCTACTCTACTCTACTCTACTCTACTCTACTCTACTCTCTAACCCATAGCCCACTTGGTCGCCAAGCAAGATGGTGTGATCCATAGAAGAACATTTGGGTTTTTTTGGTAAATAATAATCGAATAAGACATTGAAATGAGAAGAAAGAAAATTAGAAAATCAGGGCTGCTCGAATACCACTTTAGATTGAACTGAAAAGGGAAACAACAAGAGAGAGAGGGGAAGGAGTAGAGAGAGAGAGGAAGGGGGAAAAGAGGAGAGGATAGGGAGAGAAAGAAGAAAGGGAAAAGGAGAGGAAGAAAAGGGAGGGGAAAGAGGAGCAGCGGAGAAGGCTAGAAGGAGGGGAAGAAGAGAGGAGCGGGGGAAGAGAAAGGGAAGCAGGAAAGCGAAGGAGAGGAGGAAAGCAGGAGGAGAAAAAGGAAGGAAGAGAAGAAGAGGAGGAGGAGAAGAAAAGTTGGGAGTAAAGGGAAAAAAAAAAAGCAGCCCCGGAAAAAGCAAAAATGAAAGTTAAAAAGAAAAGATGAATGAATGAAAAAAACGATGGATAAATGAAAATGTGTTTATGAGAAATAAAAAGAAGAAGCTTTAAAAGAAGAAGAAGAAGAAGAATTGATTGCAAGCCAGCTGGGAAGCGGTGCGGCTCCGGTTCCCCCTGGAGACGCAGCCGCGGAGCTGCCGACCGAGGAACGGGGCGCATCTGCGGCCAGGCGCTCGCTTCCCCTTCTCCCCGCCCGGCTGCAGAGCCCGCTTGCACGCCAAGCCTGCCGAGCCCAACCCCGGAGGACTGACCGCTCGGCCGACGGACGGGCGCGCAAAAGGACGGCCAGCCTTCCCGGCTCTGCAGCGCGACGAGTGGCGAAGGGAGGAGGCTGGAGGCTGGACGGGGCTTCCGAGGAGGAGCTAGTCGGCGCCCCCCCTCCCCTCCCCTCCCGAGGATGGGATCCAGCCAGGTGATCCCTTTGGAGGGGGGAGGGGGAGGAAGAAGGGAGAGAGAGAGAGAGAGATCATGTATGTACACAGGTGTATATTTGATATGCAGAAATAGATCTGTATATGTATATGCATCTATAGCGATATGTTTATATTTGTGTATCTATGTACGTCTGCCTATCTATCTATCTATCTATCTATCTATCTATCTATCATATCTGTCTGTCTATCTATCCATCCATCCATCCACTCTATATCCATCCACTCTCTCCTCTCTCATATCTGTTTATCTATCCATCCATCCATGCACTCTACCTACCTACCTATCTATCTATCTATCATGTCTGTCTGTCCATCCATCCACTCTATATCCATCATCTATCTATCTATCTATCTATCTATCTATCTATCTATCTATCTATCTAATCTGTCTATCTATCTAATCTGTCTGTCTATCTATCCATCCATCCATCCATCTACTCTATATCCATCCACTCTATCATCTATCTATCTATCTATCTATCTATCTATCTATCTATCATCTATCTATCATCTATCTATCATCTATCTATCTATCTATCTATCTATCTATCTATCTACCTACCTACCTATCTATCTATCTATCTATCTATCTATCTATCTATCTATCATATCTGTCTGTCTATCTATCCATCCATCCATCCACTCTATATCCATCCACTCTCTCTCTCTCTCTCATATCTGTATCTATCCATCCATCCATGCACTCTACCTACCTACCTACCTATCTATCTATCTATCATGTCTGTCTGTCCATCCATCCACTCTATATCCATCATCTATCTATCTATCTATCTATCTATCTATCTATCTATCTAATCTGTCTATCTATCTAATCTGTCTGTCTATCTATCATATCTGTCTGTCTATCTATCCATCCATCCATCCATCTACTCTATATCCATCCACTCTATCATCTATCTATCTATCTATCTATCTATCTATCTATCTATCTATCATATCTATCTATCTATCATATCTATCTGTCTGTCTATCTATCCATCCATCCATCCACTCTATATCCATCCACTCTCTCTCGCTCTCTCATATCTGTTTATCTATCCATCCATCCATGCACTCTATATCCATCCACTCTACCTACCTACCTACCAACCTACCTACTTATCTATCTATCTATCTATCATGTCTGTCTGTCCATCCATCCACTCTATATCCATCATCTATCTATCTATCTATCTATCTATCTATCTATCTATCTATCTATCTATCTATCTATCTATCTTGTCTGTCTGTCTGTCTGTCTATCCATCCATCCACTCTATATCCATCCACTCTATCTATCTACCTACCTACCTACCTACCTACCTACCTACCTATCATATCTGTCTATCTCTCTATCCATCCATCCATCCACTCTCTATCCATCCACCCTCTCTCTCTCTCTCTCTCTCTATCTATCCTACCTATTTCTATCATTCTCTATCTCTCGTGTATCATTATATATCTATTTATACACACAGAGAGAAATATATGCACAGACACACAAGCTCCCTATTTACAAGCCTGTATTCCCTTAATTACATGCATCATACCCATATGTACTGTTTAGTGTGCAAATATACGTACTGCTTAATAATCAATTATTGTTTCACAAATATTGTATGCATGGACACACATATGCAGAAATTTATATATACATCCATACATCGATATATATGTGGAAGAGACCTTCATCCTGCAGTGGGCAGACACTGGCTATGTGATGATGATGATGATGATGATGATGATGATGATGATGATGATGATGTATGTATGTATGTATATATATGCCCGGACTTCTTTTGTTTCCTTTCCTTTCCTTTCCTTTCCTTTCCTTTCCTTTCCTTTCCTTTCCTTTCCTTTCCTTTCCTTTCCTTTCCTTTCCTTTCCTTTCCTTTCCTTTCCTTCCTTTCCTTTCCTTTCCTTTCCTTTCCTTTCCTTTCCTTCCTTTCCTTTCCTTTCCTTTCCTTTCCTTTCCTTTCCTTCCTATCCACCTATACACATATATGTACAAATGTATATTATGCATATATTTATACAAAACGGTACCCTGAAATTTCCAAGCAAGAACCAAAAAAGTCCAGCCAAAGAAATACCATTCAAATGCAGGCAAGGTGCTAAAGCGAACCCGAGAGTGCCTTCCCAAATCGGAAGAAGCGACGACTCTTCGAGTTTTCGCTTTCGTTTCTCTACGGGAGCATCTTTTCCTCTTTCCGTCTCCGGATTGACCGCGAGGCTAGCCATCCACAGCGTACGCAAGCGCGCAGGCGGGACTTCGTAACGCGGCCCGCCCACCAACGCACCAATCAGAGACCGGCTCTCCTCCAAGCCCCGCCCCGTAATACTTCCTGTTTAGCGCACGTGGCTTCGCCTGCGAGGAAGCGTCCGCGATGGCTCCGACTTTCGGGTCGGGTCGGAGGAGGAAAAAGCAGCGTTGGTGCAAAAGCCGGGAGCCCGACGAGGATCAGGTATGGGAAGATGGGCTGGACTACCGTTCCCATCATCCCCAGAGCCACGGCATGGGAATTGCAATCCAAGTTCCCATCATCCCCAGCCATGGCATAGGAATTGCAATCCAGGATCCCATCATCCCCTGAGCTACAGCATGGGAATTGCAGTCCAAATTCCCATCATCCCCAGCCACAGCATGGGAATTGCAATCCAAGTTCCCATCATCCCCAGCCATGGCATGGGAATTGCAATCCAAGTTCCCATCATCCCCAGCCATGGCATGGGAATTGCAATCCAAGTTTCCATCATCCCCAGTCATGGCATGGGAATTGCAGTCCAAGTTCCCATCATCCCCAGAGCCACGGCATGGGAATTGCAATCCAAGTTCCCATCATCCCCAGCCACGGTCTGGGAACTGCAGTCCAAATTCCCATCATCCCCAGCCATGGCATAGGAATTGCAGTCCAGGATCCCATCATCCCCTGAGCTACAGCATGGGAATTGCAGTCCAAATTCCCATCATCCCCAGCCACAGCATGGGAATTTCAATCCAAGTTTCCATCATCCCCAGTCATGGCATGGGAATTGCAGTCCAAGTTTCCATCCTCCCCTGAGCCACAGAATAGGAATTGCAGTCCAAGTTCCCATCATCCCCAGAGCCACGGCATGGGAATTGCAATCCAAGTTCCCATCATCCCCAGCCACGGTCTGGAAACTGCAGTCCAAATTCCCATCATCCCCAGCCATGGCATAGGAATTGCAGTCCAGGATCCCATCATCCCCTGAGCTACAGCATGGGAATTGCAGTCCAAATTCCCATCATCCCCAGCCACAGCATGGGAATTGCAATCCAAGTTTCCATCATCCCCAGCTATGGCATGGGAATTGCAGTCCAAATTCCCATCATCCCCAGCCACAACATGGGAATTGCAATCCAAGTTTCCATCCTCCCCTGAGCCACAGAATAGGAATTGCAGTCCAAGTTCCCATCATCCCCAGAGCCACGGCATGGGAATTGCAATCCAAGTTCCCATCATCCCCAGCCACGGTCTGGGAACTGCAGTCCAAATTCCCATCATCCCCAGCCATGGCATAGGAATTGCAGTCCAGGATCCCATCATCCCCTGAGCTACAGCATGGGAATTGCAGTCCAAGTTCCCATCATCCCCAGCCATGGCATGGGAATTGCAGTCCAGGTCCCCATCATCATCCTCAATCATGACATGGGAACTAGAATCCAAGGACTCTGGAAAGGATCGGGCTGGGGGAAGAAGCATAAGGGGAAGGGGGCTGTCGGGGATCAGACCTGTGGCTTTCCCAGAGGTTGCCCACTCTGAGCATGTGTGAGAAGGAAGCATGCAGGGAGTTGTAGTTTAAGAACATCTGGGGGGCTGGAGATGCCCCTCCTGAGACTTGTAGGTGGGACTCTGGAAATGGGTAGTGAAAGTGTTTGCAACTTTCCTTCAGAGGGGGAAGCTGGATCTCAATCAATTAATCAATCAAAATAGAGCTGGAAGGGACCTTGGAGGTCTTCTAGTCCGACTCCTCAAGCAGGAGACCCTATACCATTTCAGACAAGTGGCTGTCCAATCTCTTCTTAAAAGCCTCCATTGATGGAGCACCTACAACTTCTGGTGGCAAGCTGTTCCACTGGTTAACTATTCTCATTGTCCAAAAATGTCTTCTTAGTTCTATGTTGGATCTCTCTTTGATAAGCTTCCATTTATTACCGGTACTTAATAATAACAGAGTTGGATGAGACTTTTGAGGTCTTCTAGTCCAACCCCCTGATCAAGCAGGAGATCGTATACCATTTCAGACAGGTGGCTGCCCTGTTCTCTTCTTAAAAAATTCCAGTGTTGGAGCACCCACAATTTCTGGAGGCAAGTTGTTCCACTGGTTAATTGTCCTCACTGTTAGGAAGTTTCTCCTTAGTTCCAGGTTTCTTTTCTCCTTCATGAGTTTCCAGCCATTGCTTCTTCTCCTGCCTTCTGGTGCTTTGGAGAATAGCTTGACTCCCTCTTCTTTGGGGCAGCCCCTCAAATACTGGAAGACTGTGATAACGCTACCCCCCTAGTCCTTCTTTTCTCAAGAATGGCCAAACCCAATTCCTGCAACTGTTCATATGCTGTTGTGGCCCACCAGCGGCCTCCGCGGATCGTGCCTGATCCCGACGAAGAGGAGACTGGTATGGGGTCGTGCCAGCAGCCTGCGCAGTTGGCGCTCGCGTCGGACAGCGAGGAGGCTGAAGTGGATGTGGTGCCAGAGGCAGAGACTCAGTCAGGGCCTTCAGAACCTCCAGAGGTTCCTTCAAGTGGAGAGAGCGAAGTGGAGGAGCCTCTTCTCAATGCTCGAGCGCACAGGGCTGCCAAAAGGCAGGAGTGGCTACTCAGGAGGAGGAGGTCTCCTCAAGAGTAAGGCTTGAGGATAATTGGCCACTCCCTTAGCCCATTTAAGTCACACACTTTTAGTAAGTTTCTTGCTGGAAACAACTTATAATTATCAGAGCATTTTTGGAAAAGTCTTATGGTATCTTGTTTTCTGGGCTGGTTGCCAACCTTTGCCGGACTTTGGTTTATTCTTGCTACTTAATAAATTTAATAAGGACCGTTGGTGTGTGTCAATATCCTCTTGGAATCCGGAACTGGGGCAAAACATACACTTTTCTTTCCAGGCCTTGAATCATCCTTAGTTGCTCTTCCTTGCACTTTTTCCAAAGTCTCAACATCTTTTTTTTTTGTAACGTAGGGACCAAAACTGGATGCCGTATTCCAGATGTGGCCTTACAAAGCCTTTATAAAGCGGTACTAATACTTCACGTGATCTGGGTCCAGTTGGCGGAAAACCCCCAAATGATACCAATCAGGGTGGATTTGATTTAAATCACGATTTAAATCACTAGAAAAAAGGCTTGATTTAAATCAACTCGATTTAAATCATAATTTTGAAAGAGCAACTGTCATCTCTGCTACTCCTTTGACCCGCTGTTGACTCACCGATAGTCCCAGTGTTGCAGAATATACAGCCTCCTGCTACAGAACTAAGCTCCATTTCATGCTGAATAAACTAAATTATTTATGTACCTTAAATAGAAAACTATCTTACGATAGATTTTTACCCCAAAAGTTTTCTATTAAAATAAATTTGATAAAAATCAAAAAAATCCGATTTAAATTTTAAAAAATCAGATTTTTTTGATTTTTTTTTAAAAAAATCATTGATTTTTATTCACCCTGATACCAATTTAGGTATCCTTCCAAGCCCCCCAACTAGATACGATCACCCCTAGTACGTTGCTAGGAAAGAAGCTGCCAGAACCGTGAGCGTTCCTACCAGAGACTGTCCCAGCAACCCGGATCTGAAAAATTTCCATTTTTCCTTATTTGTGTTTAAAGGACTATGAGATGCCAGAAAACGCTTTCTCGAAGTCTGACGGTGCTTCCGATATTGAGCCTGATACCCAGGAAATGGTTCGTGCCCAGAACAAGAAAAAGAAGAAATCGGGAGGTTTTCAATCCATGGGTAAGTTAAGAAGTTCTGAAGTGGATGTTTTAAGGGGAGCTATAGCTTTTTCTTTATTATTTAGCTTATGGCAACGACAGAGGTCACGCAGACACTGATACACAAATTTACTGTAAATAGAGAGTCAGCAAATTAGACTTAAGACCGTTGTTCAGAGTTACGACCATTATATAGCAGCATTCCTATAATCAGAAGCTTGGCAACTGGGTCATATGTATGCCCTTTGCTGTGTCCCAAGACTCAGCAATTCCCTTTCCTTAATTTCTTCTATCTTGGCAACTGCTTGTGTGCTAGGAAAGACCCAGAAAGTCCTTTGAGCTCTAAAAAAAAAAAAAAGAAGAAGAAGAAGAGAGATAATATCTCTAACCTTGTTTTTGTCACTTTCCTAGGTCTCAGCTATCCGGTGTTCAAAGGAATTATGAAAAAAGGGTACAAAATACCTACACCCATCCAGAGGAAGGTGAGAACACGGGAATAGAATAGAATTAGAATTAGAATTAGAATTAGAATTAGAATTAGAATTAGAATTAGAATTAGAATTAGAATTAGAATTAGAATTATTAGAATTAGAATTAGAATTAGAATTAGAATTAGAATTAGAATTTAATAGACTTAGAATTTAATAGAGAAGAGAAGAGAGAAGGGAAAAGAGAAGAAGAAAAGAGAATTAGAATAGAATAAAATAGAATAGAATAGAATAGAATAGAATAAATATTGGAGAATAGAATAGAATAGAACAGAACAAAATAAATATTGGAGAAGAATAGAATAGAATAGAATAGAATAGAATAGAATAGAATAGAATAGAATAGGCCAAGTGTGATTGGACACACAAGGAATTTGTCTTTGGTGCATAAGCTCTCAGTGTACATAAAAGGGAAAAAAAAAAGAAAAAAGAGGAAAAAAAAATTGTAAAGCTGTGGTTTAAAAATGGCCAGTTGCTGTTGGATTTCCTTCTTCCTCACTCGAAGTTGCCTTCTTCTGCAGACCATTCCTCTGATCTTGGACGGCAAGGATGTGGTGGCCATGGCAAGGACCGGAAGTGGGAAAACCGCTTGTTTCCTGATTCCCATGCTGGAGAAATTGAAAGGCCGCTGTGCCAAAACAGGAGCACGAGCTCTCGTCCTGTCCCCAACCCGAGAACTGGCTTTGCAGACTCTTAAATTCACCAAAGAGGTAACTGTCAAAAATTCGGAGGGAGGAAGTGGGAATTGAGGAACTTAAAGCAGTGATTCTCAACCACGGAGCCCTTGAAAATGGCTGGACGTCAACGTGATTAGGTCTAGCACTGATGAGGCTACCTAGTTGGGTAATGAAACGTCTGCAAGAAAAACACCAAGCTTAGAGAGCATCAAGGACCCCACAGTCGTCGTCCTCCTCCTCCTCCTCCTCCACCTCCTCCCAAACACCACTCCCTTCTAGCACTGATGATGCTACCTAGTTGGGTAATGAAATGTCTGCAAGAAAATAATTACCAAGGACCCAACCATCCTCCTCCTCCTCCTTCTCCTCAACACCACTCCCTTCTAGCACTGATGATGTTACCTATTTGGGTAATGAAATATCCTCAAGATATTTCAATAGCCTCTCACCGCCCAGTACGCTCCCATAGAGAGGGGCTTCTCAGGGTGCCGTCAGCCAAACAGTGTTGACTGGCAGCCCCCAGGGGGAGAGCCTTTTCTGTGGGGGCACCCACCATCTGGAACGAGCTCCCCCCAGAGTTACAGAGGATCCCGGATCTGCGCCCTTTCCGTCGTGCCCTCAAAACATTCCTGATTTCAGCAGGCCGGCCTGGCCTAACTTTCCCTTTATATTGCTTTTAATTTTGTTTTAAACTGGGATGTCTTGAATTATCTGGGACCAGAGTATTTAATATATTTTAATTGGTTTTTTTTTAACGTTTGTATGACATGTATTTTTATCTTTCGCTGTTCACCGCCCTGAGTCCCTCGGGAGTAGGGTGGTATATAAATTTAATAAATAAAATTTATTTATTTATTTATTTATTTATTTATTTATTTTCAATTTATATACCGCCCTTCTCCTTGAGGACTCAGGGCGGTGCACAGCCAGAATTACAAACATGAAATACAAATATTAAAAACAATTAAAATCTATATAAATTTGGCCCAAAATTTAAAAAACCACAAACCAATTAAACATTTAAAAATTTTTTAAAAATTATAAATAAATAAATAAGAAAACCACTAAGCTCAGAGAGCACTAAGGACTACAGTCCTCTCCCTCCCTCCCTCCCTCCCTCCCTCCCTTCCTCCTCCTCCTCCTCCTCCTCCTCCTCCTCCTCCTCCTCCTCCTCCTCCCTTCTAGCACTGATGATGTTACCTTGTTGGGTAATGAAACATCTGCAAGAAAATACCCACCAAGGACCCAACCATCCTCCTCCTCCTGCACCACCTCCTTCCCTTTCCTTCTTCTCTCCGCAAACCACATTCCCTCCTAGCACTGATGAAGTTACCTCGTTGGGTAATGAAACGTCTCCAAGAGAGCCCTTAACCCCTCGTTTCAACCCTGAGCTACAAAGGTTCTCCTTTATTGGAACTAAGTTGGCATTTAATTCTCCTTCCTCTTTTCCTGCAGCTGGGTCGGTTTACCGGTTTAAAAACTGCTTTGATTCTCGGAGGTGACAGGTCAGTTGCATTCTTACGGGCACAAATATGTTTTTTTATTTATTTTAGTAGCAATAGCGCTTACCGTCTATATACCGCTTTCATGGTGTTTTACCGATTCGTTCTTCGTGGTTCCTAATTTCAGGGCTTAAAATATATAATACTTTTTAATAGAGCTGCTCCTCTGTACCCAGAAATTGGACTATATTTTTTTTTTATTATCTTTTGACCATTTGGCAAGATTGGGTAGAGAAGATAACAGTTTAGCACTGCCAGAAATGATAAGATAAGAAGCCATTGTGGACTTTCCAAGAGTTAATTACAATAATTTATTGTTAACAGAAGGCTTTAAAGTTTAACTTTATTTTTGATTTACCTGTTCACTAATTTTTGTAATATCTATCTATCATCTATCCTAATTATCTATCTATCTATCTATCTATCTATCTATCTATCTATCTATCTATCTATCTATCTATCTTATCTATCCTAATATCTATCTATCTATCATCTATCCTAATTATCTATCTATCTATCTATCTATCTATCTATCTATCTATCTATCTATCTATCTATCTATCTATCTATCTTATCTATCGTAATATCTATCTATCTATCATCTATCCTAATTATCTATCTATCTATCTATCTATCTATCTATCTATCTATCTATCTATCTATCTATCTTATCTATCCTAATATCTATCTATCTATCATCTATCCTAGTTATCTATCTATCTATCTATCTATCTATCTATCTATCTATCTATCTTATCTATCCTAATATCTTGAAGTGATGTCCCAGTGTCTGGAGGCCGTGCGGGCCTGGATGGGGAGAAACAGGCTCCGACTCAACCCCTCCAAGACCGAGTGGCTGTGGCTTCCGGCGTCCCGATATAGCCAGCTGATGCCATCGCTGGCTATTGGGGGTGAATCACTCGCCCCCACGGAGAGGGCTCGTAACTTGGGCGTCCTCCTGGATGCACGGCTGTCTTTGGAAGATCATTTGGCGGCCGTGGCCAGGGGGGCTTTTTATCAGGTTCGCCTGATACGCCAGTTACGCCCCTTTCTAGATCGGGACTCCCTACGCACAGTCACTCAAGCACTCGTCACTTCCCACCTGGACTACTGTAACGCTCTCTACATGGGGCTCCCCCTGGGGTGCACCCGGAGACTTCAGCTGGTCCAGAACGCGGCCGCGCGGGGGATTATGGGGGCGACGAGGCGCTCCCATGTGACACCTCTCCTGCGTGAGCTGCACTGGCTTCCGGTGGTCTTCCGGGTGCGCTTCAAGGTGTTGGTGACCACCTTTAAAGCGCTCCATGGCTTAGGGCCGGGGTATCTACGAGACCGCCTTCTGCCACCAATAGCCTCCCACCGGCCAGTACGCTCGCACAGAGTGGGCCTCCTCAGGGTGCCGTCCGCCAGACAATGTCGGCTGGCGACCCCCAGGGGGAGAGCCTTCTCTGTGGTGGCGCCCACCCTTTGGAACAACCTCCCCCCAGAGTTACGTACAATAACAGACCTCCGGATTTTTCGTCGGGCCCTGAAAACCCATTTATTCCAACTAGCTGGGCTGGCTTGAGTCAAACTTTTAAACTATTTTAAATTGGAACTGTTTTTAATTATGGCCAAATTATTTAATTATTTTAATCAGTTTTTTAATCTTTCTATGTCTGGATTTTACTTTGGCTGTGCACCGCCCTGAGTCCTATATTGGAGAAGGGCGGTATAGAAATTAAAACAAATAAATAAATAAATAAATAAATCTATCTATCTATCATCTATCCTAATTATCTATCAATCATCTATCCTAATTATCATCTATCTATCTATCTATCTATCTATCATCTATCTATCATCTATCTATCTATCTATCTATATCATCTATCCTAATTACCTATCATCTATTTATCTATATATCATCTATCCTAATATCTATCCTAATTATCTATCTATCTATCATCTATCTATCTATTCTAATTATATATCTATCAATCATCTATCCTAATCATCTATCTATCTATCTATCTATCTATCTATCTATCTATCTATCTATCTATTCTAATTATCTATCTATCTATCATCTATCTAAGCAGTCGCTTTCACGACAAACTATTTTGTATTAAATTTATATTTAGCTTGAAATAGATCTATGTTAGCCTCCCTTTATTTCTTTGTCGGTAAATATAAATTTAATACAAAATAGTTTGTTGTGAAAGCGACTGCCTGAGGGCTCCTGGATTGGGGCTGAAAGGCGAAAGGAAGCAGTATGCTCCTTCCCATATTTTGGTAGACCAGGTTGCTTCGATAGAAAACCCATTTAATCTCCCCTGGTACAAGCTGACAGAGCGAGGAGAACCTGTGGCTTAGAGGTTAACACATCTGCGTAATATGCAAGCAAATATATATATATATATTTAAGTCTTCTTAAGTAGCCTCTGAATTGTTTTTACTTTTCCTTCCTTCTCCCTTCTAGGATGGAAGACCAATTTGCCGCTTTGCACGAGAACCCTGATATGTAAGTCTGTTTTTTTCAGTCGGGTATCAGATGCACGCCTGAATGTAGGCAATGGTGGCTTAAAATGTGGTATCTCTGCTAATGGAGATGATGCTTTCTAGTGAGGGAGTGCCCACACTTAGCACAGGATAATCCCAGGAGTAGAAACGACCTCGGAAGTCTTCTAATCCAACTCCCTGCTCAGGCAGGAGACCCTATACCAGGAGTCGGCAACCCGTGGCTCTGGAGCCGCATGTGGCTCTTTCACCCCTCAGCTGCCTGTCGCTCAAAATGTACGTCACAACCACCAATGTGTGATGATTTATTGAGCTTTTCAATAACCACAGATAAATCCAAGAAAAGAAAAGTTTCAGAAGAAAACAACGTTTAATTCAATTACATATGCTAGTTTTGTGGCCGCTCAGGAAATAGTCAGGCACGGGAAGGTTTTTGTGGCTCCCGGTGTTTTCTTTTCTGTGGGAAACGAGTCCAAATGGCTCTTTTATGAGTGTTTTAAGGTTGCCGACTCCTGCCCTATAACATTCCAGACCAATGGCTGTCTAATCTCTTCTTAAAACCTCGAACGATGGAGGCAAACCACAACTTCTGGTGGCAAACCGTCCCGCTGATTTAAGTGGAATCACTTAAGTAAATGAATTAGACAGGGGCTCTCCACGCAGCCCCCTTTTGCCTCGACCACGCGGGAGAAAGAATTGGGCCTTGACTCTGTGCCGTGTGCTTTCTGTGCAGCATCATTGCAACCCCTGGCCGGTTGATGCACGTAGCTGTGGAGATGAAACTGAAGTTGCACAGTGTGGAGTATGTGGTTTTCGACGAAGCAGACAGGTGAGCTGTTTTCCCCCATTAGTCCAGTGATGGCTCACCTTTTCCGGATAGAGTGTCCAAAGCGCGCACGCCTGAACCCCCAAAATGCAATGCGTGTGTGGCCCCTGCATGTGTCCTGCCCCCCCCATGCATTCACACATAACCCCCGCAAGCACCCTGTGCATGTGGCATTCCCACATTCGCCCCACCCCCCTGTGCATGCCCACACAACCCCCCCCACACGCCGTGCATGCGTGGCAGAGACCCAACGACCAGCTGGCCAGCAGGAGGCTGATGCACATGGTGGCAGAGCTGAACTGGGGCGATGGCTTGCATACCCACAAAGAGGGTGCTATGTGCCACCTGTGGCACACGTGCCATATGTTCGCCATCACAGCCCTAATTTTTCTTCCCAATCCTCCGTTAGGGGACTCTAGGGTTCCTCCATCTTGAGGGGGGGGGCGGTGAGACACTGATCCTTGTGTCAAGTTTCGAGGTCGTCTCGAATAAAATGCATTTCAAACAAAATCTTTGAAGAAAAAAGTCCTATTTATTGAGCACGACATCCTAACCTGCCTCCAAACGAAGCCAACACTGACTTCCAGCCCCAAAACCCTCCCTTTCCGTTCCCCACTCCCCTGCACTCATTGGCCATCTTCCAAGTCATTCTACCCGTAATCTACTCCAGCTCAAAGGAATTCTCCCCTCCCCTCCCATCTCATCTCTTCGGAAACATTATCTCCAGGGAAAATAAGTAGGTGAAAAGTCAGCCGTCCCCTTTCCAGATGCCTTTGCTTCTCCTTCTTATGTCAGCACTAGGGTAAATGCAGGTTGAAGTGCTGACACCTTGCCAATAACTCGCCCGCTCCGAAAACCCAACCTCATCGCTTGCTTGTATACAGTCCTTGCTCAGAGACCATTTGAAGATGGGACAAGCTATTCCCCCAAAAAGCTTTCTCCAGCTGGATCTTCAGCAGCGGTGCGGAAATCTGAGCCTGTCTGGGTCTTCCACAGAATCTGTTCTAAGGTCCTCTTCTTCTCACCCTGCCCAGGTTGTTTGAGATGGGCTTTTCAGAACATCTGAAGGAGATCATCTCCAGGCTGCCCGACGGTCGCCAGACGTTGCTCTTCTCGGCCACCTTGCCAAAACTTCTTGTGGAGTTCGCGCAGGCTGGTGAGAAGATGGTCCAAGATTTCGTTTGTTTCTCGTGGGGTGGTTGGAGAGCTGGACGTTACTTAGAGGGATGTGTTGGGTTCTTTCTGACGTGACACTCTTTCTTGGCTTGATGATAGATAGGTAGGTAGGTAGGTAGGTAGATAAAAGAGGGGAGAGGAGAGGAAAGAAGAGGAGAAGAAAAGAGGAGATGGAAAGGAGGAGGAGGGAGAAGAAAGATGGGGATGGATGGATGGATAGAGATAGATAGATTAGGTACGTAGATAGGTAGAAGAGGGGAGAGGAGAGGAGAGGAGAGGAAAGGAGGAGAAGAAGAGAGGAGACGGAAAGGAGGAGGAGGAAGAAGAAAGATGGGGATGGATGGATGGAGAGAGAGAGAGAGATAGAGAGATAGATAGATAGAATTCTTGGCCAAGTGTGATTGGACACACAAGGAATTTGTCTTTGGTGCATAAGCTCTCAGTGTACATAAAGGAAAAGATACATTCGTCAAGAATCATAAGGTGCAACGCTTAATGATAGTCATAGGGTACAAATAAGCAATCGAATCATACTAGGAAACAATATAAATCGTAAGGATACAGCAACAAGTTACAGTCATACAGTCATAAGTGGAAGGATGGTGGGAACGATAAGAAGATTAATAGTAATGCAGACTTAGTAAATAGTTTGACAGTGTTGAGGGAATTATTTGTTTAGCAGAGTGATGGCATTCGGGGAAAAAAAACTGTCCTTGTGTCTAGTTGTTTCTGGTGTGCAGTGCTCTATAGTGTTGTTTTGAGGGTAGGAGTTGAAACACTTTTATGTCCAGGGTGCGAGGGATCTTCTTTGCTCACCCACCCTTTTCTTTAAACCATTCTTATTTATTTATTTTTATTTATTTGTTTCAATTTCTATACCGCCCTTTTCCAAATAGGACTCAGGGCGGTGAACAGCCAAAGTAAAAAACAGAACATACAAAATTTAAAAACAATTTAAAATAATTAGATATTTTGGCCGTAAATTAAAACAACCCAATTTAAGATCAATTTAAAATTTAACTCAAGCCAGCCCAGCTAGTTGAAATAAATAGGTTTTCAGGGCCCGATGAAAAATCCGGAGGTCTGTTATTGTACGTATCTCTGGGGGGAGCTTGTTCCAGAGGGTGGGCGCCGCCTCAGAGAAAGCTCTCCCCCTGGGGGTTGCCAGCCGACATTGTCTGGCGGATGGCACCCTGAGGAGGCCCACTCTGTGCGAGCGTACTGGCCAGTGGGAGGCTATTGGTGGCAGAAGGCAGTCTCGTAGGTACCCCGGCCCTAAGCCATGGAGCGCTTTAAAGGTGGTCACCGACACCTTGAAGCACACCCGGAAGACCAGTTCTGTTGTAAAGTCTGCTCACACCTGTGACCCTCTTTTCTCAGGTCTCACGGAGCCTGTATTAATCCGACTGGATGTGGAATCCAAGCTGAGTGAGCAACTGAAGGTAGGAACGGTCAACAGCTCCTTACAATGGCCTACATGGGATAGGGTGGAGTTGATTCAGCGGGAGACTTGGGTTTCTCGAATTTTATTTTATTTTTAGTTCAAAAAACATGGCGAACACCCCAGTTCCTACTTGGAATGGTCATTAGGCAGATCATATTAGTGGTCCGCGGGATTTAAAATTATGAATGTAGTGGTCCCTGAGGGCCGAAAGGTTGGGGACCCCTGGACTAGAAGATCTCCAAAGTCCCTTCCAGATTTATGATCCTGTGTCCCAACTTCCTTTCGCTAGCTCTCGTTTTTTCACGTGCGGGCTGATGATAAGCCAGCCCTTCTCTTATATCTGCTGAGGACGGTGGTCAAGCCACAAGACCAGACCATTGTGTTTGTGGCCACCAAACACCACACAGAATACCTGAAGGAGGTACGTGCAGCCCCTCTCCAATTTCCTGGGTAAAGAAGGGGGTTTGTAGCCCTCTCCTATTTCCGCCACTTGCTGTTGTGGCCCGCCAGCGGCCAGTGGATCTGGTAGCAGATTCGGACAGTGAGGAGGTTGGGGAGGAACATGGGCCAGTCCTGGAGTCTGGGGAAGGCTCTTGATGAGGGCTCTGCATCGGAGGCAGAGAGAGAGCCAGGGCCGTCGGACAGTTGTCAGCTGCCTTCAGAGTCAGACATCAGTGAGGCAGACGAACAGCTGGAGCCTGTTCCCAGTATGTGCATGCGCAGAGTTGCCAGACGAAGGGAACAGCTAAAGAACAAGGGTCAACTCAGGAGTAAAGCCACAGGTGGTCGGTGAATGGCCCCTCCCAGAGGGAATAAAAGAGGAGCGAAGGGGAGGGGAAGTTTACAGGAGACAATTAGTTCAACACTTGCTGGATTTTTCTCTGGCGTGACGGAGGCGTGTTTTTTGCAGCTGCTGACCATGCAAGGGGTGAACTGCACCAACATCTACAGCTCCCTGGACCAGACGGCTCGCAAAATCAACATCGGCAAGTTTGCTCACGGCAAATGCTCAGTGTTGATCGTCACCGATCTCGCCGCTCGGGGGATTGACATCCCCCTTCTGGATAATGTGATTAACTACAGCTTCCCAGCCAAGGCTAAGCTTTTTCTGCACCGCGTTGGTGAGTTTCTTAAAAGTCTGGAGCCTTCCAGGTTTTGGGGATTTTTTTAAATGATTCTGCTGATTGCTGTAAGCGGGGGGGGGGGGGGAATCCCTCTTCTGGGTCCTTGTTGCTCTCTTGGGCTTGGTGATTTTTCTTCCAGACGTTTCATTACCAAACTAAATAACATCATCAGGGCTAGAGGGGATTGGGGTTTGTGGAGAGGAAGAGGAGAAGGAAGAGGACGACCCCTGTGGGTGATCTGTGAGCTTGGTTTTTCGCTTGCAGACATTTCATTACCCAACTCGGGAACATCACTAGTGCTGGTGTGTATGGAATGTGCTTCCCTGTTTATACAGAGTGATTTGCCCTGCCTCAGTTGCTGTGGGTGTGTGGTTTTCTTCTCGGTAATTTCTTAATTACGATATTTTTTTTTCTCCTGCTTGATTGTTTGTCTGGGGTTAATCCCTGCTTCTCTAAGTGTTAGTTGATGGAGAGGATGTGTTTTATTCTTTTTGTTTCCGTCTTACGTTTTTTTTAATCGCCTCTTTCCATGGTGTGTAAAATGTAATTCATTCATTCAAGGAGCACACCTCCACCGAGGACAAGCCGCTTTAGGGCGCAAACCCCACACTCCTTAGTACTGATGATGTGCCCTAGTCCGGTAATGAAATGTCTACAACAGTGGGGCCCACGCTTCACAGGGGGAGCAATTTGATTTTTAACGGGGGCGATTCGAAAATGAGCTATTAACTGAATTTTTGAAAGCCCGCTAATTGTTCTTATATATTTGTGATGAAACAGCTGTGTTTCATCTATCTATTGTTGTCTTTGTTAAAGTGCATTTCCTAGGGTTGTGATGGCGAACCTATGGTACACATAGCCATATCGGTGGGCACCTGAGCTCAGCTCCACCAGCTGATTTTCGGGCCTTCTGGGCCCACCAGAAGTAGGGAAACAGGCTGTTTCCTGCCTCCGGAGGACCTCGGGAGTTGGTGGGGAAGGCCTGTTTTTATCTCTCTCCAGCCTCCAGAGCCTTTCTAGGAGTCTGGGGAGGGCAAAAACAGCTTCCCCACCCTTCCGGAGGCCCTCTGGAGGCGGAAAATGGCCCGTTTGCCAACTTCCTGCCTCCGGAGGGCATGCAGGAGGTGGGGAAGGCCGTTTTTTGCCCTCCCCAGACTCCTAGAAAGGCTCTGGAGGCTGGGGAGAACAAAAAATGGCCTCCTGTGCCATCATGTGCCAGGAGCGGGCGGGGGGGGAACTCACACATGTGCAGGGGCAGGGCGCATAGAATTATGGGTGTGGGCACGCGCGCTACCCACCCACCCACCCACCCCCTGCTCCTGGCACGTGATGGCAAAAAGGTTAGCCATCCCTGTTCTAGGGCCTGGTCTGAAAAGGATATCCCAGCTAGGGGGAAGGAGGGAGCAACTGCCAGCAGGGTGGATTTGATTTAAATCGAGTTGATTTAAATCACAATTTAAATCCTGATTTAAATCACTAGTAAAAAGGCTTGATTTAAACCAACTCGATTTTAAATCCTAATTTTTAAAGAGCAACTGTCATCTCTGCTACTCCTTTGACCCACTCTTGACTCACCGATAGTCCCAGTGTTGCAGAATATACAGCCTCCTGCTACATAACTAAGCTCCATTTCAGGCTGAATAAACTAAATGATTTATGTATCTTAAATAGAAAACTATCTTACGATAGAAGTTTTTTATTAAAATAAATTCGATAAAAATCAAAAAAATCCGATTTAGATTAAAAAAAATCCGATTTAAATCAAAAAAATCTGATTTTATTTTTATTTTTTTTACAAAAAATCATTGATTTTTATCCTCCCTGACTGCCAGCCCATCAGACTCTACAAGCAAACAGTCAAACTCAGAGAAGATGAAGGACTCCAAAGCCCCATTCAATGCTCGACCCATTTTGACTTTTCAACTTCTCCCTATAGGCAGAGTGGCCCGTGCTGGGAGGACTGGAACAGCCTACTCCCTTGTGGCTCCAGATGAGGTCCCTTACGTGTTTGACCTGCATCTGTTTCTGGGCCGGCCTCTGGTCTTCGCCAGTCCTCATCAGAAGCCTACAGGTAAGTACAGCTAGTGCTCAACAACTGTTCGTTTAGTGACCATTCGAAGTATTGGAAAAAAGTGACATGACCATGAGCTGTGGCAGTGCAGTGGTTAGAATGCAGTATTGCAAGCTAATTCTGCCCACTGCCAGCAGTTCGATTCCGACTTACTGAATTTCTGGGAAATAATGGAACTTCTCCCCCCCCCCCTGCCCAGATTCAGACGGCGTTTTTGGCCGCGTTCCCCAAATCATCCTAGATGACGAGGAAAGCTTGCTACAGACGGACCACGAGCGTTCCCTTGACCTGCAGAGCCTCCGTCGTATCTCTGACAACGCCCTGAAGCAGTACCAAAAATCCCGGCCGAGTTCGTCCCCCGAATCCATCAAGAGGGTCAAAGAAATGGAGTTCAGCCTTGTAGGGATCCATCCCCTTTTCAGTGAGTATTTTCTGGATGTTGTGAAGTACTCCAAGGAAGTGCTTCTCAACTTTGACCACGTTAAGATGGGCGGACTTCAACTCCCAGAATTCTGGCTGGGGAATTCTGGGAGTTGAAGTTGACATCTTAAAGCATGCTGGCTGGGGAATTCTGGGAGTTGACACCTTAAAACATGCTGGCTGGGGAATTCTGGGATTGGAAGTCCACCCATCTGAAAGCATGCTGGCTGGGGAATTCTGGGATTTGAAGTCCACCCAACTTAAAACATGCTGGCTGGGGAATTCTGGGATTGGAAGTCCACCCATCTGAAAGCATGCTGGCTGGGGAATTCTGGGATTTGAAGTCCACCCAACTTAAAACATGCTGGCTGGGGAATTCTGGGAGTTGAAGTTCACCCATCTTAAAACATGCTGGCTGGGGAATTCATGGAGTTGAAGTTGACACCTTAAAACATGCTGGCTGGGGAATTCTGGGAATTGAAGTTCACCCATCTTGAAACATGCTGACTGGGGAATTCTGGGAGTTGAAGTCCACCCACCTTAAAATTGCCAAATTTGAGGAATGCTGTTTCAAGGACTGGATGAAAGTCGGTTTTATCCTCAGCTCACTTAGAGGTGGACTTTGGGCCTTGTGTGAATTTTTGATTAGAGAGAACTTTATGGTCCATGCATGTGTGAGCAATGGATTCCTCCAATCAGGAGTAAATTTGATGTGGGAATGCTGCCTCGGGCTTCCTAGACCGCCACACTTGACCCTTCTTTCATTTTCACCCTGTTTTAAGGTTTGCGTTTTGAGGAGGATGAGATGGCGCAGCTGAAATTTGTGGAAAGCATCAAAACGTATCGTTCTAAAGCGGTAAGTGTTAGCTAGGACTTTGGGCTCCAGATTTCAATTCTTCTTACATGATCCTTTTGAAGACACGTGACACCTTGTAGAGGTTCATCTTCCATAAGTTTTGCAGCCTGGACCAGTTTATAGTTTTGAACATTCATTCATTCATTCATTCATTCATTCAGTTATATCTCACCTTTATTATTTCTGTCAATAAGTCAAGGTGGATTAATAAATCAATCCTCCTTCTGTTTCCCTCCCTCCCCAACAATAGGTTCTGCCCCAGCTACGGACCCCAAAGAATACAGCACACACAAAGTTTGTACAAAACTTAACTTACTAAAATAACTCAGTCTTTTTCAAAACAAAGGCTGTTAATAAACTTTCTTAACAGCCTACAAGGAACCAAAGATAAAGTAAACACAATCTTACTAAGGTTGGCAGAAAGCCCAGAAGCAATTTTGCAGAGAATCCAGACGCGAAGTAGAGTGAACTAAAGTTGTTCCCTACAACTTGCTTCAGTCGGCATTCCTCCTTAAATAGGCTAAGGGAGTGGCCAATTAGCCCCAAGCCTTACTCTCGAGGAGACCACCTCCTGAGGAGCCACTCCTGCCTTTTGGCAGCTCTGTGCATCCGTGCATCAAGAAGAGGCTCCTCCTCTTCCTCTTCACTTAAAGGAGGTTCTGAAGGCCCTGGCTGAATCCCCACCTCTGGCACCACATCTTCTCCAGCCTCCTCATTGTCTGACTCGAGTGCCAGCTGCACAGACTGCTGGCGCAGCACCACACCAGCCTCCTCGCTGTCAGAATCAGCTACAATCTGCACAGGCCGCTGATGGGCCACAACACTATAACCCTGTGAGGGCGGGCCACAATACCTAGCATGATTTTCAGAGAAACGTTTCCCATCTTTGTTCTTTTCCCCTAGACCATCTTTGAGATCAACGCCACCAACAAAACCCTGGCCAGTGACGTCATGCGGGCCAAACGTATCCGCGACCGGCAGTCCATCGACCGGCACCAACGGAAGCAGGAGGAACGGCTCTCCTTGGCTGCTGTGAAAGCTCAAGGAGTGGCTTTCCGAGAAGAACCGATGGAAGATGGAGAAGACCACATCCAGGTAAGAAACAATGGAAGAGAACCTGTCGTGCATCTTGAGAGGGATGCTCCTTTTAGTCGTGGAGATGCTGCTTGGAGGGACAAAGCCAGCCAATGGTTTAACACAGGGGTCCTCAAACTTTTTAAACAGGGGGCCAATTCACGGTCTGTTAAGGATATTCTTGGCTCATAACCGCTGTTATGGGTTATTGAGCAGAGTACCCCTTGAGTATGCACATGAAAACGGCTGAGAGTGAATAACCACAGTTAATATACTGACACATTGAGTTGTGGTAGTCTTTTACTTTTTAGAAAAAAGTAAATCAAACTCCAATAACAATCCAAGTCATACACAGATAAGGCGATAGTTAAAGTATCAATTCAGGGATATTCCAAGTACAAAGTCTTCTTACCAGTTGTTGTCATTCCACAATAAAACAGTTCTTCTTGAGTTTCAAACGGGAACAATGTATTCAGTATTAAAACGTTCAATAAATAGTAGAAAGCAACAAGTAGCAATGATCAAACAGTGATCATACAGAGAGAACAGGTAGAGAGTAACAGCAAATAAACAGATAAAATGGTGTAGAGTTCTCAAGCCATGATTCAGGCTTTCCCCTTAAGTACATTGGCTACAGAGCTTAGCCAATCAGGATACAAGATGATGCAATACAGTCTTAAAGCAATACAATACCTTTTGACAAACATGTATTGATAGTTTATATATTGCCAGACCAACTTGTTAGACAATAGCCATTTCCTAACACGGAAATGTTTGGGGGCTGGACCAGCTGTGTTGGTATGGCTAGGTGGTCATGTGACTGGGGGGGGCCATGGCCAATTTAGCAGTCCAAACAACACACACAAATTAAACTTTAGTTTGTTATGCTTCTGAGGGTAGAAAGCAGGTTAGTGAAGAGATGTGTATGAGGGACTTCTGTTTGTGTATGTGTGTCTCTCTGTCTGGAGGCCGAGGAGGCAAAAAACTGGCCCGTTTTTGGCCTCCAGAAGGTGGGTGGGGGCCATCAGGTAGGTGGGGTGATGTGGACATGGCAGCCTCATGGTCCTGCATGGGCTGGATTAATGGCTTCGGTGAGCCGTATCCAGCCCTCTAGCTGTAGTTTGAAGACCCCTGGTTTAACAGAATGATAGAATAACTGAGTTGGAAAGGACCTTAGAGGTCTTCTAGTCCAACCCTCTGCTCAAACAGATGATTATATACCATCCCAGTCAAAAGGTTGTCCGATCTCTTCATACAAACCTCCAGTGTTGGAGCATCCACAATTTCTGGTGGCAAGCTGTTCCACTGGTTAATTGTCCTCACTCTTAGGAAGTTTCTCCTTAATTCCAGGTTGCTTCTCTCCTTAGTTAGTTTCCATCCATTGTTTCTTGTCTTCCCTTCTGGTGCTTTGGAAAACAAGTTGACCCCCTTCCTCATTGTGGCAGCCTCTCAAATCTTGGAACAGGGCTATCAGTTTCACACCTAATCCTTCTTTTCATAACATCAAAAGAGAGAAGGGTTGAGATCTGTTCCACTGATTAATTGTTCTCACTGTCAGGAAAGTTCTCCTTAGTTCTAGGTTGCTTCTCTCCTTGATTTGTTTCTACCTGTTGCTTCTTGTCCTGCCTTCAGGTGCTTTGGAGAATAGGTTGACCCCCTCTTCTTTGTGGCAGCCCCTGAGATATCGGAAGACTGCTATCATGTTATCCCTGGTCCTTCTCTTCTCCAAGACTTTCTCTAATTTGTTCTCCTGAACTTCCACACCAGGAAGTCTTCTCCAGCGTGGTGGGAAAGAAACGAAAGCGTCTTCCATCAGAAAGTAGAGCAATGAAGAAGAAGAAGAAGACGCCGTCAGCAAAGGAGGAGAAGGAGTTTTATATCCCTTACCAACCCAAGGACTTTGCTTCGGAGCGGGGGTAGGTACAGGATCCAGGCCAGGGGTGGTGGGCACATCAAAGCCCTTACTTAGGGAGAATTAGCTTTGGTTTCAGGGATGAATCATGGAGAACCATGGTAGTCCTTGGGCTGCTGACTTCCTTCTTTCCCAATTTTTCAAAAAAATACTTAATTTGAGCAACCAGTCCCTAGCATCTTGACTTTCAAGACGTCTTCTGCGGCCCACATCTCTTAAATAAAAATGACGGTAATAGAGTGGAAATAGGCTCACATGGCCCTGGCAGAGTTGTGGCAACAGACAACATCTTGGAAAATAGGATTAGCAAGGGAGAATCTCGTGTCTCCTGATAAAGGTCACAACTCGCAAAGCATTCCTGGCCTGCTTTCGAGTTGCCATAGGCGAGGGGGATGGGAAAACCGGTGAAGCAGCACGGCAGGCAAAAAACAAAAGCACATTCCAGACATTTCTCTCTCAAGGCTGTCTCCCAGGTTACCCACAGCAGCTGGAGGAGAGTGATCTCTACAACCCTCAAAATTGCTCCATTGGCGAATGTGACTGATGACACACCCTGGAGGGAGGGGGGAAACAGGGTCAAGCCTCGGTCGTAAAATTACATGGGGTCAGAGATGGCTTCGTGCTGATATGAAGCTCCTAATAAATAACTGGATTTCTTTTGAAGCTTGGCTCGAGGCTCATGATTTAATTAGGACATCCAATCGGAACTCTGCTCAAAGGTTTATTTAGCGTCCATTGTGGCAGCTGTTCTGTGACAAGCAGGCTCCTTTCTTGAAGGCAGCCATCTTGTGAATGCACTCACACCATGTCCTCACTCTCTGTTTGTTCAGAAAGAATTCCAGTTTCAACCTCTCTCGTTTCCTGAACAAAAAAAAAAGGGCAGATCACATATAAGACAATTAAAAAAAAAACCCTAGACCACTGTTTCTCACCCTTGGCAACTTTTAAGACCTGTGGAGTTCAATGAGCCTGGTGGCGTAGCTGATTAAGCACTGTTACAGTGCACCAGCTGCCTGCAATTACTGCAAGTTCAAATCCCACCAGGCTCAAGGTTGACTCAGCCTTCCATCCTTTCTAAGGTAGGTAAAATGAGGACCCAGTTTGTGGGGGCAATAAGCTGACTTTGTATAAATATACAAAAAGTATGAAGGCTATTGCTTAACGCATTGTAAGCCGCCCTGAGTCTCCGGAGAAGGGAGGCATATAAATAAATAAATAAATAAATTCCCAGAATTCCCGAGCCAGCCATGCTAGGTAGGGAATTCTGTGGGTTGAACTCCACAGGTCTTAAAGCATGCCTTAATTCTGGGGTTGAAATCTACGGGGCTTAAAGCATGCTGGTTGGGGGATTCTGGGAGTTGAAGTCCACAGATTTTAAAGCGTACAGGCTGGGGGATTGTGGGAATTGAAGTCCACAAGTCTTAAAGAATGCCTTAATTTTGGGGTTGAAATCTACGGGGCTTAAAGCATGCTGGTTGGGGGATTCTGGGAGTTGAAGTCCACAGATCTTAAAGCATGCTTTAATTCTGGGGTTGAAATCTATGGGGCTTAAAGCATGCTGGTTGGGGGATTCTGGGAGTTGAAGTCCACAAGTCTTAAAGCATGCCTTAATTTTGGGGTTGAAATCTATGGGGCTTAAAGCATGCTGGTTGGGGGATTCTGGGAGTTGAAGTCCACAGATCTTAAAGCATGCCTTAATTCTGGGGTTGAAATCTATGGGGCTTAAAGCATGCTGGTTGGGGGATTCTGGGAGTTGAAGTCCACAGATTTTAAAGCATGCCTTAATTTTGGGGTTGAAATCTACGGGGCTTAAAGCATGCTGGTTGGGGGATTCTAGGAATTGAAGTCCACAGATCTTAAAGCATGCAGGCTGGGGAACTCTGGGAGCTGAAATCCACAAGTCTTATGCAGGATCTCCAAAACTACAAGAGGGCAACTGATGGAACACATTTCTCCCACACTCCCCACTCAATTTTGCAGGCTCTGTGTTGGAGGGGAAGGCACCGCATTTGAACAGCAGGCCTCTGCGGCCATCCTGGACTTAATGGGTGACGAGGACCGGAATTTAAACAAGAACAAAAAGCTTTTGAAATGGTGAGTCACCCAATTGTGGATCAATTATTATTATTTTTTTTCCGATTTCTCCTCTTTCCTCTCCCCAAAGATAGAGAGGTAAGAATGTTCTTCTGGCTCCTCGTGAATCAAAGACCCCCTTGGTTCCCACCTTCCCACTGATGAAGGGAGGAGAAGTTGTGGCTCAGAGGTTAATACAACTGCCTAACATGCAGGAAGCCCAAGTTCGAATCCGAGTAAGGGTATGGCTAGCTGATGAGAGCTAAATAGCTTGAAATAGATCTATACTAGTCTCCCTTTATTTCTTTATCAGCAAGTTATAAATCTGATATAATTCCATTCAAAAGAGGATTAAAGGTTGGCAGAAGCTGGGACAAGGAACGGGAGCTCATCCTGTTACGTGGCACTAGGGATATGTATGTATGTATGTATGTATGTATGTATATGTATATATGTATGTATATAGGTCTTTGGTTATTTGGGTTTTCTCCCGCGTAAAATTGGAAGTGTCTTGGCATTTTTTTACGCGGGAGAAAACCTGAATAACCAAAGACCTACATACAAATACCCGCGAAAACCTCAGAAAACATATATATATATATATATCTTTAGCCAGTTTCTTCCTACGTAAGAGAAATACACATAAAGCCTACGAAAAGGAAATAAAACATTATATATATATATATATATATATATATATATATATATATATATATATGCAAAAAATTAAAATCTCGGGTGTTTTCCCGCGTCATTATAAATAAGTTGGTTAAAATATTTAAAATCCTGGTTAAAATCCCAGCTTAAATTTAACCAGGATTTTAAATATTTTAACCAACTTATTTATAATGACGCGGGGAAACACCCGAGATTTTAATTTTTTGCATATGCACACCCGTGAAAACTTAAGAAGACATATATATACATATACATATACATATACATATACATATGCATATACATATACATATACATATACATATACATATACATATACATATACAGATAGATAGAAAAAAAGGAAGGGATTTCTGTTTTTAAAAACCATTTATGCTTCTTGGACTGTTTCCTGCCTGCAACAGGTTTTTGCCCCTGTTTGATCTCATGAAATCAAAGACAGGGAAAGCTGATTGGTCCTCGGAAGCCACAAGGAGAAACCGAGGCCTGCAGCCTAGAGCTGGGCAGGAAACGACGGGGAACAATCGCGGTATTGTCAGAAAGAGGTTGTAAGGAGTTGTCCATCTAAAGCGCCTGGATCGGTTTGACTTGCTTGGCATTGTTTGAAAGACTTAACGGTCGATTGAGCACTTCAACCAAAAAAAAAAAAAAAAATTGGTTTCTGAGAAATGCGACTGCAGCTAATTCTTTTCCTGCCTGGGGTGCTGCAAAAGCTGAGTGGACAATGTTAATGAGACTTAAAATAAGTCTGTTTTTGTCTCTCGTTGGCTCTTTTATACTTCTGTTTTTTTACTTTGCTGAAAGAAGGCAAGAACCGCTAAGAAAGGGCACTTCAGAATGTTAGAATCACAGAGTTGGAAGGGACCCTGGAGGTCTTCTAGTCCAACCCCCTGCTTAGGCAGGAAACCCTACACCATTTCAGACAAATGGTTATCCAACATCTTCTTAAAAACTTCCAGTGTTGGAGCATTCGCAACTTCTGGAGGCAAATTGTTCCACTGGTTAATTGTTCTCACTGCCAGGAAATTTCTCCTTAGCTCTAAGTTGCTTCTCTCCTTGTTTCCATCCGTTGCTTCTTGTCCTGCACTTCAGGTGCTTTGGAGAATTTGATCATAGAGCCATGGGGATGCTGCAAAGATTTTAACGGTGAAAAATGGTCATAAGTTGCTTTTCTCAGCGCCGTCGTAACTTCAAACGGTCACTAAATGAACTGTTGTAAGTGAAAAGCACGACCTGTTGGTTTTTTTTTTTTTTTTGTAATTGTTGTTGTTTTTCTGCAGGGATCGGAAACGGAAGCGATTTGTTGGGCAAACTGGTCAGGAGGATAAGAAAAAGATCCGGACGGAAAGTGGCGCCTACATCAGCAGCTCCTACAAAACCAACATGTATCCTTTGATTTCATCCCAGGAAAAAAGTCTTTTATCTTGGTCTAGCTAAAACTCCACCGTGATTTGGCATATATATATATGTGTGTGTGTGTGTGTGTAAGGAAAGAAGCAGACATCCTGCGAGCTCCGGAACTTAAATTTTTTAAAAAAATTTAAAATAATTACAATTTTATTTAACTAAGCTTTCGTCAGCCATCTGCTGACATCGTCAGAGTATTAAACTACCATTACAGAGATCTCTGCCTTTATATGCCATTAATCAATTTGGCCCTTGCGCATGTAACATTATTTAATTATTTAAATTATTTAAAAATAATTTTAAACCCCACGGAGCACTAATATGATTTGCCTAATGACATGGCTAGATGGTCATGTGACTGGGTGGGCGTGGCCAACTCGATGTCACTCACGTTGAGGGGCGCCTCGCCGGCTTCTACTCGCTCCTCCCGTCCCAGCCACTCCTTCCCTGCCCACCCGGGCTCCTTAGGGCCCCAATAGGAAGCAGTTGTTGGAGCTAAGCAGCCACCCCGAGAAAGAGTTGGCAAAACAGCTCAGTTCAAATTGGATCTGGCCGAGAAAGAGGCTCAGCAGAAGCACCTCACTGAGGACTAGGAGCATAGGCTTTCCAAGCAGAGGAAAGACCTGCGGGAGTGCAAGGCCAGGTACCGGCTCCTGGAGGCTCAGCCGGCTGAGATGGTCAGCCAGTTCCAGGCCATGATGCAGTCCCACTGGAACGAGGCTCTCCGCCTCTTTGCCACCAGTGGCGCTTCCCTCCAGCCTTCGCCCAAAGCCCCACACCAGGAGGCTGAAGCAGACCCCAAATCGGAATTTCTGTCCCCCTCCGACCCTCACAAAAAGACCCCGAAGTGGGAGACTCTCTGCAGCAACACAAACATTCATTGCACATATCTGTCCCAGGGGCCGTAGTTTGAGGACCCCTGATTTAGTGCAAGATAAAAAATGCAAATAATTTTTCTGCGGACCACCCAAATTTTCTCGCGGACCACCAGTTGACTTAGAACATCCAGTGGGTGCTAATTTATTTATTTATTATTTATTAATTAAATTTCTATACCGCCCTTCTCCAAATAGGACTCAGGGCGGTGCACAGCCAAGGTAAAAACAGAGCATACAAAATTTAAAAACAGTATTAAAATAATTAAATATTTGGCCGTAAATTAAAACAACCCAATTTAAAATCAATTTAAAATTTAACTAAGAGTCCACCATCATTCTTTTTCCCCACGTGCATTTTAATCCAGGTGGGGGAGATAGGAAATAAAAGAAGGGGGTTGGTGAGTATCATATTATCCGTGCTCGGGCTCCTCAGGGAGACGTGCATAAGTTGAATTTCCTATTCAGCTTCCAGCTACGACAAATGGAAAAAGAGAAATAAGATTGACGATCAGGATTCCGACACGGAGGTTGGTGGCGATCACAAGAACAGGAAGAGACAGAAAGGCAGAGGTGAGTTTTTGAGACAAAAGAGGCATCAAACTCTCACCTCCCCACCCCGCCCACCCCCAGTAGTTGCAATAATTATCCAAACGTCCCAAAGGTACTTTTTTTCAAAAAGAAATTTGGACTTTCTTTATTTTGCTTGAAGACATTTCGCTTCTCATCCAAGGAGCTTCTTCGGTTCTTCGCTGCTTCTTCAAAACGGAAGAAGCTTCTTGGATGAGAAGCGAAATGTCTTCAAGCAAAAAGGAAATCCAGTTGCCTCTTGGGAGAAAAAAAAGCACCTTTGGGACCACTGTGGCCTGGGTGACTGAGAATCTCCGTAGACGTTGATCACAACTGATTAAGTGCAAGCCAGTTTCCAGTTGCCCCACATTGTGGTCATGTAATTACAGGGTTGTTGAGACAACCACACTCCATTCATAACCGCCATTCCATTCAGTCTCCTCGTAACTTTGCACAAAAGGGCATGAGCCAACTAACTGTAATGTGGTTCCATCATTCTGTGCTGGGCTGCCGGTCACGAATAGAATAGAATAGAATAGAATAGAATAGAATAGAATAGAATAGAATAGAATAGAATAGAATAGAATAGAATAGAATAGAAAATATGGAATTGAATGGAATGGAATTAATAGAATAAAGTAGAATAGAATAGAATAGAATAGAATAGAATAGAATAGAATAGAATAGAATAGAATAGAATAGAAAATATGGAATTGAATGGAATGGAATTAATAGAATAAAGTAGACATAGAATAGAATAGAATAGAATAGAATAGAATAGAATAGAATAGAATAGAAAATATGGAATTGAATGGAATGGAATTAATAGAATAAAGTAGAATAGAATAGAATAGAATAGAATAGAATAGAAAATATGGAATTGAATGGAATGGAATTAATAGAATAAAGTAGAATAGAATAGGAATAGAATAGAATAGAATAGAATAGAATAGAATAGAATAGAATAGAATAGAATAGAATAGAATAGAATAGAATTCTTTATTGACCAAGTGTGATTGGACACAGAAGGAATTTGTCTTTGGTGCATACGCTCTCAGTGTACATAAAATGAAAAGATACAAAAGGAAAGAAGGAGAAGAAGAAGGAGGAGGAGAGGAAAAGGAAGAAAGATAGGGTTGGATGGATGGATGGATGGAAGGAAGGAAAGAGAAAGAAGGAAAGAATTATTTATTGGCCAAGTGTGATTGGACACACAAGGAATTTGTCTTTGGTGCATGTGCTCTCAGTATACATAAAAGAAAAGATATGTTCGTTAAGAATCATAAGGTACAACATTTAATTATAGTCATAGGGTACAAATAAGCAATCAAATCATACTAGGAAACGATCGATATAAATTGTTAAGGATACAAGCAACAAAATTGCAGCCATACAGTCCTAAGTGGGAGGAGATGGGTGGTGGGAACGATGAGAAGATTAATAGTAATGCAGACTTAGTGAATAGTTTGACAGTGTTGAGGGAATTATTTGTTTAGCAGAGTGATGGCATTCGGGGGGAAAAACTGTCCTTGTGTCTAGTTGTTCTGGTGTGCAGTGCTCTATAGTGTCGTTTTGAGGGTAGGAGTTGAAACAATTTATGTCCAGGATGCGAGGGGCCTGTAAATATTTTCCCAGCCCTCTGTTTGACTCGTGCAGTATACAGGTCCTCAATGGAAGGCAGGTAGGTAGCCATTGTTTTTTCTGCAGATCTAATTATCCTTTGAAGTCCCTGTCTGTCTTGTTGGGTTGCAGAACCAAACCAGACAGTTATAGAGGTGCAATAATTCCCCTGTAGAACTGTATCAGCATCTCCTAATTCAAACTCCATCCCAACATATTTTTTTTCCCCGTTCCCTTCCAAAGGGCCCCATCCGGCCTCCTCCTCCTCCTCCTCCCAGCGAGGCAAAGTCCGCTCCGAGCTGAAAACCAAGGAACAGATCTTCAAACAAAGGAAAAAGGCATCCAAGCAACGTTTCCTGCAGGGCGGTGGGATGAAGCGCTTAAAATCTCGTAGCCGGCAACGGGTGCGAGAGATGCGCCAAATGGCCTTCGGTCGCGGAAATGTCAAGAAAGGCAAGCTGCGGAAACGGATGTAGAAATCCAGTGTCTGTCCAGGAGGCTGGCTTTGCGACGGCCGATTCCCACTTTATTTACTGTGTAAACTCTGGGTCTAAAAAATAATAATAAAAAAGATTAAAAGAATTTCAGCATCCAGCTGCCTCGTTTGGAAGGGCTTCTTATCGTACCACATCCGGTGCTTTCCTCTGTTGTTGTTTTTAAATTAGTTTGGAGTAGAGCGTTCTCTTGAATGATGAGCTTAGAGAAATGCAGATTCAAACATGGGGGGGGGGGGGGATTGCTTGATCCTGTGACATGCTAGAGCAGGGGTCTGCAACCTTAAACACTCAAAGAGCCATTTGGACCCGTTTCCCACAGAAAAGAAAACACCGGGAGCCACAAAAACCCTTCCCGTGCCTGACTATTTCTTGAGAGGCCACAAAACTAGTATATGTAGTTGAATTAAATGTTCTGTTTTCTTCTGAAACTTTTCTTTTCTTGGATTTATCCATGGTTGGCCTACCGGGGGTTGAAAAGCTCAATAAATCACATGCCGGTGGGTGTCGCACATTGGCGGTTATGATGCATATTTTGAGTGACAGGGAGCCGCAGCAGAGGGGTGAAAGAGCCACATGCGGCTCCAGAGCCGCAGGTTGCTGACCCCTGTGCTAGAGACTCCGTTCCAATTAAGCTAAAGTAAAATAGGAATTCCCTAAAAACAGATGTTTTCAGAGCCAAAGCTGTTGACATCCAGATGTATAGCCATAGCATTTAAGTTTATTTATAGTGAATTATAGCACTCTCGGGGGAGTTTACAAGGTCAGCCTTTTGCCCCCAACAATATAGGTCTTCATTTTACCGACCTCAGAGGGATGGAAGGCTGAGTCGACCTTGAAGTCAAGATTGAACTCCAGGCTGTGGGCAGAGTTAGCCTGCATTCTAACCATTGTGCATCATGGATGGATGGATGGATGGATGGATGGGGAAAAGGAAGAGCAAAGCAATTGCAATAGCATGTAGACTTATATACTGCTTCACAGTGCTTTCCAACCCTCTCTAAGCGGTTTACAGAGCCTCTTGCCCCCAACAATCAGGGTCCTCATTTTTACCCACCTCAAAAGGATGGAAGGCTGAGTCAACCTTGAGCTGGTGAGAATCGAACTGCTGGCAGTTGGCAGAGTTAGCCTGCAATATTTTTCTTTACTTTGTTTTTAAAAGTCAAAAGTTCAATGAAAATTGCTTAACGCACTGTAAGCCGCCCTGAGTCTCCGGAGAAGGGCGGCATATAAATCAAAATAAAATAAAAAAATAAAATAAAAAATAAAAATTATTTGTTTTAAAAAAAAGGAAGAAGAATTGCCTATGCTTGCCTAAATTATTTGGATTAAATTCTGATTTTATTGTACTTGTTTCTTAACTTGTGTTCGCCGCCCTGAGTCCTTTGGGAGAATGGCGGCATATAAATACATTTAATAAATAAATTAATAAATAAATAAGTTTAAGATGGAGATTGGGGAGGGAACTGGAGTACTGTCCAAGGTGCTGAAAGTGTGCTGGATTCTATAATCCCATAGTAGAATTGTAGAATATTGGCCAAGTGTGATTGGACACACAAGGAATTTGTCTTTGGTGTATGCGCTCTCAGTGTACATAACAAAAATACATTCACCAAGAATCATAAGATACATAAAGATATATAAAATACGTTCATCAAGAATCCTAAGAAACAACACTTAGTGATAGTCATAGGATACTAAATAAGCAATCAAGTCATACTAGGAAACTAAATCAAACAATATAAATCTTAAAAGATACAAGCAACAAGGTTATAGTCATAAGTGGGAGGAGATGGGTAATAGGAAGGATGAGAAGATTAATAGTAATGCAGACTTAGTGAATAGTTTGACAGTGTTGAGGGAATTATTTGTTGAGCAGAGTGATGCCATTCGGGGAAAAATTATCCTTGTGTCTAGTTGTTCTGGTGTGCAGTGCTCTATAGCGTCGTTTTGAGGGTAGGAGTTGAAACAATTTATGTCCAGGATGCGAGGGGTCTGTAGATATTTTCACAGCCCTCTTTTTGCCTCCTGCAGAATAATAGTTGGGACCCAAACATTTCCAAGGACAGGTTGACCTTGAGCGACCACTATATTGGAGCCTGTCCCATCATGGTTGTTAAGTAGATCGTCACATGACAGGACCCGTCTTTAATTTTTTTTTTTTTTTTTTTTTTGCAGCGTTTATTAAATGAAACAATGGTTCACCATGAGCCAGTTTGCCTAAAAAAAAAATGGAGGTTCAATACCAGTATTCAGCAAAACTGTTGTAAAACACCATAACATCATTTTAGGACACCGCAAACGGTTGTAAGTAGTAGCTCTCAATTGTGGTCATGCGAGCACAAGAGGGAGGCCCGGCCATTGGAACTTTGGAGCCGGGTTGTAAGTAGCCCAGCCCGGTTCATAACTTTGAACGGTTGCTTAGCACAGGTTGTAAGTCAAGGATGACCTCTGTGTTGGGATTCCTGAGAGCTGGAAAATTTATTTAAGAGCCTTTATGGTTCCTGGTGTTTTTTAACAACTGGTTCTTTGCCCTAATGACCGGCTGAGTAGGCATGGCTAGGGGAGGGTGTCATGTGACTGGGGGAAGTGAGTGACGAGTTGGCCACGCCCAACCAGGTTTTGTGGTTGCTGGTGTTTTCTTTTCTGTGGGAAACGGGTCCAGATGGCTCATTGAGTGCTTAAGGTTGCAGACCCCTGGCCTAAACTGTAGCTGTACCTCCAGCCCCTCAAGGCCACTCCTACTTACTTTTAGAAAGTTTAATTTTCCTAAAATCAGGAGATTCGTAGTGGAAGTTACAGAGGATGTAGTTGGGGTGATACGCACCCTAGATAGTAGTTGTGACCGGCTGGCTGATGTACTGGCCTGAGATAGCACCCCTTTTTCTGGCTGTGAAGGTTGTGGTGGCTCTGCTTTGCGGAAATCGGCGAGTATGGCCATTAAATCTTCAACACAAAGCTGCACCTGGAGGGATGGAGAAACAGAGAAGGTTGCTAAAATTGGGACGAGGAAGCAGTACATGCACTGAGTGGTGTGGTGGCCTAGAGGTGGAGCTCTCGCAATCAGAAGGTTGTGAGTTCGATCCTAGGTAGAGGCAAATATTTTTCTCTCTCTGGGCACACTGAGAATATATCTGCTGAACAAAACTCCGCATTGGCGACAGGAAAGGCATCCGGCCAGTAAACACTCAGCTCCATTCGGTTGCCCAAGACTCCACCCCGCAATGGATTATTATGGGGTCTTTAAAAGAAGATGAAACAGTACGTGCATTATCTTAAGTACTTCAAGAAAAGGCAGACCGTTAATCAAATCAATATTCTAAGAGAAATCAGTCCAGACTTCTCACTCAAGACTGAAATGGCCAGGCACAAATTTCTTCATTTTGGAGACATCCTAGAGAAGAAGTCCATGGTTCTGGAAAAGGTAGAGGAAAGGGAAGAACTAGGTGACCACCAACAATAGGGTGGACTCAAGGATACAGGTAGTCCTCAATTTATGATCACAACTGAGCCCAAATTTTCAGTTGCTAAGTGAAACCTTGGTTAAGTCTTGCTCCATTTTCACAACCTTTCTTACCAGCGAACCATTGCAAGTTACATACATATATTGAATTTATTACAAGCCCAGACCAGAAACCAGAACAAATAAAAACACTTAATAAATATACAATTAAAACTTCTAGAATAAAATAATAAATAACTGATAAAATCTAGGATAAAATCCAGTCTTGTCAATTATACATGGTCTAACTCAGTGATGGCTAATCTTTGTGCCATCGCGTGCCAGGAGGTTTGCGCGCACGTGTGGCCACACCCATAATTCTATGCGCCCCGCCCTGTGCATGCGCACGCAACCCTCCTCCCCCCCCCGGCTCCTGGCACGCGATGGCCCGGTAGGCCTGTTTTTCTTTCTCACCTGGCCCCAGATCTTCTCTATGCATCTGGGGAGGGCAAAAACAGCCTTCCCCACCCCCTCGGAGGCCCTCCGGAGGCCTGAAACGGCCCATTTCCCAATTCCTGGTGGGACAGGAAGTGACATTTTTTGCTGTCCCCAGCCTCCAGAGCCTCTCTAGGAGTCTATCACGGCTCTAACTATACTAAAATCTATGTAGGTAAATTACCACTGTAGTTGGTAATTTAATAACCGGGTCATTATGCCAATCTGGCTTCCCCTCGGACTTTGCTTGCCAGAACGTTGCAAAAGTGTATTACATGACGCTGCAACTGTCATAAATACAAACCAGGTGCCAAGCGTCTGAATTTTGATCACATGACAGCAGGGATGCTGCAATGGTCGTAAGTGTGAAAAACGGTCATAAGACACTTCTTTGAGTGGCGTTGTAACTTCGAATAGACACTAAATGAATGAAGAAATGAAGGTAGTGACAGATTTTATTTTCCTGGGCTCCAAGATCACCGCAGATGGGGACTGCAGCCAAGAAATTAAAAGACGTTTGTTCCTGGGGAGGAAAGCCATGGCTAATCTAAAGAGCATACTAAAAAGCAGAGACATCACCCTGCCAACAAGTGTGTGTATAGTCAAGGCGATGGTTTTCCCAGTTGCAATGGATGGCTGTGAAAGTTGGACCATAAGGAAGGCTGAGCAACAAAGAATGGAGGCCTTTGAACTCTGGTGCTGGAGAAGACTCCTGCGAGTCCCTTGGACTGCCAGGAGATCCAACCAGTCGGTCCTAGAGGAGACCAACCCTGACTGCTCTTTAGAAGGCCAGATCCTGAAGAGGACACTCAAATACTTTGGCCACCTAAGGAGAAGGAAGGACTCACTGGAGAAGAGCCTAATGCTGGGGGCAAAAGAAGAAGGGGACGGCAGAGAACGAGGTGGCTGGATGGAGTCACTTAAGCAGTCGGCAGGCATGAGCTTCAGTGGACTCCAGAGGATGGTAGAGGACAAGAAGGCCTGGAGGAATGTTGTCCATGAGGTCGCGATGGGTCAGACACGACTTCACAACTAACAACAACAAGTCTAGGGTTATTTATACCCGGGCACCGAGATCAGCCAAAGGTCAATAAAATTTCACAGCTTGGAGCCATCGCTGCCAAGCAAACATCTTACATTACTTCCCTTTGCAAGATCCATTGTCAGCGTATTAATAATTTAAAACCTCCCACGGTGTGACTTTGCCAAAAGCTAACATCATTTATGGAAGTAACTCTTAAAGCTGACCGCATCTAATTGGGCTTCGGTGTCCTCTTGGGGCACATTCATGGGTAGCTTCCTATGCTTGGCCACCATCTGGAAAAGGTTCAAAGCTGCCAGCTTGATCTGTCCCAGCTCCAGGGTCTTGCCGGCAGCCGTGTTCTGGATGCAAATCCAGTTGGACTCCTAGAAAATCAAGATCACGTGAAGTGTTAATACCACTTTATAAGGCCTTGGTAATAAGGCCACACTTGGAATCCTACATCCAGTTTTGGTCGCCAAGATGTTAAAAAAATGTGGAGAACTCTAGAAAGAGTGCAGAGAAGAGCAACAAAGAGGATTAGGGGACTGGAGGCTAAAACATAGGAAGAGCGGTTCCAGGAACTGGGTATGTCTAGTTTGATGAAAAGAAGGACCAAGGGAGACATGATAGCAGTCTTCCAATATCTCAGGGGCTGCCCCAAAGAAGAGGGAGTCAAGCTCTTCTCCAAAGCACCTGAGGGCAGGACAAGAAGCAATGGGTGGAAACTCATCAAGGAGAGAAGCAACTTAGAACTAAGGAGAAATTTCCTGACAGTGAGAACAATTAATCAGTGGAACAACTTGCCACCAGAAGCTGTGAATGCTCCAACACTGGAAGTTTTTAAGAAGAGATTGGATAACCATTTGTCTGAAGTGGTGTAGCGTTTCCTGCCTAAGCATGGGGTTGGACTAGAAGACCTCCAAGGTCCCTTCCAACTCTGTGATTCTGAATTCTAAAAGGAGAAGCAGGAGAAAAATCCTGACCTTTTTCTTCAGACATCGTGTTAAGAAATCTCCTTGCAGAATGACAGGGCGGGAAAGGACTTCGGAGGTCTTCTAATCCAGCGCCTTGCTCCTACGCCATTTCCCTCCCTGCTCCTGTGGGAAGGATACTGCAAAATCTCCATTCCTACCCCACTCCAGGGGGAAGGATATTGCAAAAATCTCCATTCCCACCCTACTCTGGGACCAGCCAGAGGTGGTATTTGCCAGTTCTCCAAACTATTCAAAATTTCCGCTACCGGTTCGCCAGAACCTGTCAGAACCTGCTGGATTTCACCCCTGCTCCAAGGTCTCTTCCAGCCTTATGATTCTATTTTCTATGTTCACTTCGTTTTCCACTGATGTCCTGACCTTACCAATTCAAGGACCTTGGCCCTGGCTTGCTCCAGCTGGCCTTGGAGCTCAGCCACCAGGTTGTTTTCCTGCAAAATCCTGTTACTGCTTTCGTCCAGGTACTGTTGCAGGCACCTGCGTTCCTCCTCCACAGCTTCACGGGCGACTTGTTCTCTCTCGACCAAGCTGACCTGAGTGGCCATCAGCGTCTGGAACCGACCAATCAGCTCTGAGATTTCCTGAAACTGCAGAACGAGAGAGAGAGAGAGAGAGAGAAAAGGAGGACCCTCTCCAAAACGACTAGAGGTAATGTCAACCCTGAAGCTGACCATTTTGAGGCTTCAGTGCTGCCACGGCTGAAGCTAAGGGAGAGGGAGAGGGGAGAGCAGAGATAGCTGGGGTGAAATCCAGCAGGTTCTGACAGGTTCTGGCGAACCGGTAGCGGAAATTTTGAGTAGTTCGGAGAACCAGCAAATACCAACTCTGGCTGGCCCCAGAGTGGGGAGGGAATGGAGATTTTGCAGTATCCTTCCCCTGGAGTTGGGAGGGAATGGAGATTTTGCAGTATCCTTCCCCTGAAGCGGGGAGGGAATGGAGATTTTGCAGTATCCTTCCTCTGCCACACCCACCAAGCCACGCCCACCTTTTAAAAGCATTTTTTAAAAGAAGCAGGAAGTGGGCAACCGGGCAATTGAGTGGGCATTTCTGGGTGGGGCAGGGATTTTTGCTACCGGTTGTCCGAACCACCCGCCACCATTGTTACCGGATCGGTCGAGCCATTCCGAACCAGGAGCATTTCACCCCTGAACTTGAGGCATAAAAACCAGCTGGATGACTTTGGGCTAATCACCAGTAGACGGTGAGTTCTAGTCCCGCTTTGGCCATGAAAGAAGCCAGCTAGATGACTTTGGGCCAGTCCTTCCCTCTCAGCCCTGAAAAAAATCTCTGAAAAACTTTGTAAAAATCTTGCCAAAAAACAGTTGCCACGTGTCATCCAGTGGTGGGTTTCTACCAGTTCTCCCCTGTTTGGGCGAATCAGTAGCAGCGGTGGTGGGAGGCTCCACCCACCTGCCCAGACATCATCAAAAACACTCTGCACATGCACAGAAGTGCCTCGTGCTCGTGCACTACCAATACCGAACTGGTAGTGCCGGGATTTGAAACACACTACTGGTGTCATCGCTAATTTGAGGGGACCAAAATAAATACCCTGTTTCTCCAAAAATAAGACCCAACCGGAAAATAAGCCCTAGCATGATTTTTCAGGATGCTCATAATATAAGCCCTACTGCCAAAATAAGCCCCAGTTAAGATTGTAAGCCAGATGGATGCTTTTAGTACCGTATTTCCCAACAAACAAGACCTAACCAGAAAATAAGCCCTAATGCATCTTTTGGAGCAAAAATTAATATAAGACCCCGTCTTATTTTTGTGGAAACACGGTACATAAATAAATCACAGAGAAAACCACATAGATCTGGAGTTTATTTTGTTCACAAAGTGTTCCTTTGCCAGCCTGAAGAGTTTTCTTCTTCAACCGTCTCTCCAGTTCTGGCCCCTTCCCCTTTACCTCCCCTACTCACCTGCTCCGTCTTCCCCAGGACTTTCTGCAGATACTCAGAGAAAGGCTTATGAGTTTCCAGGCGTCCTTGGAGTTTTGTCTTCACCGTCATTAACCGGGCAATTTCCTCTTTGAGGTGTCCTGCTTCCACTTCCTTCTGAGCCATTTGCTGCTTTTCCTCTTCAGCTTTCCGCATCGCTCGGTTCCGTTTGGCATCGTTCTCCTGCAAGAGAGAAAATGATCCCGGATCACACCTGAAAGCCCTTCCTCCAGTGGGGTGGATCCCAACCCCTTCAAATCAAACTACATTTAAAAAATTTTTATACCCATGTTTTTACGTCTGGAGGCTAAACCATATGATGAACAAGGGAGGCAACTCTATTGTCACTGCACCTCGTACAACGAAATTAAATGCCATCTTCAGCATTCATACATAAGAAAAGCTATAAAAAAGAAACATGAAGCAAAAAATCGTTCACATTCTATACAATTGAACTGAAACCCCTGATATGGCATTAATATTGCACTATACCCATGATGGCGAACCCATGGCACATGTGCCAAAGGTGGCACACAAAGACCTCTCTGTGGGCACTCGAGCTGTTGCCAGCTGCTGTTCTGGTTTCTGGTGCTCCGGCCATGTTGTGTCCCATCAGCGGCCAGTGCAGATTGTAGCCGATTCCGACAACGAGGAGGCTGGTGTGGTGATTCACCAGCAGCCTGTGCAGCTGGCACTCGAGTCGGACAGTGAGGAGGCTGGAGAAGATGTGGTGCCAGAGGCGGGGATTCAGCCAGGGCCTTCAGAACCTCCAGAAGCTCCTTTAAGTGAAGAGGAAGAAGAGGAGGAGCCTCTTCTCGATGCATGGGTGCGCAGAGCTGCCAAAAGGCAGGAGTGGCTCCTCGGGAGGAGCACGCACACACAATCCGGTTTGGGCACTCAGTGCCAAAAAGACTTCCCATCACTGCACTATAAAGTAGAATTCAATATAGTTACTGCTCTGGGATAAAAGCTGTTTTTTCGGCCTATTTGTCCTTGTTTTTATTGTCCTGTACCGTCTGCCAGATGGTAATAGTTCAAAAAAAAAAAAAAAGGATACCCGGGATGAGATAGAGCTCAACTAGGTATGTCTCATCCAGTGGTCTCCAAACTTGGCAACTTTAAGACTGGTGGATGTCAACTCCCAGCATTCCCCAGTCAGCACATGGAAGTGAATGGAAGTGGAAGTCCACAAGTCTTAAATTTGCCAAGTTTGGAGAGTGTTGATCTAGTCTAACGAAGAGAAGAACTAGAGGTGATATGATAGCAGTCTTCCAATATCTGAGGAGCTGTCACAGAGAAGAGGGGGTCAAGCTATTCTCCAAAGAACCTGATGGCAGGACAAGAAGTAACAGGTGGAGCATTAAAGAGAGATCCAACCTAGAATTAAAGAGAAGTTTTCTGACAGTGAGAACTATCAATCAGTGGAACAATTTGCCTCCAGAAGTTGTGGGACAGCCCGGACAGCCATTTGTCCAGGATGGTATAGAATCTCCTGCTTGAGTAGAGGGTTGAACTAGAAGACCTTCAAAATCCATTCCAACCCAATTGTTCTATCTTCTGTTTTCATATTTTATTGTCCCTCTGTGAGGGAGATGGGCGGTTCCAAAAATGGGATAAATGAATAAATTCTGTATTACTCTTCGCCGAAGATTGGTTATACTCCTATCTGGGTTGGATTAGAAGACACCTCCAGTGTCGCTCCCAGCCCTAAGATTCTCCGTTCTAGTGCTGAGCTTCATTTCTGACCACAGACCTTCAAGAACTTGTCAAACTTCAGAATGGCCTGTTTGAGTTGACCCTCTTTGTGTTCCAGCTGTTGCCGTCGCTGCTGCAGATGTTCCATCTTCTTCTGGAACTCCTGGAAAGGGGCAGGGAGAAATAGAGAACAGCAGCTGAAGAAAAGATATGGCCAAATGCTTTTGAACAAAGAAAATAAGGAGCTTGACCTTCTTGAAGTCAATAGAGAGTCTCAATCATCGAGGTCATGGTTGTTCCAAAAGGCAACTGGATTTGGGGAAAAACCAAGGCTAAAGCCAAGAGCTCCTACAAAGATGAGGGTGGTCAAACTATTTTCTAAAGCACCAAAAGGCAAGATGAGAAACGATGGATGGAAACTGATCAAGGACTGAAGCAACCGAGAACTAATTAGAAATTTCCTAATGGTGAGAGCAGTTAACGGAACAACTTGTTTGCAGAAGTTGTGGATGCTCCATCTTTGGAGGCTTTCAAAAAAGACTGGACAATCATTTCTCAGAAATGGGGTGGGGTCTCCTGGTCAATCAGGGGGTTGGACTAGAAGACCTCCAAGGTCTTTTCCAGCTATGTTCTACAAAAGTCCAACTATGTTCTAAGAAAGTCCAACTATGTTCTAAAAGACCTCCAAGGTCTTTTCCAACTATGTTCTAAGAAAGTCCAACTATGTTCTAAGAAAGTCCAACTATGTTCTAAGAGACCTCCAAAGTCTTTTCCAACTATGTCCTAAGAAAGTCCAACTATGTTCTAAGAGACCTCCAAGGTCTCTTCCACCTATGTTCTAAGAAAGTCCAGTTGCCTTTTGGAAAAAAACTTTTGGGATGATTTTCTTGAAGGCTAACCATTTTTTCACCGGCCATATCTTTCTTTGATCTATCTGACCAGGTTCTTTTTTTAAGCTGGTTGAGTGGAGAGTTCTGGGAATCTCTGGAACAGAGCAAAGCAGACTGAACTTTTGATGTACTCCACCCCAGCTGCACCATCTCCAGGAGAAGAAAAATTTCATCAACCATTTCTTCTCGGGAAAACTCTTTCTTAGCACTAGGTAAAGGTAAAGGTTCCCCTTGCACATATGTGCTACTCATTCCCATCTCTAGGGAGCGGTGCTCATCTCCGTTTCAAAGCCGAAGAGCCAGCGCTGTCCGAAGACGTCTCTGTGGTCATGTGGCCAGCATGACTCAATGCCAAAGGTGCACGGAACGCTGTCCCCTTCCCACCAAAGGTGGTCCCTATTTTCCTACTTGCATTTTTTTTAACGTGCTTTCGAACTGCTAGGTTGGCAGAAGCTGGGACAAGTCACGGAAGCTCACCCCGTTACGCGGCGCTAGGGATTCGAACCGCCGAACTGCCGACCTTTCGATCGACAAGCTCAGTGTCTTAACCACTGAGCCACTGCATCCCACTAACAGCATCTAACAGTACTAACAGCATCATTGTTAACAGTATCAATGATATATAATATCGTTATTAGCACTAACGGTATCATTATTACCGACAAAAAAACCCACCCCCAGGAAAATGTTTCTCTCCTGAGATTACCAGGGAGAGAATTGTGCAGTGAAAGGAGGACATTTTGCACTCACAAATTAGGTGCAAGAACATCGCATTCTACTTTGGAGATATCCTTCAAAGTTGTTTTTCTTGGGGAGAAAAAAAAAAAAACCATGAGCAGCAAATTTTCTCATCCAATTGAAGGAAAGCTGATAGAGGAAATAGTAGTAAGAGAATGTTCTTTGCGTGATTTTAGTTGGAAATATATTTTAGTTTCGGCAATATTTTACGTGGGAACCAGGGGTGGGCTTCAAAAATTTTACCAAGGGGTTCTCTGCCCAGTTGCCGGGTGGGTGTGGCTATGGTGGGCGTGGCCTAGTTGGCCTCCTGTGTCATGGCGGGGGGGGATTTTTACCCTCCCCGGACTCTGGAGGCTTTTCTCGAGCCTCCGGGAGGGTGAAAATGGCCTCCCCAGGCTCCGGAGGCCCTCTGGAGACCGGAAACAGGCCCAATCTTCCCGTAGGCCTGTTTTTTGCCTTCTCTGAGACTCTATAGGTGGGAAGGGAAGAGCGTTCCGTGCACCTTTGGCATTGAGTCATGCCAGCCACGTGACCACGGAGACGTTTTCGGACAGCGCTGGCTCTTCGGCTTTGAAACGGAGATGAGCACCGCCCCCTAGAGTCGGGAACGACTAGCACATATGTACGAACGGAACCTTTACCTTTACTTTTAACCCCTGAAATTATTATTACGAAGAACCCTGCTGCCTGGGGAATTCTGGGAAATGAAGTCCACACCTATTGGTGCCCTTCAGGTTATCCAAATTTACCTCTTTAGTGGCGGAGAAAGTTTTTTCCACCTCTGCCAGTTCTCTTTGCTTCTCTAAGAGGCAGCAAGATGAGGGCAAAAAGTCATTTTCTTTCTCCGGGATTTTCCTGGAAAGGACCAAATCAAGACGTTTGCAGGTAGTCCTCGAGTTAAAACAACCATTCATTTAGTGACCGTTTGAAGTTACAGCGGCATATAAGGAAAATCAATATAAAATGTTTTACAGATGGCATATGCCCCCTGAGAAGCTGGCAAAAATGTTTAAAGATAAATCAGCTAAATGTTGGAAATGTCACCAGTTACCAGGTTCTTATTACCATATGTGGTGGACATGTCCAGAAGCAAAAAATTATTGGAATACAATTAAGATATGGCTGGAAGAAATGATACAACAACCTATTGATTTAAAACCAGAACTGTTCCTATTGAGTATCCTGCTAGAAAAAATTAGCAAAGAAAATATTTATTTGATTATACATGTAATAACAGCTGCAAGGATTGTTTATGCACAGCACTGGAAAGCAGAGAAAATGCCTTTGGAAGGAGAAGTAATTTAAAAAAAAATTAGATTGTGCAGAAATGAATAGATTGACTTTGATGATTAAAGAAAGAGAAGATTCAAAAGACTTTAAGATATGGAATCAATTTTACTATTGGTTAGAAAAGTGATACAAATAAGTAAATTAATAGTTATGTATAAAAATGCCATAATCAGAATATTTTGTTAGTGATGAATTGTTGTAACTGATTCGATGAGAGCGAAGACAGAAGAAATAACAAAAAGCAGGAGACAAGACTCTCTTGCTAACTCAACCACTGCAAGTGATTCGCTTCACACAAAAGTGGCGAGAAAGGTTGCGAGATGGGGGCAAGGCTCACTTCACCAACGTCTCGCTTAGCGACATAAATTTCGGGCTCAACTGTGGTCGCAAGTCGAGGACTACCTGTATTGATGGACTGATTGATTAATTGATTTTTGCAAAGGCTCTTAGAGCAAAGAACAGAATAATATGTCCGGAAGGGACCTTGGAGGTCTTCTAGTCCAGCCCCTTTCTCAAACAGGAGACCCTATCCTATACTAGCATTCCAAACAAATGGTTGTGGTGAAATTCAATTTTTTTTTACTAATGGTTCTGTGGGCGTGGCTTGGTGAGTGTGGCAGGGAAAGGATACTGCAAAATCCCCTTTCCCTCCCCACTCCTGGGGGAAGGATATTGCAAAATCCTCATTCCCTCCCCACTCCTGGGGGAAGGGTATTGGAAAATCCCGATTTCCCTCTCCACTCCTGGGGGAAGGATATTGCAAAATCCCCATTCCTTCCCCACTCCTGGGGGAAGGATATTGCAAAATCCCCATTCCCTCCCCACTCCTGGGGGAAGGATATTGCAAAATCCCCATTCCCTCCCCACTCCTGGGGGAAGGATATTGCAAAATCCCTATTCCCTCCCCACCCCTGGGGGAAGGATACTGCAAAGCCTCCATTCCCACCCCACTCTGGGGCCAGCCAGAGGTGGTATTTGCCAGTTCTCTGAACTACTCAAAATTTCTGCTACCGGTTCTCCAGAACCTGTCAGAACCTGCTGGATTTCACCCCTGGTTGTCCAGTCTCTTCATAAAAAAAACCTCCAATGATGGAGAAACCCCACAACTTCTGAAGGCAAGCCATTCCATTAGTTAATTATTATTATTTTTATTTTAAATTCACTCCTTTTGCAAGTGGCAAAACTTTGTAGAATCTTTCCCCGCCCACCCAAAGACCCCCAACGACCCTTCCCCGGCCTTACATCATCAGCAACTTGTCCCGGATGGCATCCCGGACCCTCTCCTCTAAATCCGAAGCCATTGCTTCCCCCTTTTCCCCCTCCCCACCAGCCGCCCCGGAGCAACCCCAAAGGGGCCCAGCGAAGCGACAGCTTGCAGGAAAAGAGCGGTCCCGGGAGTTCCCCGGGCGGTTGCCATGGAGACGGCCAGCACAACGTTCTGTTGCCGGGGCGACGCGTCCGACAGGCTGGAGCAAAGCCCCCCCTCCCCTCCAGCACAGCTTGCATTGAACTGAGTTGGGTGGATGAGTTTGTCAACAACTCGCGGAAAGCCACAACTCGGATGAGCCGAGGGCAAGAGGCTGCATGTTCACACAACCTGCGAGAAATCCGCAAATCAGCCGGATGATGGGCTTGGTTGGCTCGCCCAGGTTTAAGGAAGGAAGGATCACGACGTCCGTAGCCAACCTCAAAGCTCGATTTTAGCTCGATGTTACAGATTAACAGAGTTGGAAGCAGTAGTGGGATTCAACCGGTTCGCACCACTTTGGGAGAACCGGTTGTTAACTTTCTGAGCAGTTTGGCAAACTGGTTGTTGGAAGAAAATCAATAGGGCAGAGAACCGGTTGTTAAATTACTTGAATCCCACTACTGGTTGGAAGGGACCTTGTAGGTCATCTAGTCCAACCCCCCACCCAAGCAGGAGACCCTCCACCATTTCCGACAGAGGGCAGTCCAGTCTCTTCTTGAAAGCTTCCAGGGATGAAGCTCCCACAACTTCCGAAGGCAACTTCTGTTCCATGGGTCGATTCTTCTCACTGTCAGAAAAGTTCTCCATCGTCTCTTCATTGCATATTAAATTTAAATCCTGCCTCTCCCCCTCCCCTCCGTTGGACACCCACCCACCCACCCTTTAAAGAACCGCTTATCAAATCGTACAATGGCTTTCGTTCGTATGCTAGAATTCCCTTGCATCCAAAACAAGTTGCAACTGGACTTGAAAATCTCACCAGGCTCAAGGTTGACTCAGCCTTCCATCCTTTCTAAGGTAGGTAAATTGAGGACCCTGTTTGTGGGGGCAATAAGCTGACTTTGTATAAATATACAAAAGGATGAAGGCTATTGCTTGACGCATTGTAAGCCGCCCTGAGTCCCCGGAGAAGGGCAGCATATAAATCAAATTAAAAAAAAAAGAAAGAAAGAAAGAAAGAAAAAAGAAAAGGAAAGGGGAGGAGGGAAGAGACTTGTTAGAAAGCCACATCTGTCTGTCCCACTTGCCTTTTTGGCTCTCCCCAAACACTGCACACTTACAGCTTCTCCGCTCTTGGGTGACACAGTGGAGCTGCGAAAGAAGGGGCAATCTCACTTTTTAACATCCAGCCCTGTGATGTTTTGCAAGAAGGAAAAAAAAAAAAGGGAAGTTTCAGATACTCTGGGTTATTTCCTCCTTTCTCTCTCCTGCCGATATTTATTTCGTGTTTGTCCTTCGAGGCGTTTTTAATCGCGGTGAGGCAAGTGCCAAACTTCACCCCTGTGTGAGGTGCACAATTTTTTTTATTTATTTATTTGATTTATATGCCGCCCTTCTCCGGAGACTCAGGACGGCTTACAATGAGCTAATCAATAGCCTTCATATTTTTGTATATTTATACAAAGTCAGCTTATTGCCCCCACAAACTGGGTCCTCAATTTACCTACCTTAGAAAGGATGGAAGGCTGAGTCAACCTTGAGCCTGGGGAGATTCAAACTTACAGTAATTGCAGACAGCTGGTGTTAATCACAATGCTTTTAGTCTGCTGAGCCACCAGGACCTTCACAGCAACCTGATCGCTGATTTTCTCATCTCAATCGAATTGCACATAAAGGATTTCATCGTAATATGGAGAAACGGGGGTGGGAGGGAAAACACCTTTCCGTAATTCAGCATCCTTGGCTCAATAGCAATAACTCTGAGAGGGACAATATGGGAGGCCTAATGGATCACCACTTAAAAATGAGCCAGTGGTGTACTGCAGCTGCCCCAAAAGCCAATGCAGTTCTAGGCTGCATCAAAAGATGGGTAGAATCATAGGAATGCATAATATATGTGGGTATATGTGTAATTTTGTGAATAGGATCGGATAGAATAGAATAGAATAGAAGGAGGAGGGAAGAAGGAAAGAGAACAGAAGAGAATAGGAAGAGAAGAGAAGAGAAGGAGGAAGAGGGAAGGAGAATAGAATAGAATAGAATAGAATAGAATAGAATAGAATAGAATAATTAATATAGAATGGAATACAAGAATAGAATAGAATAGAATAGAATAGAATAGAATAGAATAGAATAGAATAGGAAGGGAAGAAGGAAGGGGAACAGAATAGAATAGGAAGAGAAGAGAAGAGAAGAGAAGAGAAGAGAAGAGAAGAGAAGAGAAGGAGGAAGAGGAAAGGAGAATAGAATAGAATAGAATAGAATAGAATAGAATAGAATAGAATAGAATAATGACTATGGAATGGAATACAATAAGAATAGAATAGAAC